>JASEVX010000001.1:126213500-126664534 GCA_031761405.1 Serripes groenlandicus | reverse complement strand
ATTTATAATCATTTGTAATTTGTAATACGAAATAGAGTTCAGCATTTAATCGATACACTTTTTTAGTGCAGCTTAACGCCGTTTTCAATACCTCGGTGGTGTAGTGATAGAGCGTCCGCCTCGGGTTCGGGAGGTCGCGGATTCGATACCCAACCGGGACTTACCAAAGACTTTAAAAGTGTTGTAATGGCTTTCTTTCCCTGGCGCTCAGGATCATGGAGCCTTAGCATTACGACTGACTCGTTGGTGACAGAAAATTGGATCAGTTGTACTGGTAACTTTTCTTTTCCAGGAAACACCATGCTATAACTGAAACATTGTTGAAAGGGGCGTAAAACAACACACAAAAAACAAAAGTAACCGTGTATCAGTTATATCACGGCGGCCAGTCCACCTACCAGTGTGTTTAATAGCTTTCTCTAACCCGTACTCCTCACAATAATGTTCCAGGGTAACTTGCTACCATCACACAAAACCGTTGTAGCCAGCTTGTAAAAATGCTTATTTGTTCTGACTTCACACTCAGGCATATTTCGATTTCAATGCTAAACTATAGCAAATGTATTTTAAATTGCTGTAATTTTTATATTTGAGCCGTGTCTAGCGATTTGGGGTCTTAATGACTTTCCGCTTTGACATCTGCCCTTTCTCACATACAACACATGGCGTATTTTATAACATCTTTAGACAAATGTGGAAAATCGGTTTAAAGGAAAGTAATTCATTATTGAAAAGGGTTGAACACATTGTGGAAAAAGAAGAAATTGCTCGTTGTGTGCGCATTCACCCTTTGTCACATTGTTTTCAATAACCGTCTGCTGTAGATGCATCAGAAAGTGTTTATATGTTGGAAAGCGTTAAATACATTTTGGCATAACGCTAGTAGCGCTACACTTCCTGTTTACATGCGGACGGTGAAAACTCTGGCAGCAACGTGCGGATGAACAGACTCGCCTAAATCTTCACGTCACACAGGAAGACCGCACTTTGTTAGACGCGTCCTTTAGCCCTTACCCTCATATAGACGCGTTCTGACGCCTCTGCAGCAGACGGCTTTTTTGAAAACATAGTGACAAATGAAGAAATTGCTCAAAACGAGCAATTTCTCCTTTGCCACAATGTTTTCCACTTTAGTCATAGGTTATCAATTCAATTATAGAGATTTTCTATTTTTTGACAAAATATCTTCAAAATCGTCTGCTGCAGATTTGTCGTATGAGGGAAAGGGTTAGGGTAATATTGTGTATTTGTGTCTGCACGTAAAACTACAATGGGACTGACGTAAAACGCAACGCGTCTAATTCTTGAAGGATTAATGGAGGAATTTTATTCCGTGCTTTGACAGATGGTCGAGCATTTTCAATGCATGATGCAAGTGCATTGTGACAGGATAATGATTGAGTGATATTTGTTAAAACCCTCGTCCTGCTTTAAAATACGACGGATGATTGATGGCGTTTCTTTAGCAATGTAGACCAAAACAACAAGTCTTCTTACAGACTACCACGCTTGAATAGTTATATTTGTTTATTAACTTGGCTAATATTTCCATCAAATTCGGAAATGTGTGAGTTCAACCAACTGCCTGCTATGATATTTAAAAAAATAGTCGCATTTTAGAATATCCTGTTGCCATCTGGAGATTGATCGGAATTGCCTAAGTAAGCATAAAGATGGTGGGAAAAGAAGAAATAACCCTTCAAGAACAATTTGTCCCACTATGCGTTCAGAATGTCGTCTGCTGCAAATGTGTCAATTGTTGTCCGTATCAGGGAAAGGGAAATGGAGATTCACTTCCTTGAATCAAGCGGGAGATAGACACACGTACGTGAGCATTTATCATAAAGTTTAAAGGTCATGATATTAACTTTCAGCAGGAATGTACTGAGTTCTAGCGTCCTGCTTTCAGTATGAAAGTGTTTATAAAAGTATCATGGTACTTTCCAGGAATGTTCTTTTGGTGATCCTCTTTCAAATGTGTTTAACTATTTACTTTAATCCTTTTTATCACTTCGGTTGCTGCGGAATCAGAAAGAGATGCTGCAAAACGTTATAATTCTTCTCCTCTGAATCTGCTTACCTGATTTCACGATTATTGGTCAGAAATGTGACCTTCTACACAAATGTTTAAGCCATATTGATGGTGTGAAAACATAGCCACCATGCGGCATCAGAAAAGGGACAAAAATACAACACATATGTGACCAACTTGTTTTTGAGACGAAAACCTCTAGAAAGGTTGTCGTTTTATCTGATGTAAACGCGTTATCAGCACTTATATAAAGACATGTTTCTTTTGCAAATAAACGTTTATTTACATTAATAGCTTGGACGATGGTGTCATTAATGTATATTAAAAACATTTATGATCCAAAAAATATATCAGTGTGGGACTCTCTGAACAGGATGATGACGAGTTTGCTATTACATGTTACTTATTATAAGCAAGATACACGAAGAAACCCAATACCAATTGCAGAAAGTGTACAAAGAAGGCTCTTGTGCTCAACTCTGTCAAATGATTTGGATATTTTTTGAAGGACACACCAAACCTTTTTGTTCTCGTCAAGCACAAGGCACACCTCATCGTAAATATAAACGAGTTGCTTTTATAGTACAGTCGTCTTGATAAAATCAGACTAGAGTTGTTATTAGAAATGATATTATTATAAAGTTGTGTGTACATCATCCTGCCATTAGCTTCCCCTGAATTTGGTCTGTAATACGATGGTTTGGATGTTTTTGGGGTAACATTGGCAATTTCACGGTTCGATGAAAAATTTGAAGAGGAAAATAACTTGTTAATTAAAAACCTGCAAGCTTGGACGTTTACGCCTTCCTTGGAAAGTATTGGGCTACTATAATTAGGACAGCATGCCTTAGATAAACCATCTTTGACATCCTTGGGTAATATCTCAGGCTTTGAAAGTGAAATTGTGTGTGTTTAGGAAAGTTGTGTGAGGCATGGTTCGAGTTAGACGATTCTGTCGAGATTCTTACGAGACTGAGTAGATGGAGAAGATGATCCTAACCTACATTGTTAAGAAATGCAAACGTTAACATTTTCACACGTGTAGGTACCTATATTTCAATAAAATTCCTTGACAAGTCCGGACTTCGAGTCAACCCCGAAAGTTATCGGTAGATACCGGAATTTGAAATTCTAGATTGTCGATAAACACGTGATCAAATTAGTTAAAAGGCGGGAACAAAGATGGTAAGGCTCATTCCGATCTGGCTCGTAAAGTCGTAATTAAAGTTATTTTTGATGAATAATGTCAACTGTTTCGTAAGATATATAATTTATATTATGTAGAAATAATTTCTAAGACGTAATGTTAGTCTCATTTCTTCTATTATAGAGTATTTTAGTGTTTTTAAATGTTGTTGTTGAATTTTCCTTAAAGGTCAATATCTAGGTCGCTAGTCAAAGAAATCCTTCAGGTTTTTCATGGTGTTTCAACTCTTGTTTTAAATCACATTGAAAACTATCGTACGTCGCATTGCACAGCCTGTCATTATACCCCCGGTTCCGAAGGAAAGGGGGGGGGGGGGGGGGGGGTATACTGTTTTACCCATGTCCGTCCTTCCGTCCTTCCGTCCGTCCATCCGTCCGTAACACTTTCGTTTCCGGGCTATTTCTCTGCAACAGCTTTTTGGAATTTGATGAAACTTCATAGGAAGGATCACCACCAAGTGTAGATGCGCATATCGTGTTTGCGTTCCGGTTGGATTATTTTTCACGGAGTTATGGTCCTTTACCCCTATGTATGACTAAATTCATTTCCGGGCTATTTCTCTGCAACCGCTTTTTGGAATTTGATGAAACTTCATAGGAAGGATCACCACCAAGTGTAGATGCGCATATCGTGTTTGCGTTCCGGTTGGATTATTTTTCACGGAGTTATGGCCCTTTACCCCTATGTATGACTAAATTCATTTCCGGGCTATTTCTCTGCAACCGCTTTTTGGAATTTTATGAAACTTCATAGGAAGGATCACCACCAAGTGTAGATGCGCATATCGTGTTTGCGTTCCGGTTGGATTATTTTTCACAGAGTTATGGCCCTTTACCCCTATGTATGACTAAATTCATTTCCGGGCTTTTTCTCTGCAACCACTTTTTGGAATTTGATGAAACTTCATAGGAAGGATCACCACCAAGTGTAGATGCGCATATCGTGTTTGCGTTCCGGTTGGATTATTTTTCACGGATTTATGGCCCTTTACCCCTATGTATGACTAAATTCATTTCCGGGCTATTTCTCTGCAACCGCTTTTTGGAATTTGATGAAACTTCATAGGAAGGATCACCACCAAGTGTAGATGCGCATATCGTGTTTGCGTTCCGGTTGGATTATTTTTCACGGAGTTATGGCCATTTACCCCTATGTATGACTAAATTCATTTCCGGGCTATTTCTCTGCAACCGCTTTTTGGAATTTGATGAAACTTCATAGGAAGGATCACCACCAAGTGTAGATGCGCATATCGTGTTTGCGTTCCGGTTGGATTATTTTTCACGGAGTTATGGCCCTTTACCCCTATGTATGACTAAATTCATTTCCGGGCTATTTCTCTGCAACCGCTTTTTGGAATTTGATGAAACTTCATAGGAAGGATCACCACCAAGTGTAGATGCGCATATCGTGTTTGCGTTCCGGTTGGATTATTTTTCACAGAGTTATGGCCCTTTACCCCTATGTATGACTAAATTCATTTCCGGGCTTTTTTCTGCAACCACTTTTTGGAATTTGATGAAACTTCATAGGAAGGATCACCACCAAGTGTAGATGCGCATATCGTGTTTGCGTTTTGAGTCTAGAAAAATACAAGTTGGGCAAAAACCATGTTTCGTATTCACAAACCATTCTAAATTAATTCTGATGCTAAATTTGTAGAATATTCGAAATTTAAATGTAACACAATTTTGATTGGCTCAACTATATGGCTTAGGCAATCTGAAACGGTGTTTCTATGAATTTAGGATTACAATGATATGAACCGTCCCATGAGAAAACCAACATTATGGACTCTGTGCGTAATGTATCGACCCAGATTAGTCTGCGCTGGCTAATCCAGGCCGACTCATTCCATCTTAGGGGGATAGAGGTATAGAAAAATGATTCCTGGAGGTGCAAAGTGTCTGTCCGGGTTAGCCTGCGCAGCAAGGTTAGGCTGATCCGGGTCAGTACCTTACGCAGAGTCCACAATGTTAGTTTTCTTTTGGTTAAAACAGGCACAGTTGACACTCCTTATCTAGGGCTCTCTCTGCTTTTAGTCTGAAAGTATGATTGGTAACATCACATTGTGTGACTGCAATCATTCAGTGTTGAAACTTTCCATGTTACAAATTTTCTAAATGATAAATCCCAGATGATTACGAAATGTGGCGAAATTTTCAATTTTCTAAATTACAAATCCATCTAAATGTAAATGGACTATCTGCCTGATGAGAATCAGCTTTTTGTACTTCTTCAGTAGATTTAGTGTAACCCTTTCCCACATACAACAAATTTACAGCAGACAACTTTGAATACATCTATGAGATAGTATGGATTATCTCAATAAATGAAAGTAATATCATTTAATAAAGTTGAAATTGCTCATAATGAAATAAAATATAGTCATATGCAGCAGATGTGACAGTGTCAAAATGTGTCTGCAGGTGGGAAAGGGAGGGTTAAAGATCCTTCTGAGAGATTTTGTTTTCATTATGTAGCTGTCATCATCAAAATAATGCTCTTTGTCTAGAGGTGCATTATGGATTTCAAATATTGTCGGTTCACAGAGTAGCTAAGGCATTTTCTAAACATCTTTCTAGTCAGGTACAATGTTTTTTCTGTCTTAAAAATCAATATAACACGGTGATCTACCAATGAATGATTATCATAAAAGAGAGTTGAAAACATTGTGGCAAAAAGAAATCTGTATGCTTTGTGCTTCAAATGACTTCTCCTCTGTAACCACTGAGGGGATAAGGATGAAGCTTCACATGTAGCATTCTTCTCTCAATGTCCTCTATTAACTTCCTTCATTTTTTTTGGGTCTATGCACTATTCTGATTTCCAAGGCAACTGAAAGAAACCAACCTAAACATTCTTGTCATCCCAAACTGGTTGGCCAGAGTATTTCAAATTATTTTGTAGACATGTACTTTTGATTTCTCGAATAGGTTCCTTCAAGCCATAGGCATCTGTGAACAAAATATGGTAACCCGGGGCTGCTGTTTGGTTTTATATGGCTTAAGTGAAAACTTAAAAAAATCTTCTCCGAAAGCATCTGGACAGTTTTCTTATTAATTTGTAGAAATGTTCTTTTTGTGACCTTCCTTCAAGCCATGCTTTTTGGTCCAACAAACATTGCCGCCAGTGGGTGAGCTGTTTTGCCTTATATGGCTATAGTGAAAACTGATTTTCAAATAATTTTGTAGACGACGGACAGAGAATGATCAGAATAGATCACCTTGAACCTTCAACTTTTGAAAACACTGAAAAATGGAAAACGAAAAGAAACATGATGGCCTGTATCACTCCACTGCCATAAGGCAAAAATTAAATCATATAAGATCAAAAGCCAAAGGCTCAAGGTGATCAGTGAAGTTGAAGTTGAAGTTGAAGTTGAAGTTGAGTATTCTGATCACTCTTGTGTCCGTCGTCCGTCGTTAACTTTTAGCTTTAAACATCATCTCCTCCTAAACCACAGGACCAATTTCAACCAAACTTCAACCAAACTTCAAAGGAAATGTTTCTTTGGTGGTCCTCATTCAAAATTGGTCTAAGATTTAAGTTCTATGGAGAACTTTGGTTGCTACGGCATCAGAAAGGGGGCAAAATGTTGAAACTTCAAAATTCTTCTTATCTGAATCTGCTTGTAAAAAATTGAAAAATGGCTCTTTTCCCACACTGTCTTCATATCCGCATAATAATTATGCCTCCAGTTTTCCAGATGTTGCATTTTATTCCTCAGATATTTTCAATGCAGACTTTTCTCAAAAATCAACCCTTTCCCCAAAACGGACACCTCTGCAGCAGACAGCACTTGAAAACATAAAATTTAAGTGTCAGTAGGATAAATTGCTCATATTATTCATTTTTCCGTTTCCACAATGTTTTCAACTCGATTCAATGGTCATACATTCATTATAAGAGATGCCATATTTTTGTCGAAATATTTTTGAAATGGTCTGCTGCAGATCTGCTGTATGTGAGTAAGGGTTAAAGAGACGCATCACTTTGTCTTCTGTATTCAAATTGTCCAATTTTCTCAAAACACAGTCATTTATCAAGTTCTTTTTCCAGAGAAGTTGCGTGCTATGGATGGCGTGATGCCATTTGTTTTATGATGTGTTAGACTGAATTTCTTTCTTTACTAGATGATGATGAACTTCTAAAAGCTTCAGCTATCCATTAAACTCCTAACCATTTTTCACATGCAGATGCGTTTTGACTATCTGCAGACACATTTGAAAACATTGTGGCAAAAGATCTTAAAATGAGCATATATTCTTCTTTTATCACAATTGATTTAACTTGTCAATTATTAAAATCTTTTTGGGAAAGGGTCAACATTTTTAAGATTTCTATACAGACCCAAGTTGTTGGTATCAATAATAATTGTCAAAAACAATTTGATGTTTGGAGCAAGTTTGGTTTTAACTCGGAACTTAAATTTACTATAAAATGTTTATTCTGAGAATTATTGCCCTATTTTTAGCTCACCAGTGCTCAAGGTGAGTTTTTGTGATCGCCTTTTGTCCGTCGTCCTTCGTCAACATTTGCTTGTTAACGCTCTAGAGGCAACATTTTGCATCCAATCTTCATGAAAGTTAATCAGAACATATATTTCCATCAAATCTAGGTCATGTCGGGTCAAAAACTAGGTCAGTAGGCCAAATTTAATGAAAATCTTGTTAACACTGGAAGTCACATCTTTGCCACATCTTTGGCTTGAGCATGTTGAAACTTTGTCAGAATGTTTGTCTAAGTGATATCTAGGCCAAATATAGGTCATGTTGGGTCAAAAACTAGGTCACTAGGCCAAATTGAAGGAAAATCTTGTTAACACTCTGGAAGCCACATGTTAAACTTGAGCATGTTGAAACTTTGTTAGAAAGTTTGTCTTGATGATATCTAGGCCAAGTCGAATATGGGTCATGTCGGGTCAAAAACAAGGTCACAAGGCCAAATTTAAGGAAAATCTTGTTAACACTCTGGAAACTTTGTTAGAATGTTTGTCTTAGTGATATCTAGGTCAAATTCGAATATGGGTCAGGTCAGGTCAACAACTAGGTCACTAGGACAAATTGTAGAACAATCTAGTTAACACTATAGAGATTGCATTTTTGACTTGAGCAGCTTGAAATTTTGTCAGAAAGTTTGTCTTGATGATATTGCCATTAGCGCTGACAGAGTTAAGTCTTTAATAGCCCATTCTCAGATGAGCGATTCCAGGGCCTCATGGCCCTCTTGTTTTATTAGCCCATATGCTAAATATTGAGCTGTCAAAAAATGGAGTTATTTAGAGGACTCTAGATTGTTTAATGTTTACATGTGACAGTTTAACATGCATGTAAGATATAGGTCATGTAAAAATCAAAATACTACAAGCTTATATTGTCTGGCGATTTGGGGTCTTATTGCAGAGGTCTAGATAAGGAGGAGAAAACCGATCGTTTTCCAAAAATATCTATTTTATTACCCATTCAAGCCCTATGTTGTTGATACTCGAAGGAAACATCAGTACCCTCAAGATAAGGTTTAAATTAGAATACATTTTTTAGAACTTGAAATACACACCTTTACTTGACCACCGCTTATACTCTAACGCTCGGATTTGGCACCATTTAATGTTATAATTGGCATAAAAGTAGTTGGGCTATGTTTTAAGCTTTTTGTAGATAAGTTGCAATGAGGATTATATCACATGAACAAGGGATATGACAGCCCATCCAACTCTTCATTGTTTGTAGATCCAACTAGACTGAAGGGTCAAATGAAAGAGCTTCAGACGATTTTAAGGCAAATAGAAAATTGGGTTAGAAAAGGAAAAAGTATTCATGATGCTTCTATCATTCCATAGAAATTATTATTAAAAATTGCGTCAACTTACCATTTTGAGACCATGCATGGGAAAAGACACATGTGGCTTTTGTTAACAGTAGATTTCCGGATCAGCCTGTTCATCTACACTGGTCACATCTTACTTTCAAAAGCTTGTTACCAGATTTATAATGTCAACTTGTGTAGATTCAGATAGGACTTTGCGATTGGACAAGATGATCTGAATCCATTCTCTCATTTTGGTATTTTAGTTTCCCCAAATTTCTAATCAAGTGCTGCCTGTAATATGTCAATGCAAACAAGTGTCTGGTTGATCCTTGTTCCAGACTAGTTTAGTTCAGTTCTTACAAATATTAAAAAGCATCATGCTTTCATTCTTGCACACAGACGGTTTTCAACTGAAAAGGAAAATTATTTCGAAAAAGGTAGCTTTTTCAAGTTGACGAAATTTTACAATCTTTTGGACAACAAATTCAAGAGCTAGATTAATGTAACCTCACGTTTTACTATCAAGGCATAAAGGAAAGGTTTAATGTGGCAATTCCCATATGTGGCCTTACAGGGGATAGAAAGAGATGGAATTGGAAATGAATTGTCAGGTCTCGGCTCACGTATTGTGTAATTGTATTTTCCCGTAGAATGATTTCATTTTCTCTCTGCTTCCCTGTTTTTCCCCAGAATCCAGAGGACACAGACATAGCAAAGATGTGAATTCGATGTGAGGGAATTTTGGTCACCTTTTAGGTTAGTGATACTTCGTTTATAAACTAAATACTAAATAATTGGAAATAAACTGCTTTTTTCTCTCCACAATATCTTTCACATTACTGAACCAAACTCTATGTTATGGGTACTCGAAAGAAATGTCTGACAGAGAATATTCTTTGGAGTGACCCACAACATAGGGTTTAAGGAATTAATGAGGATTTGAGAACATGAAATACACAGCTTTATATATCTAGAGCTCTGTTAACCCTTTTCCTCATACAACAATTCTGCAGCAGACGACTTTGAACATATTTTGTCAACAAATAGATAATCTCTATACTTGAATGGATAATCTATGACGAAAAGTGGAAAACATTGTGACAAAAGGAGAAATTGCTTGTTTTGAGCAATTTCTTCTTTTGTCACTATGTTTTCAAAAAGCTGTCTGCTGCAGAGGCGTCAGAAAGTGTCTATATGAGGGAAAGGGTTAATTGATTGCCAGATGTACTTTTAGAGGACAGTGTAACAGCGCTCTAAACCCTTTGCCACATACAACAAATCTGCAGCAGACGACTTTGAAAACTAACTCAAAAATAAATGGTAACTTCTTTAAATGAAACTACAGAGTCGAAAACATGTTGACAAAAGGAGAAATTGCTTGTTTCGAGTAATTTCTTCTTTGGTCAAAATGTTTTCATAAAGTCGTCTGCTGCAGGGGAATCAAAAAGCAACTATATGAGGAAAAGAGTTAAAAGCACCTCTGTAGACTTGAAACCTTTTTAGAGTTATACACTGGAGACTCGTTCAAACACGGAACTTGGGAGTCATGATCTCTAACCCGCGGTATTAACAAGGTTAAATGGTTAAGGGTGTTCCATTCGCTGAAACAGTTCCCCCACCCACCCTCCTATAATGCCGATGCTAATTCAATTGCAATAAAGATAGTATATATTTGACAAAATGAGCTTGCAATGATATATATCCTGATTCCATGGCATTTGATATAAGCATTTGTTTTAAAATTATTTTATTTTTGCTTCTGGTTCAATTACCGGTGCATGTTGTATTGTTAACACTTGAAAATCAGTAATGTATGCGGTAAGTTTCATTTTATAGGAAATAAAAGCTTGCAACTTTAGGACAAATTTTGTTAGTTTCTAGAATCAATTTGAATTTAAACAAAGATCGGCAACACTGCAAATAACGTCTAATCTTGGTTGTTGTGATAGTCTCTCTCTTGTGGATCAAACAGACGCTCAGCGAACCATTAAAATGTGTTTTCTGATCCACAATTAATAAGCAATTAAGCCATAAACACAATAGATGTTTAATTTTT
Source organism: Serripes groenlandicus (assembly GCA_031761405.1). Lineage (NCBI taxonomy): Eukaryota > Metazoa > Mollusca > Bivalvia > Cardiida > Cardiidae > Serripes > Serripes groenlandicus. Next base: position 126,653,428 of record JASEVX010000001.1, on the reverse strand, counting down.
CGCACATCTTATGGAAATATAGGCAACAGAATTAATTAAACATGACATTCAACATGACACAGAGTGTGGAAACATTGTGAGAAGAGGGGAAATTACTCTGTGAGAAATTTCTCCTTTCCCATAAATGTTATCTATTCGAGTCTTCTCATTGTAGCACAATGCGCTACAATAAGATGAGGAATGACTCATTAGGGATAAATTTTTCTTTTGGTCACAATGTTTTCAAAAGTTGCCTACTGCAGGTACAACAAAATGTGTCTGTTTGTGGGTAAGGTTAAAATACCCACAACCTATGGTATACGGGTCAAATAAGGATTTTACGAACATGACCTACCACTTCATCTAGAGCTCTGGAGTCCCTGGAATGTAATTATTTACTGTGTCACATTACATCAGTATAACCCTTTCCAATAGGCAGCAAATCTGCAGCAGACAACCCTGAAAACATCTAGGCAAAAATATAAACAATCCCTACAATATGAAAAGTGTATTGAGTTGAAGTGAAAACATTGTAGCAAAAGGAAATTTGCTCATCATGAGCAATTTCTCCTTCTGCTACAATGTTTTAAAAATAAGTCTGCAGGAGATGTGTAAAGATGTGTCTGTAAGTGGGTGAGAGTTAACGTAATGTCATGTTGTAGGGTGGGGCAGACACAGTATCAGTTACAGTTGTAAATTTTAATTTTTTTGTTGAGTCTAACCCCATTCTTTATTAAATGCTTCTCATTATAAACCTTTTCCCTGAAATGGATGATCCTTCTACAAAGTTGCAGCAGTTATATTTTAAAATCATTTTTTGAAAAAGAAAATTTCATCTTGTCCGACAATATTTTTAACTCGATGGTTCTTTCAGTTTTTCAGTTATTACTTGTTTTTCACAGATGTTTTCAAAGTAGACAACTCTACGAATACCATTACATTAATGGTAAGAATATTGGGTTGTTTGACTTTTTATGACAGTTCTCCGTGAAGACAGATCTTGATCTTCACTGATCGCCATCTTGTTTTACAATCGCCCTTGAAGACTCTGAAGAGTGTTTTAAATGACTTACGCGGTCTATACAAATACGAAAATTTGATCATAAATACTTCTTATGGCAATACCACCGAATGTCAATTTCTGTGTGACGTGGGCCAATTTTGAAAACATGTGGCAAAAGGAGAGAGATTACTCATAATTAAATTAGCAATTTTCTTTTTGCCACAATGTTTTCAACTGTATTAGATTATAAAGGAATTCCTTATATTTGCCAATATATTTTCAAAGTCTTCTGGTGCAGATTTGTTGTAAGTGGGAAAGGGTTAAACTGCAACAGAACATGAGACACCCACAAAATGATTTATTACAGCCACACCATTGGAGATGCAATTATGAATTGTGACAGGGGAGTGAGTATATGTGCCTGTGCTGCTAGAGCATTGGCCTTCTGTATGAAAATATGTTAGGAGCCTGCCCATGGGAACATTGCAGATCCAGATCAGCATGTGTATCTGCACAGTGTGATCAATATCTCCACTGTTATTAACCCTTTCCCTCATATAGACGCTTTCTGAGGCATCTGCAGCAGACGGCTTTTTGAAAACATAGTGGCAAAAGAAGAAATTGCTCAAAACGAGCAATTTTTCCTTTTGCCACAATGTTTTCCACTTTTAGTCTTAGGTTATTCATTCAATTATAGAGATTTTCTATTTTTTGACAAAGTATGTTCAAAGTTGTCTGCTGCAGAATTGTCATATGAGGGAAAGGGTTAAAATAAGTTTGTTTGAAGCTTTTGTCAACTTGTGTAGATTCCAATAAGACAAAGAAATTAAACATGCTGATCCAAACCTACACTGTTCAGAAATGACAACTGGTACCTTTTCCAATGCTCTGACTTGTATATCCAAAATGGCTGCAGGTACCAATTATGTGAAGTTTGTGCCATCAGTTCAGAGCCAGACCAGCCTGTGCATGACGACTAATCAAGCTCTTTAATTGTTGGATTGTAAACTCAACTTTTCTATATTCCTAAAATTGGCTATGGAGTCGTCCAAATGCAAAACTTGACAAGTCCTTTTTACAAGTTCAGCATTGCAAGGGTTAACTTAAAAAGCTAATGTTGCAGCTAGTATTGAAGGGGATATATTGGAGTCACCCTGTGGTCGGTCGGTCTGTCTGTTGCAATTTTCCTTGTCCTGAGCGTAACACAGTGAGAGGAAGTGCAGTGTACAGGAACCATAACTTTATTATACCCCCGGTTCCGAAGGAAAGGGGGGGTATACTGTTTTACCCATGTCCGTCCTTCCGTCCTTCCGTCCGTCCATCCGTCCGTAACACTTTCGTTTCCGGGCTATTTCTCTGCAACCGCTTTTTGGAATGTTATGAAACTTCATAGGAAGGATCACCACCAAGTGTAGATGCGCATATCGTGTTTGCGTTCCGGTTGGATTATTATTCACGGAGTTATGGCCCTTTACCCCTATGTATGACTAAATTCATTTCCGGGCTATTTCTCTGCAACCGCTTTTTGGAATTTGATGAAACTTCATAGGAAGGATCACCACCAAGTGTAGATGCGCATATCGTGTTTGCGTTCCGGTTGGATTATTTTTCACGGAGTTATGGCCCTTTACCCCTATGTATGACTAAATTCATTTCCGGGCTATTTCTCTGCAACCGCTTTTTGGAATTTGATGAAATTTCATAGGAAGGATCACCACCAAGTGTAGATGCGCATATCGTGTTTGCGTTCCGGTTGGATTATTTTTCACGGAGTTATGGCCCTTTACCCCACCATCAGGCTATGTATGACTAAATTCATTTCCGGGCTATTTCTCTGCAACCGCTTTTTGGAATTTTATGAAACTTCATAGGAAGGATCACCACCAAGTGTAGATGCGCATTATCGTGTTTGCGTTCCGGTTGGATTATTTTTCACGGAGTTATGGCCCTTTACTCCACCATCAGGCTATGTATGACTAAATTCATTTCCGGGCTATTTCTCTGCAACCGCTTTTTGGAATTTTATGAAACTTCATAGGAAGGATCACCACCAAGTGTAGATGCGCATATTGTGTTTTTCACGGAGTTATGGCCCTTTAACCCACCATCACATATGTCTTTCAAAACATGAGCGGGGGTATCACTAGTGAGCAGTAGCTCACATATTTCTTGTTTTACCTAATTACAAAGTAATTGCCCTTTTGTTACTTTTTCTTTTCCAGAGAATAACTTGAAAACTATTACATGGAATCTAATAAAACTTCATACAATGGTAAGGCACAATGAGAGGCAGTGCAGTGTATAAGAACAATAACTCTTTTTGAGCTAATTACATAGTTATTGCCATTTCTTACTTTTTTCTTGCCCAGAGAATAACTTTAATTTCCCTTTCTTACGGTTTTCTTGTCCGGAGAATAACTATAAAATTAAAGGATGGAATTTTATAAAACTTCATACAATGGTAGAGCACAATGAGAGGAAGTGCAGTGTACAAGGACCGTAACTCTATTTTAGCCAATTACAGAGTTATTGCCCTTTCTTACTTTTTTCTTGTCCAGACAATAACTTGAAAACAACTACATGGAATTAAATAAAACTTCATACAATTGTAAAGCACAATGAGAGGCAGTGCAGTGTACAAGAACAATAACTATTTTAGAGCTAATTACATAGTTATTGCCCTTTCTTTCTTTTTTCTTGTCCAGAGAATAACTTCAATTGCCCTTTCTTACTGTTTTCTTGTCCGGAGAATAACTTAAAAACTAATGGATGGAATTTAATAAAACTTCATACAATGCTAGAGCACAATAAGAGAAAGTGCAGTGTATGCTAGAACCATACTCTATTTTAGCTAATTACAGAGTTATTGCCCTTTCTTAATTTTTTCTTGTCCATAGAATAACTTGAAAACTACTGGATGGAATCTAATAAAAATTCATGCAATTGTAAAGCACAATGAGAGGCAGTGCAGTGTACAATAACCATAATTCTATTTGAGCTAAATAAATAGTTATTGCCCTTTCTTACTTTTTTCTTGTCCGGTAAATAACTTTCCTTGCCCTTTCTTACTGTTTTCTTGTCCGGAGAATAACTTTAAAACTCAAGGAAATTGCTCATCATGAGCACTTTTCCCATTTACCACAATGTTTTCAACTATTTTAAATAAATACACTTGCATTCAAAAAGATATTCCATAGTTTTGCCTTTGAACTTTCAGAGGCGTCTCCTGCAGGTTTGATAAAAGTGGGAAAGGGTTTTCAGTCTATTTATTTACCAATAGTATTAGAGCATGATGTTTATGGAATCATGTATGTGACTCGAGATGTAATTATTTAAGTTTGATCACCCATTCAGAAATTGTTGTGCGTGAGAAATCTCATTTTTCAGCCATGTTGAATTGTCCTCAGATATGTATGAAAGGAATCAGTGGTCTATAACTAGACCGATTTGTGGTTTTGGCCCCTTGACTCTATCATTTTATAAACAAAACAACTTTTCACAAACCTACAGCAGATAACTTTTGATTACATAGTAGAAGATAGAGATGTTTTTTTTTAAATGAGCAAGGGATTTTATCAAGCTCATAATATTGTCTTTGTGACTGAAGCTTTAGATGCCTATTGCGCAAACTTCTACTTCAATTTCAATAGTATTTGTTCTATTAAAATTAATTTCACAGACATATCCAAAAGGGGGCAAGGTTAGTGGCTGTTGTTCAATCTTTAAAAAAAATTCTCTTGTACGATTTCAAATTTATTTAATAGAAATGTTCCTTGGACGGCCCTATACAAAAACTGTCCTTACTTATTTTGCTTGGTCAAAAATATGACCCTTATGGATTGGGGACTGTTTCCTGTATACTTGTATGACTATATTAGCAAACTTTAAAGATTGTACACACTGAAACTGGTGGTAAAATTGTTGAACAATTTCAGGGAAATGTACCTTGCTTGGCTAACATTCTACAATGATTGCCATCTAGGTGGGTAAAAAAGTCTGACAGGGCTATTTATGCTTTACTTGTTATATATGCAAACTTTTATTATATGGTTAAAAGCATGAACAAAGGCTTAGTTTCTGCTCAACTGATGGTTAAGTACATAATTACATGATCTCCTCAGATTCAGAGGTCATGGTGGAGTGCTCTTTGGCAAGGCACATTTACTTGCCCAGGATTCAACATTAACTTTTTGAATTACTGGACCAGTGCTTCACTAAATTTTAGAATGCACTAGACCTGACCTTATCTCAACTCGACCAGCAGATAAAACAATGCAATATGCCAAGAAAGAATGAAAAATTTAAATCTTCATTTTGTAGTGTAATTGATTGTATATTCAGATTGTTATTTAAATAAAAAGTAAAAACTCAAACACTGCAGTAGATATTTTTCTTCTGATTCTTATAATTTTTCTGATGAAAAATTAGAGCTCCACATCACACACAAAATAAGATCAGTCAATCAGTCAATTGCAATCTACACACAACTATTATAATATGTCAGTCATGTGCAAAATCAATACTAGCAATTCTACTACAATGAAAGTTCAAGTTTACTTTTTGCTAATGACAAATTAAAAATAAAAACCTGATTCTAATCATAGCTCATGTTATTTTTATTGTTTGGTGTTTTACGCTGCTTTCAACAATGTTTCTGTCAATCAAAGCGTTTCCTGGGTAAGTCATTAGTACTACTGGTTCGTTTATCCTGACACCTGCCAGTCAGTCGTAATACTAACTCTGCAACCCTAAGCGCCTAGGAGGGCAGCAATTACTACCATTTTTAAAGTATTTGGTATGACCCAGTCGTGGATTGAACCCACGACCTCCTGCATAGAGGTGGACGCTCTACCAGGCTGTAACAGCTCATATTATAAATATAAATATGCAGTAAGTAACTGAAATATATGATACCTTGTTGTTAGCTTGAAATAATTGACATATTTTTGCTGTCATTGTTGAGTGTCAAGAACTTGTTTTTCCATTGTGAAGAAGCAGTCTTTTTTATTAATTTTATTGTTCTTGTCCTCTTTCTTCAACTTTTCCCAAGTTTTCTTTTTTTATCATATGGGAACACCTGCGGCGGGTGGCGTCTACATCTTGTTTGCTCTTTAAGTCAGTTTTCATCCAATCTTCATCAAACTTGTTTGTGAGTATATGTGTTCAAGGCACTTTTGGGTTATGGCCATTGAGTTATCTGAAAAACCGGCAAAATTAGCCTTGTCTACATAAAACATCCAGAATTATGCCTACCTGGCGGGCGTATTTTGTGACTTTTGTTTTATAAGCACTGCCACTCTCATCCTTTATATCAAAAGAAAACCAGAATTGAAAGAGGTTTAAATTTTCTTACATTTCAATATGGGTTGTAAACAGCCCTGAAATTGTTCTAGACTAGTGTTGTAATTCTTGGAATCCCAAATCAATCGGCTTCATTTGTGTGTTTTATAATGTATTGTGCTACAAATAATTGTTGCGCTAACATGGAAAGAATAGACTTATTTCCAATTGAAATTGAATTTTACAACATATTTTAACCCTTTACCACTTGTAGACGCATTCTGACGCATTCTGACGCATCTGCATCAGGCGACTTTTAAAAACATTGTGACAAAAGGAGAAATTGCTTAAAACAAGCAATTTTACCTTTAGCCACAATGTTCAACTGTTTTCATTAATTATACTTTCATTTAAAGAGATTTTTTATATTTTTGCATGGTTGTTTTTCAAAGTTTTCTGCTGCAGATAAATTGTATGTGGGAAAGAGTTAAACTAAATTCGCAACTGTTCGGATGTTATAATCAAATTTAGACATTTTGCACATTCTAACAGTTACTGTAGCCTCGATTTCAATGCTCTATAGCTAGTCGGAAAACTTACCTCAAAGTTGTTTCTAAATTTAAAGTTCACATAGATTTTCCAATGGATATTTGGGAATTGAATTGGCAGTCAATTATTCCGAGCTCAATGCTGTCCTTTTGATTTGTTTGAATACAAATTTCGGCAGATATTGATGGAATTAGAACATGACCTGTCGGTCTTGCCAGATGCAATCACAGCTAGACCTGATGGATGAACACTAGTGAATGGTGTTTGGTCCTGTACTGTGACCAAGATATAACTGAAATATTACAGAAAATAACATAAAACCAAATAAAACAAACAAACAAATAAGACACAATATGTCAATTCTGTAAAATTGGATCATCAATATTGGACCATCATGGATCTTCTGTTTCTTGGAAGAGTTCAAAAAGGCATATATTGGGTAATTCAGGTTTTGAAAAAGAAAAGTGCATGCAATCTAACCAGCGACTGTAGCTGTTATCTCTGTGGTTCACTCAGAACAATTAAAACCTGACAAACAGGTTTTTTGTACTGAAATATTAATGGCTAAGTTGACATATATTTTTCCAGAAAATAATCTTTATTTGTTGCGACTTCTACCTCAGTTTTAACCTTTTCCCATATACAACAAATCTACAGCAGACAACTTTGAAAACATCTTAAATTAATTATGGACAATCTGTATGAATGAAAGTAACATTATTGAAAACAGATGAAAACATTTGGACAAAAGGAGCATTATGAGCCATTTCTTATGCTGCAATGTATAAAAATAATTCTGCTGCAGATGCATCTGCATGTGGGATAGAGTTAATTATGATATATATATATATACACGGTCCTTGTTTGCCGAATTTAGATTGTTCCAAGCTGAAACTATGTGAAGAAAGGTATCAAACACTCATAAAGGACAAAATATGTTTTAAATAGATGTGCTAAGGTTCTATTCATTTTTCTCATTGTCCATTAATATTGTCAAAATTTAGCCAATGTTCATGAACTTGTTTCCGCATGCAGATACATTTTGCCACATCTGCTGCAGACAGGTTTTGAAAATATTGTGGCAAAAGCAGAAAATGCTCATCATGTGCTATTTCCATTTTTCAAGAGTTTTCGAATCTGTTCAATAATTCTCTTTGATTTATGCCAAGATGTTTTCAAATCCAGCTGCTGCAGAATTGTTGTTTGCGATAAAGGCAGAATGAACATCTGTTTGATTATGGAAGGGGCTTAAAGACCTGGTATTATTTCCTCTATTTTTTCTTTTGCTCATGTTGACTTTTTGGTGCGTCTGACGTAAGTGAATTTTGAAAACAGTGACAAAAGAGGTAATTGCTCAGAATCAGAAATTTCTTTTCCTCAGAATGTTTTGAACTATTTTTATTTATTATAAGAGGACTAGATAATGAGGAGTATTCTGGTCTTCGTCTACCATGATTATTTTCCATTATGAATAAACCAAACCATATGTTGTGGGTACTCTAAATAAGCTGAAACGATTATTTTGAGTACTTGCAACATATTAGCTGGGTTTGAGTGTCAAATAAGCGTTTTGGAATTTGAAAAAAATCACTTAATCTAGACCACTGATTATACTTTCATTTATAGAGACATTTTTAAAGTCGTCTGCTGCAGATCTTTTGTATGTGGGAAATACTTTTAATTAAAAGTAATGCAAAAAAAAGAAATTAAATCAGAATATATGAAGTTTACATCCTCACCAGATTGATTATAAAAAAATGCCTGATATAAAACTGATGATTTCCCTCCAATTCATGACAATACAAGATGTTTTTATTGAAATAAATGTCATAAAACTGATCCCGAATACTGGAAAGTTATATTTCCCTTAATGCACAACAGAACACAGAGATCCCTTTCCCACTTGCATATTTAATATGATGCATCTGTGGATTTTGAAAGTAGTTGCAAAAGGATAGAGGGAATTGCAACTATGTTCTCAACTCTTTTTAACCCTTTCCCACCTGTAGACACCTGTAGACACATATTGACGCTTCTGTAGCAGACGACTTTTGAAAACATTGTGACAAAAGGAGAAATTACTCAAAATGATTAATTTCTCCTTTTGCAACAAAGTTTTCAACATTTTTCAGTAATTTTACCTACAATTAAAGAGATTTTCCATATTTTTGTGTAGACATTTTTAAAGTCGTCTGCTGCAGATTTGTTGTATGTCTGAAAGGGTTAATACTTTCACTTTCATTTATAGAAAGTATCTGTAGCTATGCCTAGATACATTCAAAGTTGTATGTTGAAAAAGTTATTATGAAATATTCAGCAGGTTGTCCGTGATCTTCTTGAAATCAGCAACTTGCCTGTTTCTAAATACAGAAAATGTCTATGCAGTAGACAATCTTTGGAAATATTTTGGGAAGGGGATCGATCCACAATGACATTTGATATATTTTATGTCAGAAATAAATTGCATTCTGTTATTTGTCTTTCAGAATTTCAAACCATAGTAACAACATGTTATTTAAGTTACCAATCACTTTCATAAACCTAGCATATTTCAGTAATTTTACTTGAGAAGCGATTATGTATCACTGGCCTGAAAGGGATTTTCATATTTAATATGCTCTATTAGGAATCATGGCCTACAGGATTAGCGTCGGCGATTTGAAACCCGGCATCCCAGGTTTGATCCCCAGTCTTTATTCTGTGGAAATGGTGGAGTGCCTTTGGGCAAGGAATATTTCCTTGCCTAGTACTGGTTTGTTTACCCAGGTATCATGAATAAGTGAACTGTTAACATGATATAACTGAAATAATGTTGAAGATGGCGTAAAACCCAAATAAACAAACAAAAAATATGCTATATTGAATCAGGAGCTCTGGTTTCTGAGCTCTAAGTGAATTATTTATCTACATAAATGTAAATTCACTGGAATTTTAGTTGTAGGTGAAATCAATAACCTTAATTAACCCTTTCCCTCATATAGACACTTTCTGATGCCTCTGCAGCAGACAGCTTTTTGAAAACATAGTGACAAAAGAAGAAATTGCTCAAAACGAGCAATTTCTTCTTTTGCCACATTTTTTTCCACTTTTAGTCATAGGTTATCCATTCAATTATAGAGATTTTCTGTCTTTTGACAAAATATGTTCAAAGTCGTCTGTGCAGAATTGTTGTATGAGGGAAAGGGTTAACCCTTTACCTCTTACAACAATTCTGCAGCAAACGACTGAACATTTTTTGTCAAAAAAAAGAAAATCTTGAATGGATAACCTATGACTTAAAGTGGAAAAAATTGTGGCAAATGGAGAAATTGCTCGTTTTGAGCAATTTCTTCTTTTGTTAATATGTTTTCAAAAAGCTGTCTGCTGCAGAGGCGTCTGAAAGTGTCTGTAAGTGGAAAGGGTTAATATTGGTTAGCTAAAATGTCTATTCTCTCTCAGCAGTATGAAGCCTGTCCCACATGCATCAAATCAGCAGCAGACGACTTTGAAAACTTCTACACAAGATTATGGAAGTTTTCTACAAATGAAAGTATGACTATTTAAACTCGTTGTGGTTTTAAGGCGAAAATGTTTATGAGCAATGTCTTCTTTTGCCACATTGTTTCCATAAGCCATCATGCTAAAGAGTGTACTAAAATAGACCTGCAAGGGTTTAAGTTTTGTATAGAGCTGTAATTATGTTTGAAATACTTCCTGTGTTTTCTCTTCTTTTAAATTGTTTCCTTATGATATTTCCCTACTAGGCCATCTCTTGATGTTGATATTGTATAGAGTCAATGACTTTAAAAATATCTGAGGTAAAAAATGTTATATCTAAAATTTGGAAGAACATTTTGATACAGTGTTCAAAAGCATTAACCCTTTCCCTCATATAGACGCTTTCTGACGCCTCTGCAGCAGACAGCTTTTTGAAAACATAGTGACAAAAAAAGAAATTGCACCACATGCAATTTCTCCTTTTGCCACAATGTTTTCCGTTTTTTGTCATAGGTTATCCATTAAATTATGGAGATTTTCTATGTTTTGACAAAATTGTTCAAAGTCGTCTGCTGCAGAATTATCGTATGAGGGAAAGGGTTAAGGGAAAAAGAGAAATTGCTGATTCTGTCAGTGTCAAAACTTGATTGGAGAAATGTATTCTTTAATTCTTTAACAATTATCTATTTGATTTTTTTGAAAACCTAGGATGTGGTTACTATTTGTATAGTTTACTTTTTACAACACATCTGCGGCAGATGAAATAGAAAAATAGAAAAAAGTAAAATAATCGAAAAGAGTTAATCAATATGAGCAATTTCTCCTTTGCCACAATGTCGAATTTTTTTATTTTCTGTATTTATTAAGAATCACTAGATTTATAACACCTGAAAAAGCAGTCTGCTCAGAAGTTTCTGGAAACACATTTATAAAATAAGTTAAATTATTTTCACAGGATGCAGTGAAAAACATTCACCAACCAAACAGCGGCAGCTGCAAGGTGATTTATCATGGAAGAAATAACTAAAATAATTCAATTAGCAGAATTTCAACAAGTTTTCATCTCTATCTGTTCTCTGATGCCTTTGTGGGCTTAGTAGCAGGTAAGCATCTTGAAGAATTAGACAATTACTAATGTGTTGACACATTTTCACCAGAAGTATTTTTAATTTTCATATGACATTTCAAGATTACTGTCCCAAATACAGATGCTTTCTGTTGCCTTTGCAGCAGATAGCTTTTGAAAACATTGTGGCAAAAGGGAAAATTACTCATAATGAGAAATTTCTTCGTTTTCCGCAATGTTGTTGCCTTAGTTTAATGATCATACTACCTTTAACCCTTTCCCTCATACGCCAATTCTGCAGCAGACGACTTTGAACTTATTTTTTCAAAACATAGAAAATCTCTATAATTGAATGGATAAGCTATATATATATATATATATATATATATATATATGACAAAAAGTGGAAAGCATTGTGACAAAAGGAGAAATTGCATGTTTTTAGAAACTATGTTTTCAAAAAGCCGTCTGCTGTAGAGGCGTCAGAAAGCGTCTATATGAGGGAAAGGGTTAATGATCATACTACCTTTCAGTCGTCTGTTGCAGATTTGTTGTATTTGGGAAAAGATTTCCTCCTTATCCTGCTATGTGCAACATTACTCATCTGCTATGCATGAACTTAACCCTTTCCCTCTTGCAAACACAATTTGATGCATCCTCATTAGAGACTTTTGAAAACAGTGTGATAAAAGGAGATATTTCTCATAAAATTAGAAATTTCTGCACAATGTTTTCAACGACATTTGATCATAAAACTTTAATTGATGTGGGTTTTCCATCTTTTCTAGATCTGTTATAAGGGGTTATTTAACCCTTTTTTTTCCCGCATACGACAATTCTGCAGCAGACTATTTTGAACATATTTTGTCAAATAAAAGAAAATCTGTATAATTGAATGGATAACCTATGACTTAAAGTGGAAAACATTGTTGCAAAAGGAGATATTGCTTGTTTTGAGCAATTTCTTCTTTTGTCAGTATGTTTTCAAAAAGCTGTCTGCTGCAGAGGCGTCAGAAAGCATCTATATGAGGGAAAGGGTTAAACTACATAAATTTTTAAGCAATATAGATCAGCCTGCACATTCTTGTGTCCTATAGGAGTCTAAATTGTTTGCTTCTCTTTTAATTGTTCTAGTCAAGGACTACACCATAAAAAAAAGTCGAGCCCCGGTAGCGACGCGGGCTGCCAATCCTGGGGTTATGAGTTTGAAAGCCGGCTCGGTCAACTTTCTTTCCGAGGATTGACAAAAGTCAATGCGACATGCGTCATTCGTCTTCCTCCAATGGGCTAAGTCTATGTGGAAAAGCAGCCAGTTGCTTGGGAAGATTGTTGTGTGGAGTACTGGTGTGAGAAAACCAGGAAATGCATGAGTAGGTAAACTGGCCGCCGTGATATAACTTGACGTGAGAAATTGTTAAAAACGGCATTAAACCCCAATCAATCAATCAACACTATAAAAAACGTACACTTTCCCAACTACAGACACATTTTGATACTTTTCCCACTTGTAGATGCATCTGTAGCCGCTGACTTTCAAAAACATAATCTGTCGCAACAATGTTTTCGAAATGATTCAACATTTATCAACATGTATCACTTCATTTAGAGATGTACCATCTTCTTTTGTCGCCATGTTTTTAATATATGAGGGAATGGGTTAATAAATTTATGCAGATTTGTTGTTTGTGGAAATGGTAAACTAAATGTGATACCAGGTGAGCAGGATTAGGATTACTGTTTTACTGTCCTTTTCATCCAGTTGTTCTGTAATTTAAACCAATATCTTGTATGCAACAAATCTGCAGTCGACGACTTTTGAAACATTTAAACTGCAAAACAATGGAAAATCTCTGTAAATGAAAGTTATTTTTTGAAATCAAAGTGGAAATCAGACAAATTGCTTACTTCTAATGTGCAATTTCACCTATTGTCACAAAAATATTTTTCAAAAGTTCTCTGCTGCAATTGAGAAGAAAAATACCATAACAATTTCTAATCATGCATTTTGCACTTTTTTTTTCATCTGTCTAGATTTTAAGCTTTTTTTTCTCTCAACTTTCTTAAAAATCTAATTATGGTGTAATAGATAATAAGTTAACCCTTTCTCTGATATAGATGACGTTTGCTGCCTATTCAACAGACATTTTGAAAAGTCCCAAAAGTAAAGTTAACCTTCTCACACCCGCTCCGAATCCTGCGATGAGCTGACTCTACTTTTGGGATTTTTCCACACAAACAGCGCCCAGCACTGACAGGTTAAGTCTCCAGGAAGCAGACATAGAGCTTGATTAATATAAGCTTAAAGCTTGTTTCGCAATAAATGTAAAATAAATAAGTTTAAATTAGATTAACAGACAACTTGCAAACATTGTGTTGCTCACTTTGAGTAATTTCACCCCCATTTTCAATAGTTTTTAATTTCATCATCCAAAAAAACGAATCAGACAAATCGAAAGGTGTTGCATCCGGTAAATGGTTAAATGTTTGACATTGCGTCCTGTATCAGAATGTGACAGTCGAATCACAATTCTTTGTGCGACAGATTGAACGACAGTTAATTTCTTAACCCTTTTCCATATACAGCAAACTCTTTATAGCGATTGATTTAAACATTGATGCTATATAATCAATAACTGATCATAAATTATATAATTTTTCAATAGAATTCAAACATTGTGGCAATAGGAGAAATTGCTCATAATGGGCAATTTCTGCTTTTTCCGAAAATGTTTTCAAAAGTCATCTGCTGCAAATGCATCAAAATGTGTCTGAGTGTGGGAAAGTATTAACCCTTTCCCTCATATAGACGTTTTCCGACGCCTCTGCAGCAGATAGCTTTTTGAAAACATAGTGACAAAAGAAGAAATTGTTTAAAACGAGCAATTTCTCCTTTTGCCACAATGTTTTCCACTTTCAGTCATAGGTTATCCATTCAAATATAGAGATTTTCTCTTTTTGACAAAATATGTTCAAAGTCATCTGCTGCAGAATTGTCGTATGAGGTAAAGGGTTAAACATTCAAACACCTCTTGTTTGTGTTGATCTTGTTACATAGTTCAGTGATTTGGGCTGCAATTATTTGCAGCTCGTTAAACTTTATGGGGAAAATCTGTTCTCACAAAAAATATTTCCGTCATTTCATCCCAACATTTTTACCTGTGTTATATAACCATCCGCTTGTATGATTATTTTTCAAAAACTGAGTAATTTCATGCATATGTGAATAATATTGCTACGGAAATTACCTATTTCTTTGATTGATTAAAACTTTATGAAAGTCTATTTAAGAATTTTACCCTGTCAAACATACAATAAATCTGCAGCAGCAACTTTGAAATAATCTTCGCAAAATTGTGAACACTCTTTTAAAACGAAAGTATTGAATAAAGTTGAAAACATTGTTACAAAATGAGTTTTTAGCTCTACTGGCCTTGCTACTGGCCAAGGCCAGAAGAGCTGATGCTGTGGTGTGATTGTGAATGCGATACAGTCTTCAGTTTTCATTGTATCTCAATCAAACTTATACAGTAGTTGGATATCCATGAGAGCTCGGTTCTTTTCGCAAACCAGCCAGGTCCGCCCATGCAAGACTGGATTATGGCCCTTGAAATTGTCAAAATTGCTATAATAGAGCTTGTGAACACAATAGAGGCTCCATTTACTATCTGATCTTCACCAAACTTAGATAGTAGTTAAATATTGATGAGAGCTTGGTTCCTTTCGAAAACCAGCCAGAAGTGCCCTTGCATAACTGGATTATGGCCCTTGAAATTGTAAAAATGCTATAATACAGCTTGTGAACACGATAGAGCCTCCATTTACTATCTGATCTTCACCATACATACATGCTCTGGATTGAAAATGACCAAAGAACCAACCCAGTAGAGTATAGGCCCTCATGGGCCTCTTGTTTTATCATAATGAGCATCCACATGTGTGCAAGGGTTTAACCCTTATTGACATAGAAACACTTTCTGATGCTTCTGAAGCAGACAACTGTTGAAAACATTTTGGCAAATGGAGAAATTGCTCATATTGAGCAATATCTCCATTTGCCACAATGTTTTCAAGTTTATTCAACAATTTTTCTTTCATAAATAGGTGGTTTCCATATTTTGTATTAAATGTCTTTAAAGTCATCTGCTGTAGATTTGTTGTATGTGAGAAATATTAAAGCATCTTTACCTGCTGTGGTAAGTTAAGGGCTGTCTACTCTGAAACATTTCCACAAGGTTCTTAAAAACCGTCTCCTGCAATTGCTTCTGCATGATGTAAAGGGTTAATATGTTCCAATTTTGGCACTAAATGTTCAGGGACAGCAATAGCCAGAGATGTAGCTCCCTTTAGGCACTGTAGGCACGTGCCTACACATTTTTCTCAAAATGCAGCTGCGGCGATAGACATCTGCGTAATGTATCGACCAGATCAGCCTGCGCTGTCCGCACAGACTGATCCGGCCAACACATTCCGTCTTAGGGGGATATATGTATAGAGTCTTTATTCCTGAAACAGAAGATCCACAGGAGGTGAAAAGTGTCTATCCGGGTAGGCCTGTGTGGCATGCTTAGGCTGATCCGTGTTGATACTTTACGCAGAGTCCACAATGTTAATTTTCTCACGAGATGGCCTACACATTGATTATTGCAAAGCTACGCCCCTGATAGCTACTGGCAAATTGCTAAAATAATCTGTGATATAGTTGAACTACTATTGAAAGTGATCTAGAGCACAGGTTTCATCTTCATCTGTTATACATGCATTCATCAGTATAACTCTTTTATACCTGCATTCATCAGTATAACTCTTTTATACATGCATTCATCAGTATAACTCTTTTATACATGCATTCATCAGTATAACTCTTTTATACATGCATTCATCAGTATAACTCTTTTATACATGCATTCATCAGTATAACTCTTTTATACATGCATTCATCAGTATAACTCTTTTATACATGCATTCATCAGTATAACTCTTTTATACATGCATTCATCAGTATAACTCTTTTATACATGCATTCATCAGTATAACTCTTTTATACATGCATTCATCAGTATAACTCTTTTATACATGCATTCATCAGTATAACTCTTTTATACATGCATTCATCAGTATAACTCTTTTATACATGCATTCATCAGTATAACTCTTTTCCACATGCAGATACATTATGACATGGATCCATATGCAGATACATTTTGACATACATCGACGTACTTGCAGACAAGTCGCGGCACGACGTTCATGGTACTAGCCTAGTATTGGTTTGTTTACCCAGGGATCATAAATAAGTGAACTGTCGCCGTGATATAACTGAAATAATGTTGAAAACGGCGTAAAAACCCAATAAAACAAACAAAACTTGCAGACAACTTGAAAACATTGTGGCAAAGGAGAAATTACTCAAGCATGGGGACATTTTCCATATAACCTAGATATTTTCAGCCATCTGCTGTAGATTTGTTGCATCTGGCAAAGGGTGAACACAAACTGCAAAACTGTACTAGATCTAGCTGGTTTGCAGCTGAAGACAGGGTTGAATTTAAATTGTGATGCACTGATGCACGTCAGTTTTATTTTAAACTGAAATTCAGCTATTGAATGTGTCGGTGATATATTGGTGTAAACAGTTTATTGTGTACACTGATTGAAGGATTAACAAAACTAAATTCATACAGGAATAGATTAAAGGTGAGTATTTTACTTAACCTTTACCCTCCTAGAACTATTTGACATTAGTAAATCATTTTGAAGTAATACTTTGAGAAAAAGCAGAGAGTTGTAATGAGCAGTTTCCCTATTTTCTGATACAGGTACTAAATTTCACATTAAATGTTCAACTTGACTGATGTGTTGCTATTCTCTTTCATATTTGGCTATTTGAATATGGACGACTGTAAAAATAACCCTTTCCCATATACAACAAATCTGCAGCAGATGACTTTGAAAGCCTACCAAAAAAAAATTGGAAACTCCCTTTAAATGAAAGTAGAATAATTGAAATGAGTTGAAAACATGGTGACAAAAGGAGAATTTGCTTGTTTTGAGCAATTTCTTTTGTCAACATATTTTCATAAAGCTGTCTGCTTCAGAGGCGTAAGTCTCAGAAAGCATCTATATGAGGGAAAGGGTTAAAATATTGCAGGCATGTTTTAATTGTGTTTCACTCCAGATTCAACAGTATTTCAATTACAATGACACTGTTTCCTAGATACATATTTTACCAGAATTACTTGTTTATTGTGACACAGGTGTATACTTTAGATACATATTTTACTAGAACTTCTTGTTTATTTTAAAACAGGTGTATACTTTAGGGCCATGTGAATGGAAAACAAATCTGTAATTTAAAAGTTTTACATATGAATAACCAGTAACGTTTGTCTCTCGCTTTTGAGAGACGGGCACTGTATTCACTGTGCTGATAAGTAGTTATGATAAATAGTTCTACAGTTAAACCTTTGCTGCTTATCAAGTCGTTCTGGTTATCTGTGAACCTGTGGGTGCTTACCAAGTCTGTTTGATTATCTGTGAACCTTTGGCTGCTTACCAAGTCTGTCTGATTATCTGTGAACCTTTGGGTGCTTACCAAGTCTGTCTGGTTATATGTGAACCTTTGGGTGCCTACCAAGTCGGTCTGATATCTGTGAACCTTTTGGTGCTTACAAAGTCAGTTTGATTATCTATTAACCTTCTGCTGCTTACCAAGTCTGTTTGATAATCTGTGAAATTTGGGTGCTTACCAAGTCTGTCTGATTATATGTGAACCTTTGGGTGCTTACCAAGTCTGTCTGATTATATGTGAACCTTTGGGTGCTTACCAAGTCTGTCTGATTATCTGTGAACCTTTGGGTGCTTATCAAGTCTGTCTGATTATATGTGAACCTTTGGGTGCTTACCAAGTCTGTCTGATTATCTGTGAACCTTTGAGTGCTTACCAAGTCTGTCTGATGATCTGGAACATTTTGGTGCTTACCAAGTATGTCTGATTATCTGTGTATCCTTTGGTGCTTACCAAGTATGTTTGATTATCCGTGAACCTTTGGGTGCTTACCAAGTCTGTCTGATTATCTGGAACCTTTTGGTGCTTATTAAGTATGTCTAATTATCTTTGTATCATTTGGTGCTTACCAAGTCTGTATGATTATCTGTGAACCTTTGGGTGCTTACCAAGTCTGTCTGATTATCTGGAACCTTTTGGTGCTTACCAAGTCTGTCTGATTATCTGTGAACCTTTGGGCGCTTACCAAGTCTGTCTGATTATATGTGAACCTTTGAGTGCTCACCAAGTCTGTCTGATTATCTGTGAACCTTTGGGTGCTTACCAAGTCTGTCTGATTATCTGTGAACCTTTTGGAGCTTACCAAGTCTGTCTGATTATCTGTGAACCTTTAAGTGCTTACCAAGTCTGTCTGATTATCCGTGCTTACTAAATCTGTCTGATTATCTGTGAACCTTTTGGAGCTTACCAAGTATGTCTAATTATCTTTGTATCCTTTGGTGCTTACCAAGTCTGTCTGATAATATGTGAACCGTTGGGTGCTTACCAAGTCTGTCTGATTATCTGTGAACCTTTTGGAGCTTACCAAGTCTGTCTGATTATCTGTGAACCTTTGAGTGCTTACCAAGTTTGTCTGATTATCTGTGAACCTTTGGGTGCTTACCAAGTCTGTCTGATTATCTTTGAACCTTTGGGTGCTTACCAAGTCTGTCTGATTATCTGTGAACCTTTGGGTGCTTACCAAGTCTGTCTGATTATCTGTGAACCTTTGGGTGCTTACCAAGTCTGTCTGATTATCTGTGTATCCTTTGAGTGCTTACCAAGTCTGTCTGATTATCTTTGTACCTTTGGGTGCTTACCAAGTCTGTCTGATTATCTGTGAACCTTTGGGTGTTTACCAAGTCTGTCTGATTATCTTTGAACCTTTGGGTGCTTACTAAGTCTATTTGATTATCTGTGAACCTTTGGGTGCTTACCAAGTCTGTATGATTATCTGTGAATCTTTAAGTGCTTACCAAGTCTGTACGAATATCTGTGAATCTTTTAGTGCTTACCAAGTCTGCCTGATTATCTGTGAATTATCTGTGGCAAAAAAAGTATTTGCCATAACTTGCACAATGGATCGAAGACTCGGAGGTATATAATCGTTGGCCTGTCTTTCTATTTGTACATTTGTCATAACTTTTCAGCACATAGTCTTTGCCCTGTCTTCCTATTGTTCATTGGTCATTACTTTTTAGCACATAGTCTTTGGCCTGTCTTTCTATCTGTACATTGGTCATAACATTTAGGAGATAGGGCTTTCATATAAGGCTTGTTTATTCCTTGTGACAAATCCTTTCCAGGTCGCTTTGATATAATGGTAATTAAAATTGTTGAAAATGATGTTTAACCCTTATAGATAAGTTAGTAAATATATAAAATACCTTGCCAGTCTTTGTCTAAACACAGTTTACCTTATTCCTGATATAAAAGGTTTAGAATATTCCAGTTTGAAAACTAAATGATGAATGAATGAATGAATTGATGTTTAATGCTGTTCTCCCCACTTGTTGAGTAATGTCAAGATAAATAATACGCCTAACCATGTGATTTTGGGCTTTCTCGCACCAGTATTCCACACAACATTCTTCCTGGCTACCTTCCTGCATAAACTATTATAAGCGAGCACATCATTAATAGAAAGGAAAAGTTTAGTGATGAATCATAAAATGATTTTCATCTAGAATAAGAAGCTTTGAACCAAAAGAATGAAATATCTTATTGTTTTGTGTGATTTATTGAGATTTTATGCCATTTTAATTGTATCTGTATGACAGATCATTTTTGTCCGTCAGTTTAAGCTGATTGTGTTATGAACATCTCCATCCAATTTCATTAAAATCAGACCAAAATACTTGGCTGTACGTATATTGCATCTTACGACACCGCATGAAAAGGTCTCCTTAAATTGACCCTAATCACTTTTATAAATACCCATGAGCATGTGTTTAAGGTGTTTTGTCCAATGAATTTGCACGATACAACAACCAAAGCTCGGTTCTGTACAATCAGAAAACATGACAATCCCAGCATTTATAACTGTGGGTTATCTTTCCTGTTTGAAACTGAACCATTTAGTAAGCTACAATTTGATAGGCTGACACAAAGGTCAATCTAAGTCAAAATGTGTGGGGCAGTCACCAGATATAGATTTGAGGAAGCGAAGATTGGGTCTGGTTTTAATGAGATTGATCTCCATCTGAATTCAACTTAAAGTGAAGTAAATCTTTATAGAAATATAAATCACAACACGATGGATATATGTATGACTTTACCTTATTCAACAAATAACATGTTTGCAGCAGAAGACTGACGGCATCGAGGCAAAATTATGAAAAATCTCATTAAATGGAATGGAAATTATTGAAAAGAGTCAAAAACATCGTGGCAGAAAAGGAAATTATGATAATCGTTATAAGCCATTTGTCCTTTAACCACAATGTTCACCAAATTCATCTGCTGCATATGCAGTAAAATGAGGTTGTATGTGAGAAAGAATTAAATAAACTTAACATCAGCCTATTTTGAACTGCAACCAAAATATAATTTCACTTTTTTGCCCATAAAATCAAAGCCAGCTGAACAAGCTGTTACATTGGATATTGATAAAATCCCTCGGCAACCAATCAAACTAACGTCTGGACATGACAGATTTTGATTTATAACAAAACAGATTATCTTGTTATTGAATTCTTGACCATGGTAAATTATAGTGGACAGCTGGGTAATTCTCAGAATGTGTTGATTTTAAGTTATGATATTTACACAAGATTGATATGGGAGTGAGGGAGCAATATTTTATTAGTTTAGCTTGAATACTATATTGCCCACACCATGTTGAGCCTTAATTTACGGGAAAGTGCAATATCTTAAACCTTTCCCAAATACAGACGTTTTCTGATGCCTGTGTAGTCGACAACTTTTGAAGCAACTTGACTTTATTAAACTCGATTCAATTATAATGCTTTCATTTACAGATTTTATTCATATGTTGCCAGGATGTTTTCAAAGTGTTCTGCAGCAGAATTGTTGTATGTTGGCACGTGTAAAGCACTCAACAAGTACAAATGTAAGTACCTTTAAATTACCAATTGCTCAAATAATAACAAAAAGTAAAGAAAGTTTTGCAGATAAGCCTATGTTCACTTTTGTGATTCTCTGTATAGTAAGCACAGCTTGACAGAAAGATATACAAGTGAAACATTGCATAAGAGTCCCCAAAATCATGATAATATGTGACCAACTATAAAACCCTAGCTCTGAGACACCCTCATGAATTTAATTCATGGGTATATTAATTTCAGTGCCAAACAAATAAGGAGGAAATAGAAACAAAGCATTTGATTTGTGTGCTACCTAGTTACTGGGATGGGTTAAATAAAATTGTCACACAAGTTTCAATTTTAAAATTTAGTTTGTGATAGCAAAAATGTCTAATCATAAAGTCGTTAAGGTGGTTTCCTTCTCTGCAAAAAAACCTGGCTATTTTTGCTGTTGAAAGGTTAGAGGGAGAAATCAACATTTTGAAGTAAAGTAAATCCATGTTGTAATTGTGATTGCTGTTTAACCAATTTATGCCCAACAGTAAAGGGCATTGGCCTTTATCAATACCAGAAAATTAAAATTAGAATGAGCAATTTCTCCTTTTGCTACGTTTTCAATTCTATTCTCAGTGAGATGATTCTTTTTATTACCAACACTGTAGGGGTTTAGAGGCCTAATAAGGATTTAACCCTTTCCCACAGACGACCGTGAAAACGTTGAAGCAGAAGCACAGAAAATCCCTTTAAATAAAAGAAAATAATTGAATTAGAGTTGAAAACATGGTTTTGAGTAATTTCTTCTTTTGCCACAATGTTTTCAAAAAGCAGTCTACTGCACAGAGGCGTCAGAAAGCGTCTGTATGGGGGTTAGGGTTAAGGTCATTGAATGGGCCCAAATCTATCATTCTGTAGGGTTCTGTTATAACTTTACTTTGCTAGTATTCCCAATGTTAGGTTGGAATATAATTGGCTTTTATAGTGATTTTCATGTGCAGAATAAATATTTTGACTAAGCTTCCTGTATATTTGTCACTTGAGTTTAAGCCTTTCTATTTTAAAACAGCTACAAAACATTTATTTAATAATCAATTTAATCAGCATTGTTGACTGCTACCTGGAAACCATATCAGTGCCAATTGCCATGGGTGGAGACGAAAGTCACTTGTCCTTTAGCCTGATATAGAGAATTTTAAATGTTGAATCTGCAGTAAATGACTTTCGAATATAATATGGGAAAAGCAGAAACTGCCTAATGTGCTTAACCCTTTCCCTCATACGACAATTCTGCAGCAGACGACTTTGAACGTATTTTGTCAAAACATAGAAAATCTCCATAATTGAATGGATAACCCATGGCAAAAAGTGGAAAACATTGTGGCAAAAGGAGAAATTGCACGTTTTGTGCAATTTCTTCTTTTGTCACTATGTTTTCAAAACGCCGTCTGCTGTTAACCCTTTCCCTCATACGACAATTCTGCAGCAGACGACTTTGAACGTATTTTGTCAAAACATAGAAAATCTCCATAATTGAATGGATAACCCATGGCAAAAAGTGGAAAACATTGTGGCAAAAGGAGAAATTGCACGTTTTGTGCAATTTCTTCTTTTGTCACTATGTTTTCAAAACGCCGTCTGCTGTTAACCCTTTCCCTCATACGACAATTCTGCAGCAGACGACTTTGAACGTATTTTGTCAAAACATAGAAAATCTCCATAATTGAATGGATAACCCATGGCGAAAAGTGGAAAACATTGTGTCACTATGTTTTCAAAAAGTTGTCTGCTGCAGAGGCATCAGAAAGCGTCTATATGAGGGAAAGGGTTAAACTACTATTTATTTGAATTAAACTTCCTAGTTTGTCAGAATCGGATGATAACAAAGCTTTCCTCAGATGATTTCAAAGCAAATGATCTTTAAAATATTATATCAATTAATTGACTGGCATGATAAATATCAAGTTTGAACTACTGCACTAGAAAAATAGGTAGACATGGTACACAGGCTGGTTTATATAGCCAGACTTGATTATAATATTGTCAGGTGGTCTGAAAGGTCAATTAATTCTCCTCAATAAAAAATGAAAACAAGCATTAATAAATACATTTTTCCTATCTTTTGAATTGAAAATCATTTTTAGCTTGTTTAATTTTTTGAAAAAAAAAAGACGAGCTATTGTCGTCACTTGATCATCGTCGTCTGGGTCTTCGTCTGCGTCGTCGTCGGCGTTGGTTAAGTTTTGCGTTTAGGTCACTTACATGGAAACTATCAAACATAATACTTTGAAACTTGGAAAACTTGTTCATCTAATACCCTTCTTCACATTGTATGCTGGAGATACTGAGTTTGACCTTCTTTTTGGGGTAAAAAACATGATTTGGGTGGTTTTTGGTTGACTTTGAGATTTGGTCATAGCTCCCTCATTTTTTGTTAGATTGATTTCATATTGTGCACACAATCATGTTTCATAAATAATGTACTTCAACATATCAAACGGGATTTTGGGTCAAACATTTGGATTTTTTGCTTTTTCATTTCTTGTATTTTTTAACTTTGCGTTTAATTAGCTCAACGTAGTCTTTTTTTTTTTTTTTCTCAATATTTTTTAGAATATAGTTACATCTAATACCCTTCTGCACATTGTATGCTGAAGATGCTGAAGATGCTGAAGATGCTGAGTGTGCCCTTTATTTTTGGGGTAAATCACTTGATTTTTGGTGGATTTTGAGAATTAGACATATTATCTTCTTTCTCAATAAGTACTGGTACTAGGGCTTTCATATTTGGAATATAGTTACATCTAATAACATTCTGGACATTTTATGCTGAGTGTGACCTCTTTTGTTGGTCAATCACTTGATTTATGGTGGATTTTGAGAATTGGACATAGCTTCTTTATATTTTGTTGGAATAATTTCAAATTTCATAAATAAAGTACTTCAACATATCAAAAAGGTTTCAGGAAAAAACTTTTGTATTTTGTTATTTTTTTTTAATTCCTTGTATTTTTGAACTTTGCGTTTAGCTAAAAAAAAAAAATGGAATTTTGCGTTTAGCTGAAAATAATTTTTGTATCGTTTTATCTTTGCACTTGTATTTTTTTTTTTAATTTGTTGTATTTTTTTTTTCTCGAATATCTTGTATTTTTGAACAATTCAGCTCAATTTTTATTTATTTTTAATTTCTCGTATTTTTGAACTTTGTGTTTAGCTCAAAGTTATAGTTTTGTTGGCCGTATTGCTCTAGCAATTCCGGTCTATAGATTGGCGATGTCCGTCCGTCTGTCCGTCAACATTTTGGTTAACTTAGTTTCAGGTTGAGGCAAAATCTCAGCACTGGAAAGGGTTACAAACTTGAAACTTTGCCTGAAGGTAACCAGTAACAAGTTCTATTGATTTCTATGGTTACTTTGACCTTGACCATGGTTTGTCAATTTTCATGGTCAAATTGCCGACAATCCGGCCTTACTGTCTTCAGCGGTTTCTTGTTATTTTAATTTTTGTCTTTCACTCTTGCATTGATAGTCAAAGCAGGGGACAGCGAGACATTTAATTACGCGTAATTCTTGTTTGTTACATTGATTTCAATTTTTTCCCAAACTATAAAAACATAATGTCCTTCAACATATTATGAATATCTTAAATCAGAGTTACTAAAAATAGTAAAAAGGGATTATAATCAATATCTTTAGTTAAAGTTGACTTAATGTACCAATATCATTTGCCTGTCCATTGCATACACACGATTCAGCTCATGATCTTCACTGATTGTGACAGGCATCCAACGTGAAGATCTTCCTTATCATGTATATAAGCTTGTATTTATTTCCACATAGTTAATCTTGTTTCAATACTTGAAAAATAGCAGTTGTGTGCGGTCATTATAATATGTAAATATTATTTCCGAATTTGAATATTTTTTATATAAAATAAATAAACCATAAAAGGATAATATCAGACGAGCGTCAGGCACCCGCAGGCGGTGCTCTTGTTATAAGCACAACAAAATAATTGGAAATCACAAGTATTATTGCTCTACAGTGCTTCCATTAATTGGCAAAGAAAATGTGTGTTTGGGGATTTGGGGAGAAAATTTCCAGTAAATGAAGGAAAACGCTCGTTTCAACAGTCACATTTGGTCTGTTTTTCAAACTGATAAACAGAATTATTAATAATATAAACATTCAGATTTACTTCTTTATTTGAGTGTTACTGTAAATGTTATCAACAATTCATCAGCTGCTAAGCCAACTTTGAAAACATCTTGGCCAAATATATAGTGAATTATCATGAACTTCCATTCTTTCAAATTAACCTTTTCCTACCTGAAGATGCATTTTATGAATTTTTAAAGTGTTGTCATTTTACTTGCTTTGAGATGCTGCCTGATGTGGTGGTCATGTCTTTCACCCAATCAATATGGCCTAAACAATGTAATGTAGAGGAGGGGTCACTTAAGGAACATCTTTAAATCACATTTCAGTGGTGAAGAATTTTTAAGTTTTGTAATTTTGCCCCTTTTTGAAGCTGCACCAATCAAAGTTATGAAATGAATTTAATTCTTTGAACAACATTTAAAGAGGACCACAAAAAGACAATTCTGTTGACTTGCAATGGACCCAGTAGTTTTTAAAATACAGTACAATACAATATACTTTATTGCATAAAACTACAAGTTTTATAGCAAGTTTTAACAAAATCACAACAAAAGACAATGGATTTTCCAAAGAGCCCCAGATATAACCGTTCATATTTGACCCAAAATTGTTTTCAATTTTATATCTATACACATAAAGAAGACACATTTGTAATACAAGAGTGTTTGAGTGAGAATTGTTATCATACAATTCTGTGATTGTGAAAGAGGAAATGTTTGTCAAAGAAATTGTTTAGAATTGCATGCCAGATGCAGCCGGACACAGGGTGATAACAATGGATGACCTTGAGCACTTTGTTCTTAAGTGAGTTAAAAATGATTAAGCAAAATTTACTTGTACATATAAATAAAGGCAAAACCTTGGACAGGGGTCACACAATGAGACCATTAATAATAGAGCAAGTAGAGGACAAATAGATGATGATAATAATTCTTACTTTAACACTTTGTAACAGGACCTCAGTGCTAGAACACATCCATAAACATGTCAAATTGTACAGACATTATGATTAATTTAACTTAACATAACATTTCTTGCTGACCCCCTCTGCAGCACATGCCTCTTGAAAACATTCATTTCAAGTTTATTCAGTTTTTGTTCTTTACATTTATAAAGTTTTCCATAGTTTTGCCTAGATGTTCTCAAAGTTTAGTTATCTTGTATGTGGGAAGGGGATGATGTTGTTGCTGCCTGTTTTATATTGGGTCATTCCGTAAGAGCTGGAATCCGCTGTGGTCGAATGGTTAGCGTCGGGGATTTTGAAACCGGGTGTCCCGGGTTCGATCCCCAGTCGCGGCACTACGGTCATGGTGGAGTGCCCTTGGGCAAGGCACATTTTCTAGCCTCAGCGATTTTTTTTACCTAAATTGTGAATGGGTCCGGTACCAGGGAAATTGTGAAAAATAGTGTTGTTGTTTCCATAAAATTGTGAATTTAAATATTACAGATATGTAACTTAATAATAAGCCGCTGTCTGTGTTGAGGCTTGCATTACTAGCTACGATCACTAAATCGTCAGTTTGAGTAGCAGGGGATACGGTTTGAGATTCAGATGTAGGCGATACGGACCCTAATTCTAGTTGGGTTTAGACAGTTAAAACTGTTTCCAGCATGGCCCTGGTGAATGTTCTGTACGCTGCTCAGTATCATGGCTAGTGTCCAATTGTGCCTTACCAAATAATTGATCGTTTTATAGCCTTTTCAGGCGCTGATGATAGTTTTTTCTGATAATATTTATTATATATCTCGACATTGTCAAATCGTTTTTATCGTAATCATCTAGACGCTTTAGTTATAAATGCATGCGTCTTCAATAAGTAATTTTGTTCTCATTTATCCGCTGTTAACATCATAGGCAGCTATTGCAACGATTAAATAAATCATATTTAACATTAAATTGAGTCTAGAAAATATGCAGTTACCATTTAAATACATGAAAATCAAATTCACATCAGCGAAAAATTTCGTCGGACGCCATGTTTTTTCTTAAAAACACGTGGTTAAGTCGACAGGTCGAAATGGGTAAAAAATAAATAAACGAAATATCACCCAACTCCCAATACTTATTGTACGAATAAGAAATATAATTATTTCGTTAAATATTTGTTTCCGATAAATAATTGCGACACCTGAATGGATATACGGCACTGAGAAATGTTGCGATTTGTTTTAAAATGTAAACAACAGCGACGGGCCGAGAATGTTTTTGATTTTGTCAGAAAAGCTAGTTACAAAGTTAAAATTAGGCTAGTCGGCCAGAATTGTGAATTGACGGACCCTTTTGGCCAGAATTGTGAATGGGTCCGTCGGACCCTTTTGGAAAATTGTGAAGAGCCGTTTGTAATTGTGAATGGGTCCGTTAAACGGTACCAGCTAAAGAAGGAAAAAAATCGCTGAGCCTAGTACTGGTTTGTTTACCCAGGGATCATGAATAATTAAATTTAATTGCGCGCTAAATGACCTTAGCTGTCGATGCGCCATAAAACAATATACATTCATTCATTCATTCCATAAGAGCTGTGTGACTATACATTACAAACTCTTGTTGATGTGTATAGTAAAGGAAAATCTGCCCAAGCTAACCTTTTGCCACATGCAGATGCATTTCTACATATCTATAGTTCTACTGAATTCAATAATCATAGTTACTTTAATATATATATAGAGATATTCCAATATTTCAGATATGTTTTAAAAGATGTCTTCTGCAAGTTTGCTGTGTGTGGGAAAGAGTAATAATTTTAATATTGCATAATTATATTACATGAGATTAGTAGAATAAATCTGATGAAAGGACAGAAAATCTATTCAATTATAAGTTTGTGCATTTACAGAAATTCATCACAGTTTGTAACTAAATAAACCAATATTTTCTTTTATTGTTGATTTTGCCTCTTTTTTATACATGTACAATAACTTAATACAAAAAGTGCTACTTCCGCTAATCTTGTCAGCTATAGGAAACAGTTTAGGCTTGTGCAGATTAACTTTCAACGTCTGTAATGTCAGAAAATGCTTTAATGTTCTGCTCTTTTCCTAAGAATGCTTACTAAATGCTTGACCATTTCATACAAACAACAACAAAAAAATCTGCAGCAGACAATTTAGAATAAAAATATAGAAAATCTCTATCTATAAAGGTACAATAATTGAATAATGTTGTAAACCGTGTGGCAAAAGGAAAAAATTGGTCCATCATGAGTTTCAATTTAATGTTTTTCAAAAGATGTGTGCTGCAGGGGCATCAAAATGCATCCCTGGATGTGGGATAGGGGTTAACTGTCCACAATGTTTCGTACTTGAACAACCTGTAGTACAGGGTGCTTTAGAAAAGCTTTACTATTTTGAGAGAACATTTTCTTCACTCTTTCCCACATACTACAAATCTGCAGCAAACGACTTTGAAAACATTCAGACACAAATTAGAAAAAAATTCTACATATAAAAGTATTATTATTGAAAGTTGAAAATGAGAATTTTTTTTTTGCCACAATGTTTTCATAAATGGTCTGCTGCAGATACATCAAATTGTGTCTGCAGGAGGGAAAGGTTTCAATTCCTTAGATTACAACACACACAAAAGCAAGCATAATGAAGAAATGGGTTTATACAAAAAGAAACTCAATCCAATGTCCTAATCGTACAAGCATATCGGAAACAATTTGGACTTATGCAGGTTTCACTAACGGTATTATTACTTCTTGAGAAATTGACACTGTCACATGGGTTGTCAGTTGTCATGGTAACCAATTGTCGTCTGTCCTCCTTGTGAAATTTTCCTGTGTATTGGCCCCACAGCAATCCAGACATTCGACACATGTCCACAAATTGTGGTGGTGACAAGTTTGGTGTTTTTGGTGTTATTTCCACGGAGAATACTGAGTATGGATTATAGGAAATAATTAGATTTATATGTCAGTGCTTGTCTGGTTAACCGTTTCCCTGATACAGACCAAACATAGTATGATACTCTTTGCAGCAAATGCAAATTGAAAATATTGTAGGAAAAGAAGAAATTGCATGATAAATATTTCCATTTCCTTCAAGTTCAATGCTTGTTTTACGAATCATACTTTAATTTTTCAAGATTCTAATTCTTTACTTCAAATCTGAAATATAAATAAAGTTATGGATTAAATGTAACAGTGGTTAGTTGAGACTAAAATTAAACTACTTCCATCCAGTCTATAAAAGTTTACATATATCCGTGATGTTGCTGTCAGAGTAGCTGCATTATGAGCATGAGACCATGCAGCCGTTCGATCCCTGGTAGAATGGTAGTAAAGTTTACATATATCCGTGATGTTGCTGTCAGAGTAGCTGCATTATGAGCATGAGACCATGCAGCCGTTCGATCCCTGGTAGAATGGTAGTAAAGGCTCCCCTCCTTGGCACTCATGATTTAGGGGATATCTCAACCCTTTCCCTCATACGGAAATTCTGCAGCAGACGACTTTGAACGTATTTTGTCAGATGGATAACCTATGACTATGAGTGGAAAACATTGTGACAAAAGGAGAAATTGCACGTTCTGTGCAATTTCTTCTTTTGTCACTATGTTTTCAAAACGCCGTCTGCTTTAACCCTTTCCCTCATACGGAAATTCTGCAGCAGACGACTTTGAACATATTTTCTCAAAAAATAGAAAATCTCAATAATTAAATGGATAACCTATGACAAAAAGTGGAAAACATTGTGGCAAAAGGAGAAATTGCACGTTTTGTGCAATTTCTTCTTTTGTCACTATGTTTTCAAAAAGCTGTCTGCTGCAGAGGCGTCAGAAAGCGTCTATATGAGGGAAAGGGTTAATGACTGATACGCACCAGTGTCATGATGATAAATATCATAGTAATGGTATATTACCCAGGCAATGCATGATGATATAATAAAAATTATTTTGAAGAAGGCATAAAACACAGTTAAAAAATACTTTTTCATATAAAATATCACTCCTTGCTTGGCATTAGCTATTAGATATTATGTATCTATCAAATAATTGAAAATGATAGATTATAATTAGTAAAGGAGGATATTCTCTCCAGTTTAGTATTTCATTTTTAAGACATTTCCTAATTCAACAAAAGAAATATAACCCTTTCCCACATACAGCCAAACTGCAGCAGATGACTTTGAAAAACTGAAGACAAAAATGAGGAATATCTCTGTAAATAATAACCTATCGATTCATTGAAAAGAGATAAAACATTGTGCCACAATATTTTCAAAATGTGTCTATTTCAGAGTCTTCAGAAAGCGTCTGTATGAGTGAAAGGGATAATTCATTGCAAAGTGGAAACCATGTTTGACAAAATATAATCTTCATGCCTTTTTGATTGATTTACTTTTCTTTTTTCCAAAATATTTTTAAGTCTGCTTCTCAGAGTAGGCAACAGACTGTGTTAACCCTTTCCCTCATATAGACGCTTTCTGACGCCTCTGCAGCAGACGGCGTTTTGAAAACATAGTGACAAAAGAAGAAATTGCACAAAACGTGCAATTTCTCCTTTTGCCACAATGTTTTCCACTTTTTATCCATTCAATTATTGAGATTTTCTATGTTTTGACAAAAATCGCCTGCTGCAGAATTGTCGTATGCGGGAAAGGGTTAACTCTTTCCCACTTTCAACAACTATATAGAAAACAACTTTCAAAGCATGTATATTGTAGGTAAAAATATGGAAAATCTTATCAAATGTCAAAGCATAATATTGAGTAGAGTTAAAAGCATCTTGGCAGAAGGAAAAATTGCTCAGAAAATAACTTTCAATTAAAGCATGTACATTGTAGATAAAAATATGAAAAATCTCATAAAATGAAAGTATAATTATTGAATAGAGTTTTAAAAACATTGTGGCAAAACGAAATTGCTCATTCTGAGTAATTTCTTGTTTTACCACAATGTTTTCAAAAGTTGTCTGCTGACAGATGCATTGAAATGCCTCTGTAACTGGGGGTAGGTAACCTTTAGAATATCTGTCGAAAATTTAATTTAACTTGAGCAACATTTTTACAATCAGCATCTATAGATACAGCACTTAGTTCAGATTTATATTGTGTTTAACCCTTTCCCACATATGACAATTCTGCAGCAGACGACTTTGAACTTTTTTTGTAAAAACATAGCAAATCTCCATAATTGAATGGATAACCTGTGACTTAAAATGGAAAACATTGTGGCAAAAGGAGAAATTGCACGTTTTGAGCAATTTCTTCTTTTGTCACTATGTTTTCAAAAAGCTGTCTGCTGAAGAGGCGTCAGAAAGCGTCTATATGAGGGAAAGGTTTAAAACATAAAATACTGATGACTTTGGACCTATAATAAAATTGGAAATGAACGTGACCTAGCTTACTGCATTAATCATATCATAAGGACAAATTACAGTGTTAGCTTTAAGTATATTTTCAAAATGGGAGAAAAAAGGTAAGTACATTTTCATTTCAAATCTTTCCCACATGCATATGCATTTTGATACATCTGCAGCTACTGACAAATTTTGAAAAATATTGTGGAAAAAGAAGAAAATGGACATAATGAGCACTTTCTCCTTTTGCAACAATGACTTTGTTCATTTAGAGATTTTCCTAAACACTTGAGTCCTATTAATTTGCAAAGCCTTCTTGTCATGTAATATTTTGACAATAAAGCACAATATGCAAATAATCTTAACCATAAAACATTGAGGAAATATGAGTTATTGTTTAACCCTTTTTCACTTGCATACACATCTGCTGCATACAACTTTTGAAAGCATCATCAGCCCAAAAGGGGAAATTGGTCAAGAAAAAGGCAATTTCTCTTTTTGCCACAATAATATTATGTTTATCCCTATATCCAATAATTCTACATCAGCTTAAAGAAAATTTTCTACACGATGTTTGGAAAGTCATATGCTTGATTTTGTTGTATGTGTGAAAGGGTAAATTATAAACAACTACTTCCTTCAAGCTGAAGTTATTAGTCGCCGGGCAGAAGCCCGCGACTTCTATTTTTAATAGCTTTTCGGAAATCACATGGGAGGGCGGCTTATTATTAGAAAGAAACAAATCTAGATGATTTGAACATATTACAATTGTGGTTGTTTACGAACACTAATAAATGACACATCTAAAATGAAATAAATATTCCGATTTTTTAATGTTTGCAGTTTTTTTGATTTCACTCGCATTTAAGTTTTTTGTCTTATTTACGAAGACAAAAGTGGTCCCTTCAAGACGTGAACCAACACCCCCTAATGCAGACTCTTATGTGTCATCATTGAGGTCAATTTCGGATTCTCCTTTTAATAGCAATTTTAACTTACTAAATGTTGTTTTCATGTTCAAAGAGATGTCTTGATTTGTGTAGAATTCATTTAATAATGTTAATCCATGAATATCTAAAGTAGGAACTGTTTCTAAGCTAAATATAGACCCTATTCTGTTGTGTAGTTTCGTGACCTTTAACATCGATTTTCGCGCATGCGCATTTCGATATGAAAAAGCGAGTGATATTATTTTATTTTAGACAAGTACAAGACGAATGTTTGACGCAAAGCGTCAAAGAGAAGCCGCAATATTTCGTTGTACATGTAGAAATAAGAAAAAAAGAACATTTTTAACTCCACAAACAACAGAACAATTTAAACTGTAGACGGTAATGCTGATATATTTCTCCTTTTGAAGACTTTTGTTTTCTTCAAATTACCTCCCTTTAAAGCAATACCAGGATATTTACCTTGTGATTCGAATAAGATTGACAAACATTGAAATTATATGAATGAATACTATTATTTAAATAAGTAACAACAGCAAAATTAAATTTAAGCCAGATAAATGTGTACACATTTCGTTAATTTTTTATAGATACCCTAATGTATAGGTATGTATATAAAATTTATAAGCAAATGTTTTCATCACTACGTTCCTAATGTTTGAATAGACTAAGGAAAGTCAAGAATACATAAATAAATCAATGCAGTCTTTTCCGGCGACATTGATGCCTTGCATCAACTTTCTCTTGTATTAACTTGGGAAAGAAAACAAGCTATCAACAAAAGAAAGAATTACAGTTTAAATGCCTCCTGGGTGATAGAACTGGAAAGTTTTAATTGTTTGGGCGGATTTTGTAAATGTTGTAGTGCTAATTTCCTTCTGTTTTCTGTCAGTGTAAATTATATAACACCTTTGATCTGCTTGCTCTTTTTGCAAATCTGGTGCAGTATTCATTGTTTTCCCACATACAAACAATCTTCAGCACACACCTTTGAAATCATTTAGGCAAAAATATGAAAACTTTCTATAAACTTAAGTATCATTATTGCTGTGAGTTGAGTTTAAAACATTGCGGAAAAAGAAGTTCCTCATAATTCTCAAAAGACGTTGCATGTTCTTAAAGGGTTAAACAATTTTCGAGTCACATTAATGGAAATTCAACCTTTTTAAAATTAAAAGCAAGAACATCATGAGCAATTTTATCTTTTGCCACATTTTTTTTTTTCCAAAGTCGTCTGCTGAAATTGCATCAAAATGTGTCTTCTTTGGCAAGGATGAAATGCTTTCACTTTTTTGATGAATGCAGTTTATTCAGGATTACAAACTAAAAAAGGTGTCTGCAGTTTACTTGTCCAGGGACAAGAAGCAACGTTTGACACTTGCAGATGCCTGAACTTCTTGGTAAATAATTAGATATTGCAGGGAAAGCAAGATTAATTTCATTTCTAGACTGGGTGAAGTGGTCCTATACAAAGAGCATCCACCCAGTGAATTGCTACTCAAGTACTTCTATTGTTAGAACAGAATGTCCATGCACAGTGCACTCGAGAATAATTACAGTGGCGTGGGCAGAGAAATTATTTTCTTTATGATTTCTCACATACAGCAAATAAGTAGCAGATGACTTTGAAAACATCTAGGAAAAAAATGTGGAAAATCTCGATAAATTATGAAGGAGAGATTACATGCAAACCATTTTATGACAATATTTTCAAAATATTGTCTGCTGCAGATACGTCTGCTGCAGATACGTCTACATGTGGGGAAGGTTAAACCCTATCCTAATCAGACTGACCAGTAGACATTGATTTTCTTTAAAACTTATCCCCCTTGCAGATGCATTTTGACACATCTGCAATGAATAGATCACTTTTAAAAACATTTTGATAAAAGGAGAAACTGCTCGTTTAAAAGGGAGAAATTGCTTCATTCAATAAATTCCCTTTTATATATAGAGATTTTCCAAATTGTTTGCCCGGACGTTTACAAAGTTGTCTGCTGCAGATTTGTTGTATGTTGGAAAGGGTTACTTACAACTTTAAGTTCAATAATACAGTGTGCTAAATTAAATTACTATGATCTATGCTGTCCTAAGATCGTAATCTGTGACCGAATGTTCTTTATATTTATCTCTTCAACTGAAATTTTACAAACTTTCTTTTCTTTAATTCTCTATATTATTTTCAATATGAATGGACGTATATAATTATATATACCTGATATTTACCTAGGATAGTCATGAACCAATTTATGAATAAAAATGCTACTGTTTACGAATCTGCAGCAGATGACTTTGAAATCATCTAGGTAGTGATGTTTAAAATCTATAAAAAATGAAATCTCATTTTTAGCCCACCTTTGCACAAACTGCAAGGTGAATTGGGATCCCATTTTGTCCGGCGTCCATCCGGCGTCCATCATCAACATTTGCTCTTGTAAACACTACAGGCTTCATTTTGCATCCAATCTTCATGAAAGTTTATCGGAACATTCATCTCCATCGAATCTTGGACAAGTTCGAAACTGGGCCATATGAGGTCAAAAACTAGGTCACTAGGTCAAATTGAAGGGAAATCTTGTTAACACTCTGGAGGCCACATTTTCCACTTGAGCATGTTTAAACTTTATGAGAACGTTTGTCTTGATGATATGTACGTCAAGTTCGAACATGAGTCATGTTCGGTCAAAAGTAGGTCGCTAGGTCAAATTGAAGGAAAATCTTGTCAACACCTTAGAGGCCGCAATATTTGAAATTTTGTCAGAATGTTTGTCTTGAAGATATCTAGGTCAAGTTAGAATATTGGTCATATTGGGTCAGAATCTAGGTCACTAGGCCAAATTGAAGGAAAATCTTGTTAACTCTGTAGAAGCTGCTTTTTTTTGGCTACAGCAGCTTGAAATTTGGTCAGAATGTTTATCTAAATGATATCTAGGCCAAGTTCGAATATGTGTCATGCCGGATTAAAAACTAGGTCACTAGGCCAAATTGAAGGGAAATCTTGTGAACACTGGATATTGCATTTTTAATTTGAGCATGATGAAACTATATCAGAATGTTTGTCTTGATGATATGTAAGTCAAGTTTGTGGGTCATGTTGGTTCAAAAAGTAGTTCACTAAGTCAAATTGAAGGAAAATCTTGTTAACACTCTAGAGGCCGCATTTTTTGCTTCAGAAGTTTGTTAACTCTGTAGAATACTCAGCTTGACATTTGATGAGAATTATCTAAGCAAAGTTTGAATATGGGTCATGTACGGTCAAAAACTAGGTCACTAGGCCAAATTGTTAACACTTTGGATGCCACATTTTTTGCTTCAGCAGCTTGAAATTTTGTCTAAATTATATCTAGGTCAAGTTCGAATATGGGAATATTGAGTCAGAAACAAGGTCAATAAAGGAAAATATTTTTTACTTTAAGCAAGTTGAAACTATCAGAATGTTGTCTTGATGATATCTAGTCCATGTTGAAATATGGGTCATATCAGGTAAACAAATATAGATTACTTGGCCAAATGAAGGAAAATCTTGTTAACACTGTGGATCAGGTTGCATTCAGAATAATTGTCTTGATGTGTTTTGCATTGCAGTCCATTGTATAATAAAGGTGAGCGAACTACTGGGCCATCATGGCCCTCTTGTTTTAAATAGTTATAAACATATTTACAACAGGAAAAATGTTCCTAATATACAAGTTCTCCTTTTGCCAAAATGTTTTCAAAAGTCTTCTGCTGAAAGGCATCAAAATTCGGCTGCAAAGGGATAATAAGCTATACTTCATCATAAAAGAACCCGGCCGGGTAGCTCAGTTGGTAGCGTATCTGACTTGTGATCTGTAGGTCACGGGTTCGATACCCGGTTGAGGCGAACATTCTTTCGGGCGATTTTTCCCATTGCCTCTCACCTCTGATTTATGTGAGAAAGTAGTCAGTGGCTTCGAAAGAATGTTGTGCAAGTACTGGTGTGGGAAAGCCAGGAAAACATGGGTAGGTGCACTGAACGCCGTGATATGACCAAAGCTGTTAAAAACGGCGTTAAACTCCAAACAAACAAACAAATCATCATAAAAGATGTGAACATTGCAGATGTTATAACAGGCCGACTTCTTAAAATCAACCAAACGTCTTGCCTTTTTAATTTTATCTAATATAAAGAATTTAACCCTTTTCCAGTAACAGACAACATCTGATGCCTTTGCAGCAGAAGATCTTTGAAAATATTGTGGTAAAAGAAAATGTTCATCTTTTCGTTATAAACATTTTCCAATTTTCCAGATTTTACAAGATTTTCGTCAGTTGTATTCAAAAGCAGATTACTAAGGCATACTATATAAGGTGACCGGTTAAGACTTCTTTAGCTGAAGAAGCTCATAAATATGCAGATGCTGTCTCTCTATGATCCTTTCCCATATACAACACATCTAAAGCAGGATGAGGCAAATACAATGAAAATCTTTTTTAACCCTCCCCTCATACAACAATTCTGCAGCAGACGACTTTGAACATATTTTGTCAAAACATGGAAAATCTCTATAATTGAATGGATAACCTATGACTAAAAGTGGAAAACATTGTGGCAAAAGGAGAAATTGCTTGTTTTGAGCAATTTCTTCTTTTGTCACCATGGGCGAGTTCAGATGGGCTTCTCTAGGATAGAGAACTGACGTCATGTCTAAATATAAATTCAGAAAAAAATGCGCACCAATGCTTTCCATCTGAACGGTGTTTCCTCGTCTTAGTAAACCATTTGGAACTCTCGGGTTATTCCGTAATCCTTCATCATCCATTGATGAAGCATTCATCACCGAGGTATTCCGAATGAGTTGTAAACATCGTTGGTCGCCATTTTGAAATGCTAGTAACCCCAGGCTTGAGGTGGGTTACTCGGATTCGGGTCAAAAGGTCAAAATGACGTCACTAAGGTTAAAAATATCACCGTTCAAATGGATTCCGAGTGCACTCGGGCTGTTCTCGGATCCCATATGAACTCGCCCTATGTTTTCAAAAAGATGTTTGCAGAGGCATCAGAAAGCGTCTATATGAGGGAAAGGGTTAAATGAAAATGAAATTATTGAAAGAGTTGAAAACATTGTGTCAAATGATGTCTTCTTCTCTAGCTACGAGGCTTCCAAAATCGTATGTTGCAAATGTACCTACATGCATCTCTGCCATTGTGAAGGGTTATATAAACAGATTTAGGTCTCTTATACATGAATAATGTGTTCATGATGATGCATATGGCTCCCTTGACATTTATTGAACAATATTGCATAGACTAGACACAACTGAAACTTGTTTACAAACCTTTCATTTACCCCTTTCCCTCATACGACAATTCTGCAGCAGACGACTTTGAACATATTTTGTCAAAAAATGGAAAATCTCTGTAAATGAATAGATTACCTATGACTTAAAGTGTAAAACATTGTGGCAAAATGAGAAATTGCTTGTTTTGAGCCATTTCTTCTTTTGTCACTATTTTCAAAAAGCTGTCTGCTGCAGAGGCGTCAGAAAGCGTCTATATGAGGGAAAGGGCTATACAGAGAACTAGATAATGAAGAGTAAACAGGACTTGCTTCAGTAATATGTTTGCACTTTTTAAAACCTATGGTGTGGGTACTCAAAAGAATTGTCTCACTGGTTTTTGAGCTCAAATAAGGATTTTAGAACATGCAAAATTCCCCCTTATTTAGGGCTCTGTTTATAGATACATTTTGGAGTAGAAGCTCTCTCAAAATAAAAGCAAATCTCTTTCAATCTATATTTTAGTGCTCAACAATATTGACCTCATCAAGATCTTTGTCCATAGGTGTTTATTATAGGGTCAGTAGCGACGGAGGCTGTCAATCCAGGGGTTGTGAGTTTGAATCACTGCTTGTCCAACATGTCTACCAACTTTTGACAAAAGTTACTGTGACAAGGCATCATTCGTATTTCACCAATGGGCCTACAGTCTATGTGGAAAAGCAACCAGTTGCTGGGAAAGAATGTTGTCTGAAGTACTGGTGTGAGAAATCTTGGAAACACATCAAGTCAGTGAACTGGCCGCCATGATATGACTAAACAATTGTTGAAAACGGCGTTTGGTCATACCAAAGACTGTAAAACTGGTAGTAATGGTTGCTCAGGGTTGTAGGATTAGCATTACAATAGACTGGCTGGTGTCAGGCTTAATGGACCAGTAGTACTGGTAACTTACCCAGGAAACGCCGTGATATACTGAAGAATTGTTGGAAGCGGCGTTAAACGCCAAACAATCAATCAATCCACATCTTTAAGGAATCACTCTCTATTTTAGACTTTCCTATTTTACAATCTAACTTAATATTATTATTTATTACCTTTTCTTAGATTTTTATGCCCCCGGAATCTCCGATTCGGTGGGCATATAGTTTTTGGCCTGTCTGCACGTCTGTCTGCACGTCTGTCTGCACATCTGCACGTCTGCATGAAAAAAACTTTAACCTTGACCACTACTTTTGAACCATAACAGGTACGGCTACCATATTTCACATGTGTATTCCTTATGACATGACCTTTCTGTCAGTACCAACATTTTTCACCTTGCGACCTTGACCTTTGACCTAGATGTTGCCATTCTCGAAAAAAACTTTAACCTTGGCCATTACTTTTGAACCATAACACGTACGGCTACCATATTTCACATGTGTATTCCTTGTGACATGACCTTTCTGTCAGTACCAACATTTTTGACCTTGCGACTTTGACCTTTGACCTAGATGTTGCCATTCTCGAAAAAAACTTTAACCTTGGCCATTACTTTTGAACCATAACAGATACGGCTACCATATTTCACATGTGTATTCCTTGTGACATGAACTTTTTGTCAGTACCAACATTTTTGACCTTGCGACCTTGACCTTTGACCTAGATGTTGCCATTCTTAAAAAAACCTTTAACCTTCCCCACTACTTTTGAACCATAACAGGTAAGGCTACCATATTTCACATGTGTATACCTTGTGACATGACCTTTCTGTCAGTACCAAAATTTTTCACCTTGCGACCTTGACCTTTGACCTAGATGTTGCCATTCTCGATAAAAACTTTAACCTTGACGACTTCTTTTGAAGCATAACAGGTACGGCTACCATATTTCACATGTGTATACCTTGTGACATGACCTTTCTGTCAGTACCAAAATTTTCAGCTTGCGACCTTGACCTTTGACCTAGTTGTTGCCATTCTCGAAAAAAACCTTTAACCTTGATGACTATTTTTGAACCATAACAGGTACGGCTACCATATTTCACATGTGTAAATCTTGTGACATGACCTTTCTGTCAGTACCAAAATTTTTCACCTTGCGACCTTGACCTTTGACCTAGATGTTGCCATTCTCGAAAAAAACTTTAACCTTGACCACTACTTTTGAACCATAACAGGTACGGCTACCATATTTCACATGTGTATTCCTTGTGACATGACCTTTCTGTCAGTACCAACATTTTTGACCTGGCGACCTTGACCTTTGACCTAGATGTTGCCATTCGGGGGCATCAGTGTTTCACAAACACATCTTGTTAGTATCAATATTTATCTGTTTAGCTATATAAAGATATAGCCTCTATGAATGTTGGTATTCATACAATGTGGTTCATTGCAAGGGAGTTTGGATGAGTTCATGTTTCACCAAACTAGGCCAAAGGTTAAGGTCACATAAGAAGTTTATGTTTTACTGACCTTGGTCAAATGTTATTTAATATATCATAAGCACAACCAAGAACGTCATATGTTTTGTGGGTGTTGGGCAATTTATGCATTAAATGCATTTTGTAGTTTGTAAATAATGTGAATATCATTCATTGCAAAATTGATTTTCTCAAAATTAGAATCTCCAATGGCTAATTTGTATCTACACACATGTAATTCTG
Source organism: Serripes groenlandicus (assembly GCA_031761405.1). NCBI lineage: Eukaryota > Metazoa > Mollusca > Bivalvia > Cardiida > Cardiidae > Serripes > Serripes groenlandicus. Next base: position 126,612,691 of record JASEVX010000001.1, on the reverse strand, counting down.
CTTTCTCTTTGTAGTAGTGTACTTGTTCATGAAAAAGGAGGAAGGGCTTTTTTCTACATTAGAGAACTAACTATGCGAGTGATTATTGCTTTATAAGCTTGAGTTAAGGGAATAATGGGAAAAAACTATTTTGTCAAACCTGTCAAATTTCAAGATAAAACCACAAAATGTCAAATGCATGTTAATCACTCTCCTTCATAGTGTATTGATGAATGCCACAAGTGAACTTGTTATAAAGTTTTTGAGATCTGATAATAAAATTAAATAATTTTAAATTTTGATGCCTATCAAAATGTATACACTCAATTTATATCATAAATGACGTCGCCAGCATGAAAGAACGTCATTCTATATTTTTCGTAATAACAATGCTACATAACGTCATAATGAAAAGCATTGAAAATGACCGCTCTATATAGCGACGTTATTTATATTTTGTGCTTATTAATTATAATCGTCGAATTGGAATTTATGATATAAATAGAATATAACATTCGTGGTCATTCAATACAAAATTTTAATAAAATTTTGTATTGAATGACCACTTAATGTAATATCCTCTATTTATTGAGTTTTTGAGGTTTAAAGTATCAATGAAATTTAATCTTGGTTTACTCATCTGTAACCAGACTGCAGTGGGTGTCACTTACTCATTTTTATGTCAAAAATACATTACCAGTCATTTAATACCTGATATATAATCTCTACACCCTTAATTCATCCAGAAAAAGAACTCGCCTTGCGTATTCCTCACGTATATGTGATATACACGGTTGCCCGTAAGAGCGGGAAAGCACGTGATATCTTGCCACTTTCATTTCTGGATCCACCAGCTAGACAGCTAAGAATTTACACATTATTTTCTAATTATTCTTTTCTTGGCTTTTTAAGGCCTATTGCCTTATTTAGTTGTTCATTCAGTTATATAACTGCATTAACAGATTTTCAACTGCATTTAAATGTTTAAATTATTGTTGTAATTGCTTGTTTTTGTAGGCGACAGCTAGCTGAAAAGCACGAGGTGGTTACCCCACCCACTATTTTCAGTTAATGTCTTCGGGTGCGGAACGTAATTGAGTTCAAGACTTAAGTTAACGATGAGTTTCCAATCCCGTTATAGATGATACTTATGATGTTGTTGTATTTACATGTAATTATAACATAGACAAAAATTTATAAATTTTGTTTATAGATTATATACGTTCCGGGTTGTCACTCGGGTAGAAAAATAAAAAGTAGAAAAAAATTTCAATTTTTTTTGGTGTTATTTTGTGTTCTTTTCGTATATATTTGAATCATAAATATGTCACAAAAAGGTGATCGGAGGCGTGGCTCGTGTGGTCATGCTGTGGACACATGGGACACGCATCCGGACTGTGTGTATTGCTCTAAATGCACACAACTGTCACCATGCGAGTACTGCTCTTCGTGGCCGGTTTCTACGTGGAAACTGGTCAAGAAGGGTAAGACTAGCAGAAGCAGAAAGGGTAAGAGTGCCCCTAAAAAGGTTTCTCTAGTATCCTCGAGTGAAGCGGAGTTCGAGGGGTTTTCCCAATCGGACTCCGCGACTGTGTTAAGTGGCTTAAAGGTTAAGGCTGTACCTACTCCACTTAACACAAACGCACCTCCAAGTCTAGCTAGAGACAAGGAGGAGCGTGTTAAGGTAGCTTTGGATGCGCGTTGTTCGGTCGGGGAACTAAAGCCTTCGGGCCTGAAACCGTACCGAAACAAGGTAGAGAGTGCTCAAGTGCTGGAGTCATCTCACCTTGAACCGCATTATCTGTCGCCGGGTGTTGGGGCTCAACCAACACCACATCCTGAGCTACAGCAGTCTTCGGACTGCTGCAGGGTGCCGGATTACGATGTCTGCGGACAGAGTTTTCCGGAGACTCTTGGTAGAACAGATTCACTACTGCCTATCACTAGTCAACCGGGTTTTGCTGGAGCTGGAAAGCAAGACCCAAATGCCGTGGCGCGACAGGTCCCCGGGCAACCGGGGCGTCATCTAGCGATGGCGCGACCTGTCACCGGTCAGTCATTTAGCCATGACACGACCGGGCCAGTCAGTCAATTTGCCATGACTAGACAAGGTAGTCATTCACTTAGCGGTGAAATGACAGGGCTGCAGTCGAATAGCTACGACGCGGCCAGGCAGACGGTCACTCATTTAAATATGACGCGACCAGGCAGACACTCATTTTACGATGAAGTGGCTAGCCAATCAGTCAAGCATGTAGCCATGTCTAGACAAGGTTCGGATCAATCGTTTAATTATGAGACGACCAACCTACCGGTCACGCAGGTGAACATGACGCGGCAGGGAGTTAGTCAGTCATTTGGTAATGACGGGGCTAGACTACCTGTTGGTTATGAAAACATCTCACGACCAGACAGTCGCTCATTTGTTAATGACGCAACTAGTCAGCCAATTGCTTATGCAAACATGGCGCGTCCAGGCACGAGCTCTGTACTGAGTGACCGGATTGATACAAATTATCATTCCATAGCGGGTCAACAACAGAGTGCGTGCACGAATAATCAGAGTATAGGTTACGGACCGACCTCTATTATTCACCCGTCTGGCTCCGGGTATGGGAACTCTTGTACAGAGAGATCTTTTCAATCCCCAAAGGGAACTGTGTACATCGTTAAAGATAACACTTTTCCCCAATACCTTCCACCGGTCCAGTCAATGGAACCGATCGGAAATAGACGGGAGTTCCAAGCCTACCGAGAGCATCAAAACCCAACGTATGTTGGGATGTCGAGGCATTCGGAGGGACATCTATTTAATAGACAGTCCTTGGAAAGGCAACCCCTGAAACAGAATACGTTAGCGCATTCTGATAAAGGGAGGGCTAAACCGTCCCATACGGTTAGTTATGCCCAGACAGTTGATCGAACACGACCGCTCTCGGCTGCGGAGAGAGGGTCCGTTCCGTTTGATCTCCAACAGAACATGGTTTCTTCGGAAAGTTCCATGTCTGAGTCCGACGTTGATCAGCCGGTTGCAAGACCAGTTAGACGACGTCGAAATCGGATGCAGAGGACTAGGTACTCCTCAAGCTCTTCGTGTAACGAAGATGAGGAAAGCCAGTCAGCTGCAGATAATGAGCCGACTGAAGAGCGTTGGTCTCTTCAACAGGCCATTAGCGAAGTATTTCGGGTAGTACCGGATACTTTGTGCCCGAAGGTTGACGCTCCCCCTCGTCGGAAAAACCTTTCTAGCTTAGAGGAACTGAATGCGGAGATCACTACTCCTTCACAGTTACTACCTCAAGCTAACAATTTGGGCAGAATGGTGGAACAGCTTCAGTCAACCAGGTCTCTTGACGCAATGGCTGCAGGCTGGTTCGTACCAGGATCCATCTCGAAAGAATGGGTCTCTCCTAAGACGTATGTCACATCTAAGGAGTTCTTCCCGGTCAAGGTACCATCCTTGGACGGGGAAGCAGCTACACTTGGACTAGCTACGCCCGCCCATGTTTTAGTGAGTTCTAAATCATTAGAGAGGTGGGAGGCCAGAGCACGGCTAGGAGTAATGGTGGCATCTCACGATGACCATTTCGCGGTGGCTCTGTCCCTCTTAATGAAAGAGGAAAATGTCTCTAGCAAAGGCGCTAGTAGAATTTTAGAGGCCTTGGATACGGGCAACAGGCATCTGATGGCTCTGCAGTTGCAGAATGCCACAGAGTTAATGTCCACGAGGAGGGATGCAGTGTTGCATGCCCCTTCCTCTTTGCTACAAATTAGCAAGGACCGCCTGAGAGCCGCGCCCTTGGACTCCAAATTACTCCTGGGTGGAAGAGTAGCTGCGGTGACTGTGTCTGATGCGTCAGAGCAGGCTAGACGCCTTTCGGCGAGCGCAGTTAGTGCTTTTGCTCAAGGTCAAAAACGCTCGGCAACGTCGACGTTTAAGAGCAAGCCTAAGAGGCCTTTTCAGGCAAAGAAGCATAAACGGGATCCTAAGGCGTTTGGGCCTAGGCAATCCACTTCCACGGGTACTAAGTCGGCTAAACCGAAGGCTCCTTTTAAAACAGGGTCTAAGAATCGGCAGCCTTCAAAGTACAGCGCAGCCCCTAGGCCGCAGCCCTAGGGATACGCACCTCTCTATGGTTATCCCAAGGCCGGAGATTGCAGTCGGGGGCCGCCTGTCAGGGTTTATAGAGGAATGGGAAAGTATCACAGAGGATCGTTGGATCTTATCTGTGATACAGGAAGGTTATCTAATTCCCTTCCTTTCTCCTCCTCCACTGACAAGCGTGCCTATCGACATGTCGTCAAGGCATCCGGCCATGTCAGAAGTGATATCATCACTTCTGAAAAAGAACGCCATAGAGAGGGTTCTCAACCCCAATTCTCGGGGTTTCTACAGCCGTCTTTTCCTCGTTCCGAAGAAAGACGGACGGTGGAGGCCGGTAATAGATTTGTCAGCGTTAAACCTATTGATACCGGTCGAGAAGTTCAAAATGGAATCGACCCGCTCCATCCGAATAGCTATTCGGGAAGGCGACTGGGCGGTCTCGCTGGACCTCACAGACGCCTATTACCACATTCCGATCGCTTCCTCGTCGAGGAAGTACCTTCGTTTTGTGGTAAACGGGGAAGTGTACCAATTCAGGGCACTTCCCTTCGGCCTCAAGTCCGCTCCTCGAGTCTTTACGAAGATAATCAATGCTGTGGGAGCCTTTCTTCGCATGAAAGGACCCCAGCTTCTTCAGTATTTCGACGATTGGCTACTCCACAGAACAGATCGTTTACTTCTCATTTACGATCTGTCTCTAGCCTGGCGGACCATTCTGCGTTTGGGTCTAATACCCAACACGCAGAAGTCGGAATTAGTTCCGTCAAGGAGGTTCACGTTCGTGGGTATGACGTTTCTCACCGACTTAGCGGTAATTCGAGTACCTACGGACAGAGTCGATTCTCTTATCCGGAAAATCGAGCTCACACTGGAGCGGACTACGGTAACAGCCCGCTCCATGCTGTCACTTCTGGGTTCCCTGAGTGCAGCAGCCGACCTAGTCAGTCTAGGCAGGCTTCACATGCGACCCCTTCAGTATCTTTTTCTGTCCCGGTGGCGTCCATCGGTGGATTCACTGGAACAGGAGATAGCACTGACGGATTTCTTCAAGTCACACCTTCGGTGGTGGCTGGATCCGTTAATCTATCCACAAGGGGTACCCTTGCTCACACCACCTCCGGATCTGTACCTCTTTACAGATGCCAGTGCTGCGGGTTGGGGAGCTCATTTAGAGCCACAGGGCTTTACAGCCCAGGGCATGTGGACAGCGGAGGAACGTTGTTTGCACATAAACAACTTAGAGTTGAAGGCAGTCCTGCTAGCCCTCAATCAGTTCTCTGCCTCCGTTGCGAACAGAACTGTTTTATTGTCGACGGACAATACTACTGTTGTGTCCTACATTCGCAGGCAAGGAGGAACGCACTCCCATCTTCTCTTTCTAGAGACTTGGAAGTTACTCCTTTGGTGCCAGGCGACGTCACTAGTACTGGTAGTGAAACACGTCCCCGGCCGTTTGAATGTCTTAGCAGACAGTCTGTCCCGCCAAAACAAAATTCTTCCGGCGGAGTGGACATTGAACCAGAGTGTAGTAAACTCGGTGTTCATGCGGATCGGGACACCCCTGGTGGATCTTTTCGCCACCAGAGTCAATCATCGGCTACCACTCTATGTGTCACCGATGTACGATCCTGCAGCGTGGGCAGTGGACGCACTGACCCTCGATTGGAACCGCCTGTTCGGGTACGCGTTTCCCCCGTTCATTCTAGTTCCAATCGTGCTTCAAAAGGTTCTTCGCTGTCAGGAGTGCAGAATACTTTTGATAGCACCGTTTTGGCCCCAGAGGTCGTGGTTCAACGACCTCCTGGCCTGCCTCTCGGCAGATCCAATACGTCTTCCGCTTCGAGAAGACGTACTGTTTCAGCAACCAGGTCGGCGTCTTCATCCCAACCTGGCAATGCTACATCTTCACGCTTGGACATTATCAAGCGTGCTATCCGAGAGAGAAGCTTTTCTCAGAAAGTTGCCTCTCGCATCGCAGAGTCGAGAAGACGATCCACTAGAATCGTCTATGATTCCAAGTGGAAAATCTTCTCAGATTGGTGTGGTGCAAGGTCGGTCAATCCGGAGTGTCCCTCTGTAACTCGAATTGCCGATTTCCTTCTTTTTCTTTTTGAAGAAAAACACCTAGCAGTTAGTACGGTAAAAGGTTACCGATCTATGTTATCGAATACGCTTAAGTTCAAAGGGGGAGAGAGCATTGGTTCTAATCCATTTCTCTCTGAACTTATGCGGTCTTTCGAATTAGAGAAACCCGTTTTTAGGAGTTTAACTCCAAAATGGGATTTGTCTTGTGTCCTGTGGTCACTTACAAGAGCGCCTTACGAGCCTCTTGAATCGACGTCTTTGAAGTTATTGACTTATAAAACCGTCTTTCTGTTAGCTTTCGCTACAGCTCGCCGTAGGAGCGAATTGCATGCTCTTTCTGTAGAGACGGGGCACATCAGATTCAATGAGTCTGATGGCTCTTTTACTCTACTGTGTCAACCAGGGTTCCTGGCTAAGAATCAATTACCGTCGGTAATTCCGGAGCCAATTACAGTTCCTAGTCTATCTGCGAGCTGTGGGCCTTCGGATACCGACAGATCCCTTTGTCCTGTCAGAGCTCTTAAGTTCTATCTTAAGAGAGTTGAGGGGAATAGGGGTCGGAGAAAGAGGCTATTTCTCCCTCTCATAGGTCGTAACGATATATCGGCAGCATCTATTTCTCGCTGGATATCTAATACGATCAAGTTAGCGTACATAGGTTTATCGAGTCGAGATCTGTCATTTCTGCGGATTCGGCCGCATGAAGTAAGAGCACTGTCCACTAGTTGGGCTTTCTCGAACAATATTCCCCTTGAAGAGATTCTTCGCGCGGCAACTTGGAAAACTCAGTCGACCTTTTCTTCGTTTTACTTACGTTCCATGTCTGGTCAGACAGAAAACTTGTACTCTCTGGGCCCCTTGGTGGCGTCTCAGCGAGTTGTCCGCTAAATATTACACCCAACATAACTTTGAAGTAAACACTGATTGTTCGTCATCAATCCAATCTTTTACTTCCGCTGTTGGGTTCAAGTACTTTGTAAATGAAATTAGAAAATAATACTACTACAAGGTGCTGCTACCTGGAAAGACAGTAAGTATTGGTCGAACCTCCCGTCCGATGCTTCAAAGTCATCAGGTATTAAATGACTGGTAATGTATTTTTGACATAAAAATGAAGTTTTTCAAGTAAAACATATTTTTATTAGAAAATACTTACCAGTCATTTATAGAGTCCCGCCTCCCATCCCCGCGTCGTCACCCAACACTTAATGTTGAAATAAAAGTGGCAAGATATCACGTGCTTTCCCGCTCTTACGGGCAACCGTGTATATCACATATACGTGAGGAATACGCAAGGCGAGTTCTTTTTCTGGATGAATTAAGGGTGTAGAGATTATATATCAGGTATTAAATGACTGGTAAGTATTTTCTAATAAAAATATGTTTTACTTGAAAAACTTCATTTTAAGGCTTTGTTCGCTCTACTTTGTTTTGTAAAGATTATTGAGTGAAAAACAAAACAATTTGGGTATCATTTCATGAGTTTTATGGTGCATCATGATGATCAGTGTATTGTACAAGTAATTGATACTTGTTCTTTTAACCCTTTCCCTCATACGACAATTCTGCAGCAGACGACTTTGAACATATTTTGGAAAATCTCTATAATTGAATGGATAACCTATGACAAAAAGTGGAAAACATTGTGGCAAAAGGAGAAATTGCACGTTTTGTGCAATTTCTTCTTTTGTCACTATGTTTTCAAAAAGCCGTCTGCTGCAGAGGCGTCAGAAAGCGTCTATATGAGGGAAAGGGTTAATAATCGTTATAACAGATTAGATGATGAAATACACCATTTTGAAAACACTGACATGAATTTCTTTTTGTTTTAACAAGTTAACAAAATAAAGTTTAATTATTAGTTTGGTGTAAAGTGTATCACTGGAAATTGTAAACAAGATTTGTACAGGTGAGTTTTTGTTGGTGCACAGCATGCAGGTTTCGACCTAGTGACTCCATGGTTATATGTTGAAAAAGAAAACATTTGGGACAGGCTTTTGTTAACAGGTGACTTGTTGATTATGTGGTTTAAGTAGGAAATATTATGATAAATAGAATAATGAATACACATGGCGTGTGCTTGATGTCTAAATCGTAATATGCTACAAACTTGACATTTTTTACGTACATATTTTGTCAGAAAAGTCAGAAAATTAAATTTTTATATTGTTGTGGCATGTGTTATAACAAAACCCGTCACAGTTTTATTGGTTTTAGGTGAGAGATTATGACAGGTAATTTTTTTTAATTTCTCGTTTTTTGTAATAATTTTGTATATTATTTTCATATTTAAATTGTGTTTTTTGGCCCCAACTTTGTCTGCCCTTCAAGCCCATTTTTAACTTGTCTTTGATGCCCTTGACTTTGGATGCGTCACAAAACTTTAACCTTACCTAATAACTAAAAAATCATTCAACATTTTCAAATGAAACTAGGTATACATGTTCCTAGGAACAATATGTACGTCTATACCAAGTCACATAACTCTGGCTTCAATGATTATTCAGAAATAAACCTTTTTTCGACTTGGAAATAAAATTAGAATATGTTACGTTCGACCAGTGCATTGGAGAAGTCCGGCGTCTACAGTCCATTAATTTCCACAATACCTAAGATTGAAACAAGGCAAGGGTACAATGGCAAAAACAAGTCATAACATATATTGTAAATAAGTAGAAAGGAAACAAATTAAGAAAGGTGAAAAGGTTTTATAAATGATAATAGTATATTAGATAAATCTGTTACCATGACATTTATGACACCATGATAACTGTTGGTGGTCACTTAGTAGTACTTGGTGGTCAGTAGAAAGGATAATGGTCACTTAAGTTGGACAGTGTGATTTGTCTTGTCTGAACTAAACAAAAACATAGCGCTTGGCAAGTTTACATTTTCATTCTGGAATTTCAATGGAAATGGAACAATTAGGACCACAACTATAGAAATGTTAGAATGCAAAGAGATCACAAAATATTTTGACCCGATTGACCAATTTTGAGAATTTTAATTTTCTTCTGAACAATCAGCTTGCTTGAGCACAAAGTGTATGACAAATTTTATAGTCTGGTTATTTGAATAGTGCAGGCATCTTTGTTTTATAGAATAGTTATTAGATTAATGTGATATCTTTGTTTTATAGTATAGTTATTCAAATTGGAATATCTTTTAGGGATTGCTATTTTGGCATGAAAAGGTATACAGGTTGCTTTGATAGAAGGGAAACCAGGGATTGTTTTGGAATCGGTCAAGTGAAAGTCAGTCATCATTTTCTGATTATACATTGAATCTGATTTCGCTTCATTATAAGTTTCTTCTTAGGAAGTAGAAAGTTTGTACTGATACAGCTGGTCATCACCTTGGTGGTTAAGTCATCAGTGTGGTAATGGAGTCCAGGATTCTAGTAGATGTCTTGACTGTTCCAAAAACTTGGATGCTTTCTGACTTCTTGCTGCTCTCGGTTTCAGTGATGGCATTAAAGCTCAAACGGGTACTATTGAGTATGAAAGACTAGGGAAACATACTGATATGATTTAAAGGAACTGTTGAAAGGGATGAACTGTCATAAAAACAATAAAGTTGGTGCCTTGCTTAACCCTTTCCCACATACAACACATCATCTAAGCAACAACTTTGAAAATCTTTATTTATAAAAGTTAAATTATTAATAGAGTTGAAAACATTTTGACAGAGAAATTGCTTATCATGAGCAATATCTCCTTTTGTCACATTGTTTTCAAAAGTCATCAGTTGCAAAAGTGTCTGTATGTGGGACAGGTTTAATAATTAAATTTCCTGATGCATTATTTTTTAACCATGGAAAGATACCATAAGGAAGTTATAATTTTGGAAGAAAGTTGCCAGTATAATTTTGAGCAATTTCTCCTTTTTCCCATATTATTTTGGAAAATTGTGTGCTGCACCGGCTTATTGTTGTTTATAACTTTATAAGCAGATGGATTACAATTTATACTGCTCTATTTTACTTTTAGAAAGACTCGAATCACAATTCTTTCTCAGCCTTTCCCACATAGAACAAATCTGCAGGAGTCGACTTCAAAATCACCTTGGGGGAAATCATATGAAAATAATTATCAGATGGACTTGAAAACATGGTGGCAAAAGAAGAAACTTCTCACTTTGTTTTCATGTTGTCTGTTGCAGAAGTGTCAAATTGTGTCTGCATGAAGGAAAGGGTTAAGACTATAAATCAGTTTTAAGGAGAGATATCGAAATGGATGCTGTGATATAACTGAAAAACTGTTGATATTAATGACATTAAAATCAAATAAAACAAGACTATGGTCTCAAAATAATTGGTTGACATTGATTGACTATGACAGGTTGAAAACTAAAACATGTCCAATATTAAAATAGGTTGTATAGCTAATGAATTATGGGATTGGGAGGAAAGGTTTCTTTTGTTTGAGATCATGTAATTCATTCAGAGATAACTTTCTTTCATGTATTGCTGTTTGTTTCCACAGAAGAATTTCGCAAGTCTTAGATTATTAGACAAAATGTAAACAACCAATTACAATTGTTAGAATATGACAAACGAAATCTGAAAAATTGACTTTTGATACATAGATCTAACTATTGTTGGAAAAGGGTAGTCATATTCTCCTTTTCCCACTTAATTTTCTTAAGACATCTGCTGCTAAGGCATCATATTTTTTTCTGAATCTGGTAAAAAATCATTAACTATTCCTAATTTGAAATTTTGGGCGGAAAGAATTAAAATGAATGGACAAATTAATGAGTGGTTTTCACGAGAAAACCAAAATACTGTACAGAAAAATAGATTTGTCATTTCCTTACCATGTTTTGAATGTCACCTTTGATAAAAGACTTCAAGTGGTATTTCCTTGGAAAAGTCTTAACCCTTTCCCACCAGCAGACGACTTTTGAAAACATCGTGACAAAAGAAGAAATTGCTCAAAATGAGCAATTTCTCCTTTTGCCACTATGTTTTTAACCTTTTTCAGTAATTATGCAATCATTTATAGAGATTTTCTATATTTCCACTTGATAATTTAAAAAGTCGTCTGCTGCAGATTTATTGCATGTGGGAAAGGGTTAACAATATAAAATAGATTTTGGCAAACATTCTTTGCTAGGACATAATGTATTACTCTACTATACTATCAGCTACAAACAACATTCCTGATCATTATAATGAAATTCTGAGAAAATATTCCTATCTTATCATTAATTTCTAGTTTTCATCAATCAAGATAACACTCCTTTGAACCAATTATATCTTCACCAATTCCCACATTCAACAAATCTTCAGTGTACATAGTTATTACAGCTTTGAAATTATTTCGGCAAAAATGTGAAACATTTCTACAATTTTTTTAATGAAAGTAGAATTGTTGAACGGATGATGAAAACATTGTAGAAAATTGAAAAATTGTTCATCATGAGCATCATCTACTTACGCCACAATTGTTTAAAAAATTGTCTGTTTTGGTCACAATGCATCTGCATGTTGGTAAGGGTTTATCCTTTCCCACATTAAACAAATCTGAAGCAGCCGACTTTGAAAACATAGTGACAAAAACCTGAAAAATCTGCATTGAAAACATTGTCACCAAAGGAGAAATTGCTCATCATGAGCAATTTCACCTTGCGTCAAAATGCGTCTGCAGGTGAGAAAAGGTTAACCAAAGTCACCTGGATAAAGAATTATTTTTGGTATTTATTTATATGGAATCAATAATTAACCCTTTCCCACATAAAACAAAACTGTAGCAGTCGACTTTGAAAACATCTTTTCAAAAAGTTGAAAAATCTCCATTAATGACAGATTAATTATTAAATAGAGTTTAAAACATTGTGTCAAATGGTGTAATTGCTCATCATGAGCAATTTCACCTTTGCCACAATGTTTTCAAAAGTCGTCTGCTGCAGAGGCGTCTGAAAGCGTCTATATGCGGGAAAGGGTTAAACCCCTTCCCTGATACAGACGACATTTGATAAAGTTTGAAAGCATTAAAGAAGAAATGGCTTTAAAAATAAGGAAGTTATTTAAACTTTCAAAATTTGCTGTGAGTAATCTTAAAGTGTTTTATTTGTTTACTCCAATGTTTTAATCCTTCCGAAGAAGAGCAAAAATTGTCGTTTTTCTGAGGAATTGCTTCATTAGCACAATTCTGCCAATAAATTCAGTTGTTTAAATGGTAAAAAGTGGCTACACTGTAAAAACTCCGGATATCACCTTTAAGCATCGGATATCACCTTTAAGCATCGAGGCAAAAATAGGATAAACCTCTATAGACAAGTGTATTAATTTTTAATAGAGCTGAAAACATTGTTAGAAAAGGAGAAATTACTTATTTTAAACCTTCTTTGTCACAATGTTTTCAAAAGTCTTCTGCTGCTGAAGCATTAAAACACATCTGCAAGTGGGAAAGGGTAACATTTAGACAACTCCAATTATGACTTTACATGTTATCTTAGAATTAACTTCGAATAAAATAAATTCCAATGTGAGTATGAGGGAACAGGTACTGGATGATAATTCTGCAGTAATAGAGATGAGAGAGATTGTCCACTTTCTGTGGTTTATGGGAGGGCTATGCCCATCATTGTTCTAGATAAGGGTAATCGTTAACCCTTTCCATCATATAGACGCTTTCTGACGCCTCTGCAGCAGACGGCTTTTTAAAAACATAGTGACAAAAGAAGAAATCTATCATTAAAAGTGGAAAATATTGTGGCAAAAGGAGAAATTGCTCGTTTTGAGCAATTTCTTCTTTTGTCACTATGTTTTCAAAAAGCCGTCTGCTGCAGAGGCGTCAGAAAGCGTCTATATGTGGGAAAGGGATGGGAGGTTTAGTTGAGTAATAAGAAAGATAGATATTATTTTATCATAATATAGTGGGACAGAGAACATTTTGGGTCAGGCTCTTATGAGAATCAACCTTCGAGCAATTTTTGACAAGTGTATGGAATGATGAATATGCTCATTCAAATGTATATCCGGCTTCTTGAATGCTTCCTTAACTTATTAGCAAGCAGTGAAGGTCCAGATTAGACAGTGCTGTAGATGCGTCAAGATATTTCTTCATATGGGAAAGGGACGAAAGAACACTGAAAATGTGGACATATTAGTAATGTAGATAAGGAAGAGGAAACTCTTCTTTGTACAGCAATATATGCCTTCCGAGGATTGAAATAAGTCTTTTTGACTGGCAGCATGCATCTTTCACCATTGGGCTTAAAATAATTAGTAGGTAGTCAGTTGCCTTGGAAGAATGTTGTGTGGCGAGAAAGCCAGGAAACACATGGTTAGGTGATATAACAGAAAAACTTGAAAATGCCATTAAACCCCAATCAATCTTATAACTCAATTAAATCAGATCTTGTAATACTTGAATAGTTTTGTGTACACATTGTAAAGTAGGTTATAAAATAAAAAAAATAAAAAAAAATACTGTCCAACTTTAAATGACAGTTTACCTTGTATATGGTTGACAATTTGTAGTGTATGTTATCATCAATAAATCGGGTCAGTTTTTACTATAAATTTATTTTCAAAAGATTAAAATAAATACCATGCATTCAATCTATCAGCAATTTGAATCTAGTCTCATTGTCAGAAGTCTGGACCTTTTGTATACTTTGCCATTCTATTTGATAAAGGACAAAATGGCTTTATTGTGGACAGCCTGAAATATGATCCTTATACATGCAATAATCCTCCTTTTTTGGTTGATTACCTTTGCCCTTTGACAGTCTATTGTCAACTGTCCATCCTCCATTAACCCTTTTCCACATATATAACAAATCTGCAACAGATGATTTTAAAGTGTGATTTATAATTTCATTATTACATGTCTGCACTTTTCTGACTGGCTGCATGCATATTCAAACAAAAAACAATGCTGGGCATTATGGCACACAAAAACCTTTTTTTAAGTCCATGTTTTCAGTAATATTATCTTTATAAACCCCCCTTTCCCACATACAGATGCTTCTGGAGCAGACGACGTTTGAAAACATTGTGATTTCATTAACAGATATTTTTATTTTTATTTTTGCCAAGATGTTTTAAAGATGTCTGCTGCAGATTCATTGAATGTGGGAAAGGGTAAAGTTACAGGAATATATTGGTGATCATATTTACCCTTTTCCTGCTGAATTTCTTCAGCTGGAAACATTATTAGTTATATGGTAACACAATCAGTTCTCTGGTACCATTATTGGTTATTTGGTACTATCATCAGTTCTCTGGTAACATTATCATTTTTCTGGTAACACAATGAGTTCTCTGGTACCATTATAAGTTCTCTGCTAACATTATCAGTTTACTGGTAACATTATCAGTTCTCTGGTACCATTATCAGTTCTCTGCTAACATTATCAGTTCTCTGCAAACATCAGTTCTCAGCTGCTAACATTATCAGTTTACTGGTACCATTATCAGTTCTCTGGTACCATTATCAGTTCTCTGCTAACATTATCAGTTTACTGCTAACATTATCAGTTATCTGCTAACATTATCAGTTCTATGCTAACATTATCAGTTTACTGGTAACATTATCAGTTCTCTGGTACCATTATCAGTTCTCTTCAAACATTATCAGTTCTCTGCTAACATTATCAGTTCTCTGCAAACATTATCAGTTCTTTGCTAACATTATCAGTTCTCTGCTAACATTATCAGCTCTCTGATAACATCAGTTCTCTGGTAACATTATCGGTTCTCTGGTAACATCAGTTCTCTGGTAACATTATCAGGTCTCCGGTAACATTAATAGTTCTCTGGTAATATTACCAGTTCTCTGGTAACATTATCAGTTCTCTGGAAAAAATTATCAGTTATCTGGTAACATTATCAGTTCTCTGGTACCATTATCAGTTCTCTGGTAACATTATCAGTTTAATGGTAACATTATCAGTTCCTTGGTAACATAATCAGTTCTATGGTACCATTATCAGTTCTCTGGTACCATTATCAGTTATATGGTACCATTTGGTACCATTATTAGTTATATGGTACCATTATCAGTTATATGGTACCATTATCAGTTCTATGGTACCATTATCAGTTTTATGGTACCAATATCAGTTCTATGGTATCATTATAAGTTCTTTGGTACTTTGATCAGTTTGATGGTGTTAATGTTGTCCTTGCAGACTTTATGTCGGGTTGACTTGAATTTGAGTACAGGCTGTTCTAGGTCTACACTGGTCGCAAATGTAGTTTTAGTTGTGCTTAAATGTTTGTTCAAATGTTGTTTAAAGACATGCTATAGGCTTTGTTCAAATGTTGGTTAAAGTCATGCTATAGAATGTGTTCAGATATTACTTAAAGTTAAGCTTAACCTGTTATAGTGTGTTCAAATGTTGCTTAAAGTCAAGCTAATGTTCAAATGATTTTCTAAAGCCATGTATGGTGGAGTTAGGGCTACTGTTTTGTATTTATCCTTTTGTGACTATTAGATGGGATGGTGTGTTCTACATTAGAAATAGTTTGTGGGGAAGTGGCTGAATGATCCTGAAACAGGGAGTCAGATTACAGCTCAGCATGGCCAGTGGATTGATAGACCTGTCTAAATGAGGTTTGAATGGGTGATAATGACCATATTGAATGAGTCCCTGGTCAATACTGGACAATGTGTACAGGACAACAATACAGGATTGACCTGTCAATGGACACTTTAATTAACGTAAATTTGGAAAAAAGATGGCTTTTAATGTGATTTGTAAAATTACATTGATTTACTGACATCATGTTTTGTATTTTCATTGTGTTACTTTTATAAGAAGCCAATATGTCTAACCCAGTACTTCATAGTTACCCTATCAGAACTTCCCAACATGCTGACACAATGTTTTTGATGCATCTGCAGCAGATTCGATAACTACATGCTTGCTTTCATTTAGAGATTTCCTAAATTTTTGCCTAGATGTTTATATTAAGCTGTCTGGAGATTTATTGTAAGTGGGAAAGGGCTTTAAGAGAAGTGAATAAATGAGATAAATCAATGTTTACTTTTACTTTTGAACAGATCCAAATCAAGAAATTGTTAAATTTTAGCAATTTTTTTTTTCAAATTCAATCTGTTAGTCTTGAAAAGTCTATTGTTTTTAAGTTAATAACCCTTTCCCACACAAACAATTCTGTCTGCAGCATACGACTTGGAAAATATCTATAAATGAAAGAATATTATCAAATATGGTTGAACAAATGATGGCAAAAGGAGAAATTGCTCATTATGAACATTTTCTCCTTTTGCCACAATGATTTCAAAACATGTCTTTACAGATCGATCTGCATGTTTGAAAAGAGTTATAAATGTGTATGGTTGATTAAAGCAGCATCAAAAACAATTGTTTAAAAGAGAAGGGTAAGGACTTTGATCGATGTAACTCAAGTATATTAATACTGGTTCCATTTTGACAAAGATTTACAAAAGTTTAGGGAACCAGAAGGATGCGGAAAGACTTTAAAAATGCTACTTATGGTGTTCACTCCTTAGCGCTCAGGATTGTGGGGTAAGCATTACGACTGACTCACTAGTGTCAGGATGAATTGACCAGGAAAATCTGTGATATAACGGTAAAATTGTTAAAAGCCATGTAAAACATTTAACTGACATACAGACACTTTCTGACGCCTCTAGAGTAGACCACTTTTGAAAACAATGTGACAAAATGAGAAATTGCTCAAAACGAGCAATTTCTCCTTTTGCTACAATGTTTTCTCGACTCATGTTCAATAATTTTACTTTCATTATTCAAGATTTTCCGTAAGTTTGCCAAAATCATTTCAAAGTAATCTGCTGCATATTTGCTTTATGTTATACCACAAACAAACAACCTGGAGCATGCATTAAAGGACATGATAAGGGTCAGGCGTTATCATTAAGGTTGATCTAGTACCCTGGTAAAGACCAAGACAGGTGGTTACAGGTTGGGTCAAATTTAAACTCATTTGGCCATGTAACAGGAAAACTGATCTTTGGGATTTTGTGAACAGCGAAGATCTAGATTGTGCCTCCGCACATTCAGATCTGGATCTTCCCAGTTTGTAATCTAATTGTACAAGCATCAAAGAGGAGCCTTGAGTGCTGTTGTGACTAAAAGGTTACTTCAAATGCAAGAATACATTTTTGTAATACTTGCCATTTAATTTCAATACCTCTGAAAGCCACTTTACCTTTAGCGTGGCTTAATTAACCACTAGGTATTGAATTTCTGCATGGCACCAAAGTTCATTTACTACCAACTACTTCTGAAAAGTAGTATAACAAAAAAACATACTTTCACCTGTCATTTGATTTCTCTATTTTAGAATCTGAATTGAAAGCATTAGAGGACACTTTCCCTTCCCTTTCCCATAAAGGCCTCTGCAGTATTAGACATTTGAAAACATTTTGATAAATTGAGAAAACTGCCTATAATGTAGAGGAATTTCTCCTTCTTTCAATAGTCTTTCTTTCATTCATCGAGATTTTCTATTTTTTTTCTCCTAGATGTTTCCCTTTCCCTCATATGACAATTCTGCAGCAGACGAGTTTGATCATATTTTGTCAAGTTACAAAAAATAGAAAATCTGTATCATTGAATGGATAACCTATGACTAAAAGTTAAAAACAATGTTGCAAAAGGAGCTTTCTGCTACAGAGGCGTCAGAAAGCATCTATATGAGGGGAAGGGTTGAAGTCGCCTGCTGTAGATTTTTTGTATGTGGGAAAGGACTATAGAAAATCTGAAAACCTTCAATGTTTTACTTTTGAGACAAGAAGAAAAGAAGTGAGAAAAGTAGAAATTGTTTGTGACCAGTTACTTACTTCTCTTTGTCTGTAACCAATGGTTTCTTTCAGCTGGAATCACATCAAAACATTTTTGGGAGTATTTTAGATCCTGATTCAAACATTCTAGAAACCGAACCACACTCTCAGACTACAGGTTATTAACCCTTTCCCACATGTGACAAATCTGCAGCAGACAACTTTGAAAACATCAAGCCTAAAATATGATTTTTTTTTATAAATGAAAGTACAGTCAAACTTGTGTGAGCGGTCACATGCGATCAGCGGTCACCGGCGTTAAACGGTCACTTTAAATCCCTCCCAACCAATTATACTCTATAAACTGCCTTGATCAGCGGTCCCCTTTGAAACGCGGCCAGCGGCCACACTAATTGGTCGAGATTAACTGTAATCTTACTGTGTACAACGGTCAATAAACACACGACTTGGATGCGTAAGGTGTTAAATTATCGGTGTTTAATACATACAGGTAATAAAGCATACTGTGACAATCACATTATCGGGTTTTATCATACGCGTAATCTGTTTACATGTTAGATCTAGGGTACCGAAAACAGCCGACGTGTGCCGAATGATAGTTGCATGATATTCATCAACAAGAAGTTGCGATTTTCTTTTTCTGTTTACGATGTCGTGCAAAATTGATGAATTGAAAAAGATATTTATGAGCGTTTTAGACCCAAAGACAGTACATTTATATGTTAAAATGAAAGTTAATGTCCACTTTGAAGCCCCAAGTCAATTTATATTCCCATTTCCATTTTAAATCCAAAGATTATCGAGTACAATTTTGTTCAAGATGTAGACGTAGATTCGGACGCTATTTTTTCCGGATACGTTATTCGGCGAATTTGAAAGTGAAATGAAAATATATTTGATAGTCAAGTTAGTTGTAAACGTCGGTTTGAACTAAGGAATAGATAGCACAATGAAATATTTGATAGAAAAAACTACAAATCTTCATAACAATGTTTAAATACAAGTTTATAAAGACAATTTACTTTTTGTAATGTAATGACTATTCCTAATAATATGTGAACAGACAAAACTTGAACAAATCCGACCAATTTATGAAATTTGTGATCAGCAGCCACCTGTCTTAAGCAGCCAGTTTTATCATGTCCCTTGGGTGGCTGCTGATCGCAAGTTTGACTGTATAACTATTGAATATAGCTGAAAATATTGTGGCAAAGGGGGAAATTTGAGAAATTTCAACTATGTTTTCAAAAGTTGTCTGCTGCAAAAGCATCAAAATGTATCTATATGTGGTAATACTGGTAAATGGTTTAGAGTCATATATATCAGAGAAATACTAAACGGCCATTTTTAATATGACTTGACGTACAAGTCATGGAAGCATTGTTCAGGTTTTGAGATAGCATCTTCGCTTAATTGGCCAGTTAATGAATGGAGTTACTTACTGAGAAAACAAAATGGAGATACAGGCTTGCTTGTTAATATCAAAGTTGAGGTTACAAGATTATGCGCTGTCACTTTGGCCGATATACTTTGACCTGGTCTTAACATAAATAATGGAGGAATTTCAGTATCATATCGCCCCAGTCATTCTTATGTCGGATGATACCTTGCTATGCATTGTTGTATCTTGTTACTGTGATAATATATAGTTTGTAGAGAGGTTCATTACACTCTGAGCATCACAAAAAGGGACAAATGAATTTGTCTAATGGATAAAAAAAAATGTCTAAAAAAATCAGATTCAAATCTGAATAAACATAATTGAGTATTTAACGGTTTTCCCTCATATAGACGCTTTCTGACGCCTCTGCAGCAGACGGCTATTTGAAAACATAGTGACAAAAGAAGAAATTGCACAAAACATGCAATTTCTCCTTTTGACACAATGTTTTCCACTTTTAGTCATAGGTTATCCATTCAATTATAGAAATTTTCCATTTTTTGACAAAATATGTTCAAAGTCGGCTGCTGCGGATTGTCGTATGAGGGAAAGGGTTAAGCTGAAATGTACTGATTAAACAAACAAAAATGTGAGTGCAGTAATTGTTCTAATGTATCATCAGTGCAGCATCATGAAACTGCTATATTTCAATAAACTTGCTTCCCTTGTGTAGTTTTATTGAAAAACATTGCAATCTGCAGGAGATAATTTATTAATATAAAAGACAAAATTGAGATTCATTACATTGGAATGACTATATATATTTCGGGGAAAACATTTTCACTAGGTTTAATTATTGAATAGATTTGTTGTCGAGCCCACTTGCAATGAGATCGACATAGCTGTCACAATGGCGGTTCGGTGTATGTACATGATTGTGTGCGTGAGTCTGTGATTCCGTCTGTCCGAACCTTGTCCGGCCTGCATCTTAACATTGCATCATAGGATTTCCAAGAAACATGGTAAAAACGTTCACATTAATGAGACGGTGTGTCATGAACAAGAGCCAGGCCTGTACCTCAAATGTAAAGGTCAAGCTTAGAGGTCAAAGGTCAAAAAGAGTACTGTTTGATAGGACTACCTTGTCCGGCCCTCATCTCAACCATGCATCATAGGATTCCCAAGTTACGGGGCACACATACTCACCATGATGAGGTGGTGTATCCTGCACAAGACCCAGTCCTGTACCTCAAATGTCAAGGTCACACTAAGGGGTCAAAGGTCAAAATGAGTACTGTTTGATAGGACTACCTTGTATGGCCCGCATCTCAACCATGCATCATAGGATTCCCAAGTTAGTGGGCACACATTTTCACCATGATGAGGTGGCTTGTAGTGAACAAGACCCAGGCCTGTACCTCAAATGTCAAGGTCACACTTGGAGGTCAAAGGTCAAAATGACTACTCTTTGATAGGACTGTACCTTATCTGGCCTACATCTCAACCATGCATCATAGGATTCCCAAGTTACTGGGAATTCATGTTCATAATGATGAGGTGGCATGGAGTGCACAAGTACCAGGCCTGTACATTGATGGTCAAGGTCAGACTTAAGAAGTGAAAGGTCAAAATAAGTTACTGGTCACACATGTTCACCATGATGTGGGGATGATGGCAAAAGTAAAAACATTTTTTTCAAAAAAGGAGACTTTTCTCTTTTAATCCTTTCCAACTTGTAGACATGTTTTGATGCAAAATTAACTAGGCCCTTGATTAACTACTATCAGGTCAATTCTGTGTCAGTCTGTGTTGCAATTGCATGGAAGAGCACTATGACAAAACTGAGTGGCTCGACATATTGTCTGTGGGCATCTAGTTTTTCAATGTTTTCTGCAATGTTTTCAAATGTTGTCTTCTTAATGTACATCAAAATGTGTCTACATGACTGTGATATATTCAGTTGAAGAATCCAAAAGGTACAGTCTCCCACATTATGCCTGAATCTACCAAAATTTCCCAGAAAATTTAACGGTACACAGTTTTAACACCTCTGCAGGAGTCATTTACTGCCCAGCATCTGACTCCTATTTCAGTGAAAGCCCTGTTGAAATGTTATCACATGACCAGTGAAACCACATCTGTGTCGAGACATTAATCTCAATTGTGTTGTGGGTAGGTGGATTTATTCCTTTCCAAACAAAATTTGACAAATCTGCAGCAGACATCTTTTAAATCATTAATGTGGCAAAAAAAAAAAAAAATTGCTCACAATGACTAATTATTCCTTTTGCCACAATGTTTTCATCTTTATTCAATATCTAAGTATAATTTCATTTATAGAGATTTTCCCATACTTTCTTGAACATGCTTTCAAAGCTGTCTGCTGCAGATTTATTGTATGTGGGAAAGGATTTAAGGATCCAATTACCTGATTTAGATAAAGGAGTTCAACATGTTGACACATTGTTTTACATGTGGTTTTTGTCTTTGTGTTTTTATGAACTGCACCCAAAGTTCCAGATAAACACTTACTCTCATCTCAACCTAATTCAATACACTTTGTAATATAACTAAGAAACTCAATAGATCTGTTTCGAATGGATGATTCCGATTAGCTGTCACTACATCAGTTTTCTTGAATAAATAATAAAATTTAAGGATCCAAAAATGTAGAAAAGTTTGGCCCTTACCTGCAACCCTGTTTGTGACCCTTATTCTGTGTGGGAGGACTTGTAGGAAATGGTTTATCAGATAACATAGAAGGGGCCTTCATCTTTAGAGATAAACCTATTGTACTCACACAGTATGACTCAAGGTAAATTGATGGTGTTTTCTTAACCTTAGTAGTATTTAGATAACAACAAATGTGTGTCCGGCTGCTTTTTGCACATTGTGGCATCAAACCACAACTCAATTGAACATTTGCAGAGACTGTTTAACCCTTTCCCTCAAACAATGACAATTCTGCAGCAGCCGATCAAATACATGGAAAATCTTTTTTAACCCTTTCCCTCGTACAACAATTCTGCAGCAGACGACTTTGAACATATTTTGTCAAAACACGGAAGATCTCTATAATTGAATGGATAACCTATGACTAAAAGTGGAAAACATTGTGACAAAAGGAGAAATTGCTCGCTTTGAGCAATTTCTTCTTTTGTCACTATGTGTTCTCAAAGCCGTCTGCTGCAGAGGCGTCAGAAAGCGTCTATATGAGAGTAAGTTTTAAAGCAAGAGAATGTTTGTTACGTTATACACCTATTAATGCTTTATTCTCAGTCCTTGCAAATCTTATGAAGGAGCAGTTATGATATTTCAAACTGCCCTCTGAAATGACAATTTTTGAAGTAATACAAAGTTACAATCTAGCAGATAGACTTAATGTTTAAACACAGGAAAATGTTAATTACATGTAATCAACCATGAATGTTTTACCTGAAAAATTAATTGACCGTATTGTAAAAATGTTGTGACCTCGGACAGGACTTCAAGGTAGGTAGACACTGTGCACTCTTAATTATGTGTGGGCTGGTTTACACAGTGAGACTTGATTAAGCAAAGACTTGATTAAGTGAACATTCATATCTACTTGTTTTCGAGTGTAGTGGTCAGAAAGTTATGGTACGTAACATGAAAAAATAGTTTTTAAGTTAAATTATCATTTACTATCTTCTCTTCATCTTTAAAACTTAACCCTTTCTCACATACAATAAATCTGAAACAGATGACTGTGTTAATCTATTGGATAGCATTATAATGTTCCAGCAAAAGAGGTTTGTTTGTTTGTTTGTTTAATAGGGGGTTTAATGCTGTTTACGGTTAAGCAGCAGTTCCCTTATTTATGATACCAGGGTAAACAAATCAGTGATAGGTTAAGTATTGTTCCTTGCTCTGAAAGGGCACTCCACCATGACCAACACAATTGGGGATCGAGACCAGGACACCTGGTTCCAAAACCCGACTCTAATCATTCGACCATGGCATAATCCTCCAAAAGAGGTTTGTGAACTGGAACCATATTATCAGCTGTCTGTTGGTATATTTGCCTCTCATGTGCTTGAACATCATTTTACCTCGGTTTTACATTGATTGTAATATAGTCTAACAAATCTAAACAAAATTTAACCCTTTCCCATATACATAAAATCATTAGCCTACAATTTTGAAAATACTTTGGAAATTTCTATAAGATAAAAGTATAACTATTGAAAGAGTTCAAAGCATTGTGGCTCATTTTTTATGAGCAATTTCTCCTTTTGCCAAAATGTTTTCAAAGCTCATCTACAGCGAATATGTCATAATTTGGCATAATGTATCCGCATTTGGGAAAGGATTTAATATAATTAAGCAAGTGTTAGAATTGCAACATTCAGGGTTTACATATAATTAAGCCCATTCTTATATCATAATCTCCACTGGACTTAATCCTTTCCAACATATATGCACTTTCTGACGCCTCTGCAAAACTTTTGAAAACATTGTGACAAGAAGAGAAAATGCTCTAAGTGAGCACTTTCTCCATTTGACACAATGTTATTCAACTGTATTCAATAATTATACTTTCACTTAGAGAGATTTATTCACATGTTTGATTTGATGTTTTCAAAGTCACCTGCTGCAGATTTGTAGTATGTTGGAAAAGGTAAAACTTACCCGATACCCTTTTGATGCTGGAACCACTCTTGTTAACCCTATCCCTCATATAGACGCTTTCTGACACCTCTGCAGCAGACAGCTTTTTGAAAACATAGTGACAAAAGAAGAAATTGCTCAAAACAAGCAATTTCTCCTTTTGCCACAATGTTTTCCAGTTTTAGTCATAGGCTATCCATTCAATTATAGAGATTTTCCATTTTTTGACAAAATAAATTCAAAGTCGTCTGCTGCATAATTGTCGTATGAGGGAAAGGGATAATTCTTTGCCTGAAGCATAGTGCCAGGCCAGCTGGCCCATCTGCACTATAGGCTCTATCCTGTCAAAATCAACATTTCTGTCCTGCTATTCCTAGTATTGCCTTTGGACTCTTCCAAATGCAAAGCTGAACATTCTGAGTGAGTATTGAAAGGTTTAAGGCTTCTTACAAATCAAGTGACTTTTGGATTAAGTTTGTGTCCTCAGGTCAATGTCAAAATGAGCAGTTCCCCCAAGAAAACCAGCATTGGGGGTTCTGCTTAAAGTATCAACCCGGATCAGCCTAAGCATGCCGCGCAGGCTAACCAGGACAGACACTTTTCGCCTCCTTTTGATTTTCTGTTTCAGGACTCGTTACTTTTTACCTCTATCCCAATGAGAGGAAAGTGTCGGCCCAAATAAGCCTGCGCAGACTGTGCACGCTGATTTGGATTGATACATTACGCAGTCTATGTATGTGGGAAAGGGATTAACGGTGTTTCTTGTTAAAATCAGTGTCATCCACAATATCTCTCATATTACTCATTAAAATCCTATGTTGTGGGTCCTCAAAGGCAACTTTTGAGTTTTTGCTTGGAAGGGGTTTTGAGGTAAAATGATGATTTTGCAACATGAAATACCCCACATATCTTGAGCTCTGTTCATTTGCATGTGGGACAGGGTTATTTATTTAGAAATTATCTATCTATTGAAGGATATTATGTTGATGTAACATGAACTTCGTCTATTTATCATAATGTAGTAAACAGCACAAAAAATGGCTATCTTATGTTAAATTTGTATTGCAATTTCAGTTTTAGTGTCATTTGATTTCATGATTATTGGCCAAAAGCCATTTTCAATAAAAGGATAGATGTCATCTCCTTTGTGTGTCCATTACCCAGGAATCCGCTGTGGTCGAGTGGTTAGCGTCGGGGATTTCGAAACCGGGTGTCCCGGGTTCGATCCCCAGTCGCGGCACTACGGTCATGGTGGAGTGCCCTTGGGCAAGGCACATTTCTAGCCTAGTACTGGTTTGTTTACACAGGGATCATGAATAATTAAATTTAATTGCGCGCTAAATGACCTTAGCTGTCGATGCGCCATAAAACAATATACATTCATTCATTCCATTACCCAATATAGTTTAACCCTTTCCCACATACATCAAAGCTTCAACAGAAGATATTAAACACATCTAGGCAAAAATATGAAAAGTCCCTCTATATTATATAAGTATATTTATTGAATAGGGTTGAAATGGTTGTCGCAAAAAGAGAAATTGCTTTTTTTGTCACAGGAATCCGCTGTGGTCGAGTGGTTAGCATCGGGGATTTGAAACCGGGTGTACCGGGTTCGATACCCAGTCACAGCACTACAGTCATGGTGGAGTGCCCATGGGCAAGGCACATTTTTTAGCCTAGTACTGGTTTGTTTACCCAGGGATCATGAATAAGTGAACTGTCGCCATGATATAACTGAAATAATGTTGAAAACGGCGTAAAAACCCAAATTAAAACAAACAAATTCTTTTGTCACAATGACATGTGCCATGATACCAGAGAACTTAATATCAATAGATGTGAGGTCAAGTTTGATCTTCATGCGATCTTGGTCAATAGGAAGGTGGTGCTATAATATAAGATGCAGCAATTCGATGTTGGCGCAGGAATCAGCATTTTTAGCTCGACTATTCGAAGAATATGAGAGCTTTACTACTCGCCCCGGCGTCGGCGTCGGCGTCCGGTTAAAGTTTTAGGGCAAGTTGGCATTTTCATTCATAATTATTTGTGCTAGGGCTTTCATATTTGGAATATAGTTACATCTCATACCTTTCTTCACATTGAATGCTGAAGATGCTGAGTTTGACCTTCTTTTTGGGGTAAAAAACATGATTTTGTGTGGTTAAAGTTTTAGGGCAAGTTGGAATTTTATTTTAAATTTTATTTTTTCTCAATAAGTACTTGTGCTAGGGCTTTCATATTTGGAATATAATTACATATAATACCTTTCTTCACATTGAATGCTGAAGATGCTTAGTTTGACCTTCTTTTTGGGGTAAAAAACATGAATTTGGGTGGTTAAAGTTTTAGGGCAAGTTGGAATTTTATTTTAATTTTTATTTTTTCTCAATAAGTACTTGTGCTAGGGCTTTCATATTTTGAATATAATTACATATAATACCTTTCTTTACATTGAATGCTGAAGATGTTGAGTTTGACCTTCTTTTGGGGGTAAAAAACATGATTTTGGATGGTTAAAGTTTTAGGGCAAGTTGGAATTTTATTTTAATTTTTAATTTTTCTCAATAATTACTTGTGCTAGGGATTTCATATTTGGAATTTAATTACATATAATACCTTTTTTCACATTGAATGCTAAAGATGCTGAGTTTGACATTCTTTTTGGGGTAAAAAACATGATTTTGGGTGGTTAAAGTTTTAGGGCAAGTTGGAATTTTATTTTAATTTTTAATTTTTCTCAATAATTACTCGTGCTAGGGATTTCATATTTGGAATTTAATTACATATAATACCTTTTTTCACATTGAATGCTAAAGATGCTGAGTTTAACATTCTTTTTGGGGTAAAAAACATGATTTTAGGTGGTTAAAGTTTTAGGGCAAGTTGGAATTTTATTTTAATTTTTAATTTTTCTCAATAAGTACTTGTGCTAGGGCTTTCATATATGGAATTTAATTACATATAATACCTTTCTTCACATTGAAAGCTGAAGATGTTGAGTTTGACCTTCTTTTTGGGGTAAAAAACATGATTTTTGGATGGTTAAAGTTTTAGGGCAAGTTGGAATTTTATTTTAATTTTTAATTTTTCTCAATAAATACTTGTGCTAGGGCTTTCATATTTAGAATTTAATTACATATAATACCTTTCTTCACATTGAATGCTGAAGATGCTGAGTATGACCTTCTTTTTGGGCTAAAAAACATGATTTTGGGTGGTTAAAGTTTTAGGGCAAGTTGGAATTTTATTTTAATTTTTAATTTTTCTCAAAAAGTACTTGTGCTAGGGCTTTCATATTTGGAATATAATTACATATAATACCTTTCATTCATGATTTTTAACTTAAGTTATTGCCCTTGATTGACTTTTAAATGTATGTATCTATTCAGTTGCTTTTACATATAGAGTATATATAATTTAAAAGTACTTAAGTGCAATATAATGAAATAGTGCTTTATGTGAATAAGCGGCATATAGTCGAGCGCGCTGTCCTCCGACAGCTCTTGTTTATCATACTGTTTGATTCGTAAACCACAAAACCTGCTTCTAAACGCATCCAATATATGCATGGTGCTGAAACCCGCGCAATAATCACGCCAGAAAAAGGGAAGAGTCCATTGGAATTTGAAATACTAGAATTATATAGTAATACCTTTCCAACATACAACATACAACAAATCTACTTTGAAAATATCTAGGTAAAATGATACACACTTTCTACACTCTTACACTCAATCTTTCTCTCTTTTTCTCGGATTGTTTTGCAATATGATTAGCTGCAGAGGCAAATCAAGTCGTCTGTACTAGTGATAAATAAGGCTGATCTTGTTTAGTGTGCTGATGGCTTTTATGAGTTCATCAAAATATCCTTTGTGGTGGCTTAACATTTTTGTATTTTCATATCATAATTTTATTGAGCATTCAGCTAGGGGTATTTTCGTATTTTATTTGCACTGCATGGGAATAAATATATATAAACAAGAGCCACGCAAAATCAAAATGTACCCGATGAGATGTAACCCATTTAATGAAGATTTGTTCACATCTTTACAAATTTCTCAATAAGTGCTTTGTTGCTGTGATATAAATGAAATAATGTTGAAAACAGTTTAAAAAAAAACAATAATTCAAAACATTTATTGGATGCAAAACACAACAAAAAGTCTCAACCTATCCACAACTAAACTAGGTGATTTATTGGTTCTTTTATTAAAATAACAGCCTTATCAAAATATCAACAGCAGCTACTTATCTCTTTACCACTTGTAGATGCTTTCTGACGCCTCTGCAGCAGACGACTTTTAAAAACACTGGTTTAAGAAGAAATTGTTAATAATGAGCAATTTCTTCTTTTGCTGAAATGTTTTCAATAATTAAACTTTTATAAATAGAGATTTCAGATGTTTAAGTTAACCCTTTCCCTCATATAGACGCTTTCCGACGCCTCTGCAGCAGAAGGCTTTTTGAAAACATAGTGACAAAAGAAGAAATTGCTCAAAACAAGCAATTTTTCCTTTTGCCACAATGTTTTCCACTTTTAATTGTAGGTTATCCATTCAATTATAGAGATTTTCTATTTTTTGACAACATTTGTTCAATGTTGTCTGCTGCAGAATTGTCGTATGAAGGAAAGGGTTAAGTTTGCTGTTTGTTGCAAGGGTTAATTCTTCTTTTTGTATTTTATATACCTTCCATCCTGATAAAGCAATAACTTTGTGAAATGCATGCAGTATTATTTAACCCTTTCTCACATGCAGACATCATTTGACGCATCTGCATCAGGCAATTGTTTTGTAAACATAAATTGTGCATAAAAAAATTGCAATTTTCCCTTTCCCATATTGTTTTCTTCCACGTTCCAAAAATTCCCTTTCTTTTTCACATTCTTTCCTGTCAATTTTTGAAGTCGCTGCTGAATTGCTGTATGAGGGAAAGAGTTAATGGGGTGCAACTGTAATCATTTTCAAGCTTAACTTACATAAACTTTGCTGTCTGAAGGAGTGGTGATCACTTGTTAACTCTTTCCCACATAAAACAAATCTGCAGCAGGCGACTTTAGAAAAATGTGGGCAATTTAGTATAGAAAATCCCTATAAAACACAGTATTTTTACTAAAAAGATTTGAAATGATTCTGGCAAAAGATGATATTGCTTGTTTTGAGCAATTTTTTTCTTTGACATCTGCTGCAGAGGCGTCAGAAAGCATCTATATGTGGGAAAGGGTTAACCCTTTCTCACATATACAACAATCCTGCAGTAGACAAACATTTATTCTTAAATATGAAAACTCTCTATAAGAACAAGACTTAGTATTAACCTTTTCCCATTAATATATCTACAGCAGACCACTTTGAAAACATCTATAGGCTTTCTATAAATAAATGAAAGAACTCTTTCTGAAAAAATAGAAAATTGGTCCACACACATTATTTTCTGAAACCTTTGTAGCTGACAACTTTTAAAAGTGACTGTGTCTGGGAGGGGGGTTACCTATTGATAAATTAACCCTTAAAGGTTACAGGATGAACCATTGTCAGTAGATTTGACCTTCAATTGTTTCTACATGTAATTTCTAGTGGCATGTTATCATGCTGGATACAGATCGTGATTCCCACATTGTCATACATCAAGCAACTGGCAGCATTTCCGCTAGACTGTAAGCCAATTGGTGGAAGAGGAATGACGCTTGTCACAGTGACTTTTGTCAAATGTTGGAAAGAGTGTTGCCCAAGCTGGGATTCAAACTCAGAATTGAAAATATTGAAGCAAAAGGTGTTATCGCTCATGATGAGCAATTTCTCCTTTTAACAAAAAAGGTTTCAAAGTTTATTGCTGCAGATGTGTCAAAATGTATCTGCTTATGGGAAAGGGTTAATGACATAAAGAATCAAGACTACTTAAAAACACCTGATATGAATATATAAATATGGATAAGCATTCAATGTTCTGTCTGAACTCATTTAATCCTTTAACCTATACAATTTATACAAGTTTTAAACCATTTACCTCATGCCATATGTTTAGAGTTGTCTGCTGTAAAAATATTTGAAGGCGAAAATGTCAAATCTGAAAATTAATCCTTTTCCTCATATAGACGCTTTCTGACGCCTCTGCAGCAGATGGCTATTTGAAAACATAGTGACAAAAGAAGAAATTGCACAAAACGTGCAATTTCTCCTTTTGCCACAATGTTTTCCACTTTTAGTCATAGGTTATCCATCCATTCAATTATAGAGATGTTCAAAGTCGTCTGCTGCAGAATTGTTGTATGAGGGAAAGGGTTAATTGGTGGTATAATTATCCCCTCGGGAGGAGATCATTGAGGGAATATAGGGATCCGCCTGTATGTATGTATGTGTCCCAAGGATGTCATTGCTTTAGCTAATTCATTTCTTATCTGATTCTTATGAAATATACATATGTTCACAAGCACCACCTTTTGTACAAGATCCACTGAACTAGGTATAAGGTCAAGGTCAAAGTGACTTCATTAGAGTTTCAATGAGGTCATTGTTCCAGCCACTTCATTTCTTTTCTTATTGTTATGAAACTTACTACACATGCATTGTTTCTTGTACAAGTTAACATTTCTCTGATCAAGGTCAAAGTCACAGCACTTTCATTTGTGGATGGAATTCCTTCATACTTCATACAAAGGTTCAGTGTCAAGAGAGCCTGAGGTTCACGTTTCACTAAACTGACAGTTGAATCTAGTTGAAAACATGCAGCAACATTCAGAATTGTTCATCATGAGCAACTTTTCCTTTTGTCACAATGTTTTCAAAAGTTTTAAGTTCCAGATACATTGGAAAGTGTCTGCATGTGGAAAAGTGTAGTGGGAGAGTGAAATTGAAAGGAAGTTTTATCTGACTTGATGTCTGTCACACCAAGTCATGAAGTCTTTATCCATTTACCTATGAATCATAAATACTTCAAATATGTAAACTTTAATTTCAAAATAAGATTAACCTTTCCTCTACATTTAACCCTTTCCCACATATAGACACAATTTCAATTTGATGCATATGCAGCAGACGACTTTTTAAAACATAGTGACGAACGCAAATTCATCTTCTGCCACAATGTTTTTAACTTTTTTCAGTAATTATACTTTCATTTATAGACATTTTCCATATATTTGTCTAGATTTTTTCAGATTTGTTGTTTGAGGGAAAGGGTTTAGGTTTTACTGTTAGTATCCGATTGAGAAGAAAACAGTGTTGAAAAGTAAAATTTTGTGATGAGGAAATTGTCTCCATTTCCCTTGATGTTTAAAGCTTTCAAGTTGTTTGCTGCAAATGTATGAAGTAATGGGATTAGGGTTAAACCTTTTACCTGATTTCTCATTTTTATGTGTTGTCTGCTTAAAAAATGTATCGGTATAAAATATTAACATCTAGATAACTAAAAGTGTATTTTGATGAAGAAATGAAAAACATTGTTTGAAAAGTAGAAATTGCTTAACTTTAGGAACATTTTTTTCCGTAACATTTTTGAAGTAGTCTGTGTTGTTAAAGGTCCATAAAGTTGTCTGCATGAGGTATAAGGTTAACCGTTAGTCAAACAGGGAGATAAACATTGTTTCAAGCTATCAGATACAATGTGCCGATGTAACAGATACGTCTGGCCTAGGAAAACAGGAAAATGGCTCATTTTGACCATATTTGTACAACGTGACCTCTGGTGACCCTGTGAAGTCAATGATTGGTGGAATTTCCCAAAGTGTTAGAGTGTTTACCTAGCGTTTATAACAGTGGTGACAGTTTTATTCATGTGCTTTGCTAGTAAAGGTAAAATTGGGACTGTTAAACCTATATAATAATACTGTGTTAACGTTTATGCTGTACAGATTGCAGTTTAGAAAGGAAAGTTATAAACACATGATATTTGTAAAGATCTTTTTATAAAGTGGAATTTTTATGTGCGACTTTAATAGCAAAGTAAACCAGCCAAGTTAATCAAGTATTTGAATGGAGATGCTTTCAAATTGAGTCATTCTATTCTACACAGTACAGGTATGGGAAGATTTGAGTTTAAAATTCTTTAATCAATAAAGGCAGAGTTTTGTGTACATTGTTATTTTTTGTGAGTGTGTATAAACAAAGGCATGGCCATTACTTCATGCTTAAGAAAATGTTCTTATTTGCAGTTTTTATGTTCGTATATTATTGATTCATCCAAAATTTCAGGTAGTTAGTGTTATTTGGATTTTGAATCAATTCTTTCTTTGCATTCATCTAGTATTGTTCTTATCAAAAGTGTATGTTGAAACATAGTATATGGAATGCAGTGACGTATGTTATAAGGTAAAATTAGAATTTGCTATTTCTACTGCAGTGACTAAATTATAAATATAAAATTGTAAATGTTTGATTTACACCTCAATGGATTTTCATATTACTTTAAAACACTTTCCTTGAAACAGATGACTTTAAACATAGATCTCTGTTATTGACAACTTTTGTAAGCTTTGCAAGAAAATGAGACTTGCTTAGAATGGACAATTTTTCCTTTTCCCAAATGTTTTAAATTAGTATTAAAAATTAACAGCTGCTACTGGTTTTCCTTAGATATTTTCACAGACAACTCAAAACATATCATATGCGAAAACCGAGTTAAAATCTAAGCAATGGAAAATTTATAATAATAAAGTGTTCAACATTTTTGTGATCCATATAACATATAATGTCCAGAGAGAGAGTCATGTCATTTTGGTAACTTTACCACCATGGTGGTGAAGTGGTAGAGTGCCTTGGTAGCAGAAGGGCGCGGGTTAGATTTTGGTAACTTAACCACCATGGTGGTGAAGTGGTAGAGTACCTTGGTAGCAGAAGGGCGCGGGTTAGATTTTGGTAACTTAACCACCATGGTGGTGAAGTGGTAGAGTGCCTTGGTAGCAGAAGGGCGCAGGTTAGATTTTGGTAACTTAACCACCATGGTGGTGAAGTGGTAGAGTGCCTTGGTAGCAGAAGGGCGCGGGTTAGATTTTGGCTGGGTAATACCAACGATTTTAACCCTTTCCCTCATACGACAATTCTGCAGCAGACGACTTTGAACGTATTTTGTCAAAACATAGAAAATCTCTATAATTGAATAGATAACCTATGACTAAAAGTGGAAAACATTGTGGCAAAAGGAGAAATTGCACGTTTTGTGCAATTTCTTCTTTTGTCACTATGTTTTCAAAAAGCCGTCTGCTGCAGAGGCGTCCAAAAGCGTTTATATGAGGGAAAGGGTTAAAAAAGGTAGTAATGGCTTTCTCTCATTGGCACTCAGAATTGTTTGGGTTAGCATTACGACTGACTCGGCTGGTGTGAGGATAAATAGACAGACCAGTAGTACTGGCTACTTACTCGGGATATAAATGAATCTTTTTTGAAAATGGAGTAAAATGCAATACAATCAATATGATGCTGCTTTTCTCACATACAACAAATACGAAACAGATGACTTTGAAAAAAACATAGGCAAAAATATGAGAAATCTTTGCTGTATTTACACTTTCCCTTCATACAACAAATTTACAGCAGACTACCTTGAAAATATCTAGACAAAAAAACCTTATTAAACCCTTTCCCACATACAGATACTTTCTTGCGCCTTTGCAGCAGACTATTTTTCGAAAATATTGTGGCAAAAGGAGAAATTGCTTGATTTGAGCAATTGGTCCTTTTTGTTACAATGTTTTCACTTTATTCAACAATTATATTATATGTTTGTTAAATACAGCTGTTTCAAATATTTGTCTAGATCTTTTTCAAAATTGTCTTCTGCATATTTGTATTTGTGGGAAAGGATTAAACCGAACATGTTCTTAAAGATAAGTATCAGGTATTTTGTGATGAAGGTGACAAATGAATTTGGTATTCATATTCAATATTATCATATAAACCTGCATGGTCTATTATGGAATGTCAGGTCATTAAAGTAACGCTATTCAAAATAAATCTGATCCTATTAACTGTCATGTTTTGGGTTTGGTTTAGAAATGTAGGACAATGTCTTCACCTCACCTATGATTTACCCAATAATGCACTTTCTAGATTCTTCATCAGCTTTTAAAACATTTCAGAAAAACGGGGTGAAAGTGGGGGGGAATAGTGATGTATCTGCAGCAGACGGCTTTTGTAAACACTGTGGCAAAGGGAGACATTGCTCTTAATGTTTGCTTATAAGATGCCACACTGTTTTCAACTGTTTTCATCTGTTTTCAGCTGTTTTCAACTGTTTTCAACTGTTTTCAATAATAACACTATATGTATAATATAGAGTTTTTCCATATATTTTGTCTAGATATTTTCAAAGTCGTCTGCTGCAGATTTGTTGTATGAGGGAAAGTGTAAATACAGCAGTTTACTGATGTATCGCTGTATCTCTGTTAGAATTCACTTACTGGTAGGACTTTCTCCCTCAGGAAACTAATTTACACTTTCCCTCATACGACAATTCTACAGCAGAAGACTTTGAACATATTTTGTCAAAAAATCGAAAATCTCTATAATTGAATGGATAACCTATTATTGACTATAAGTGGAAAACATTGTGGCAAAAGGAGAAATTGCTCATTTTAAGCTATTTCTTCTTTTGTCACTATGTTTTCAAAAAGACGTCTGCTACAGAGGCATCAGAAAGCGACTATATGAGGGAAAGGGCTAGAATATTGTTGAATTAAACACTGATTAAAAACAACAACTTCCTATGATTGATTTTAGCTGTTGGGCTCCAGGGATATATCTTCAGAAAAAAAAGTCACTATGACAAGTGTCGTTCTTCTTCCACCAATGGGCTAATAACAGTCTATGTGGGAAAGCAGCCAGGAAAATACATGAGTACTGGTGAACTGGCTGCCGTGAAATTACTATAAAAATCTTTAAAACGGCGTTAAACCAAAATCAATCAATCTTCAGAAAAATTTAACATATTATAGTCATGAAAATTGCCTCGGCCCTGGATTGATGATCATATTTGATCCACTAGTCTCTATGACACCTGATTTACAACCCCTCAACACACAGCTAACAAAATGGTGGTTTTAATTGAAGGAAAGTGCATCTTAAAATAAGATGTTTTTTTCTCTCATAAGGTTTCTTCTATTGCCCAGAAATATGCTTTTGTTGTCCAGATACTAAAGATATTGTCATTTAAGAAGAGTTGACAGCTCTACATTTTGTATATGACCTCATATCTTCAATTGTGGGTACTAAATGAGACAATTCTATTGAGTACCCACAGCATAGGGTTTAATGGAGTTTAAAAGAGAGATATATTGTTGGAGAAAGATCATCTTATTAGGCTTATGAGTCTATAAAGGGCTTATCAGGGACAGGGTTAACCCTTTCCCACATACAAAGACCCATTTCTGACCACTTTGCTGCAGACGACTTTGAAAACATGTAGGCAAAATGTTGAAAAATCTCTTAAGTGAAGTTAAATTAGTGAACAGAGTTAGAGTTGAAAAGGAGAAATCACTGGTTTTAAGATTTTTTTCCTTTTGTCACAATGTTTTCAAAGGTCGTCATCAGCAGAGGCGTCAGAAAGCGTCTACATGAGGGAAAGGGTTATTTCAAGTAGCTAGCTCTGTCTATAAACAGTGTAGTAGTTATATAAATTAATTATTAAGTCTGTGCTCTAATGAGTTTTATCATCATGCAAGGTTCATCAAGTACTGTTTGTTCAATAGTCCTATATTACCCATGATAGTAACCTCACACTGAATCTGGGGGATTATAGATTAACCCTTTCCCACATACAACAAATCAGACAACTTTTGAAATACTGAGGCAAAACTGGTAAACTCCTGTAAATGAAAATATGATTATTGAATAATGTTGAAAACACTTTTAAAAGCAAAACAAATAATTACATACAACAAATCAGTAGCAGAAGACTTTGAAAACATAGTGACAATTTTTTATATTAAACCTGAAAAATGTCCATAAAAGATAGCTTTATTGTTAAATAAAGTTGAAAACATTGTGGCCAACAATGTTTTCAAAAGTCATCTGCTGCTGTCGCGTCAAAATGCGTCTGCAGGTGAGAAAGGGTTAAAAGTCATCTACTGATTATGCGTCAGCATGTGTGAAAGTGCATGCAAGAAAGGGTTAATAAAATATCTGATTTAAATAACTATGACAAATTTTGACAAATGAAAGGATACTTTTTGGAATGACCTGAAATAGCTGTGTGGAAAAAGTATAATGCAATGATGTTAGCTCTAATTGCAGTATGCAATCAATTCAATAAGGAAACATTTAAAATCAAGTTATTAACTTGTTTCCCTCATCAAAAGGCATTGTCACCATTTTAACCGCTTTCTGTTGCCTCTGCAGCAGACGGCTTTTTGAAAACATACTGACAAAGAAGAAATTGTCGTATGAGGGAAAGGGTTAAGTCAGTGATGCTCATTATGAGCAAGTTTTCCTTTTACTCCAACTTTTAAACATATTATCAGCTGCAGAAGTATCGGAAGTTAGTCTCTATCATTGATAGGGTTAAGCTTTATAACTGATCCTGCAGACTTATGATGCCTTTACAGCCGAGCCCCGGTAGCTCAGTCGGTAAACTTTCTTTCCGACGTTTGACAAAAGTCATTGCAACATGCGTCATTCGTCTTCCACCAATGGGCTAAGTCTGTGGAAAAGCAGCCAGTTGCTTGGGAAGATTGCTATGTGGAGTACTGGTGTGAGAAAACCAGGAAACACAGGGGTAGGTGAACTGGCCGCCGTGCTATGACTGAGAAATTGTTAAAAACGGCGTTAAACCCCAATCAATCAATCAATTTGCAGCTGACAGCTTTTGCAATTATGAAAAAATGTCTCCTTTCCCCGCAATATTTTCAATACTCTTATCAAAATTAAACTTACAATTTTTTCATTTACAACTTTTTCAATACTGATTCATAGTAGATGAATCTAAAAAAGATCTGATCATATCAACTGTTAATTACTGTCTCTGTGCATGTATATCCGTTGCATAAAAAGGAAACGCATATATGCATGCCTGATAGTAATCGGTGCTCGCGATTCTCAAAGGAAATCTCAATTAAGCTGGAGACAGAAACCTTCAAACAAAAAACATTTTAGATGTTTCAAAGTAGTGAAAGTTGACTTTTATAATCATCTGACATCTTTTTCCTCTTTCAGGTGAACCAGTGTGCAGATTTGGTTAACATGTTATAGTGGTGATTACAAAATATTCACAGAAAAGGACAGAAAGTGAAGAAAAGGATTATAATGTGAAGACAGTTAAATAGATTGTGAATGTGTAGATTTATTTTCGAATTCAGAGGATTACAAAACAATGGGAAAACTATATACATTTTTACTTCTAGCATCCTGTGCATCCATTGTGCATGCAGATTGTAAGTATTTTCATTATAATATACATTTTATCCTCCATACGGTTCGAGCTTGGTAAGAGCTTGATAATTCGACAGAATCTCTTAACTATGTAGTTAATATATATATATCTGTTCCCAATTTCTTTCCACAAACTGTGTATTGTGTGAATAATCATGAATAAATTCCCTCTCTTTGCTATTGTTGTACAATGCTTTTGCTCCTTCAATTGCTTAATGCTTCAACACCAAAGGATATTTTTTTCAATTAGAAGTGACACCTGCATCAGGCCAATTTACTTTCCTAAACCATCAACAGCTCAAAAAAAATCTATAGTACCTTGGCTGATTGTTATCTCCAAACATTGAAGATTATTTAATCCTTTCCCATGAATGGACACATTTTTTGAGGCCTCTGTGCAGATGACTTTTGAAAACACTGTGACTATAGGAGATTGCTTTAAACAAGCAATGTCTCCTTTTGCCACAATGTTTTAAACCTTTTTTCATTCATTTTACCTTTATTTATAGAGATTCCCTTGGTTTTGCCAATGTGTTTTCAAAGTTGTCTGCTGCAGTGAAAGGTTGATCCTTTTACTCATTA
The DNA here is from genome assembly GCA_031761405.1 of Serripes groenlandicus. NCBI lineage: Eukaryota > Metazoa > Mollusca > Bivalvia > Cardiida > Cardiidae > Serripes > Serripes groenlandicus. The sequence continues at coordinate 126,574,801 of JASEVX010000001.1, read as the reverse complement.
GATTCGTCCACAGTTTTGGGTGGAAAATAGCTGCGCAAAAGATTTCTATGAATAAGAAATTACTGCTAATTTGAGACATACTTATATGTTGTAGGAAAAGGAGAACAAATGGTGTTTTTAGCTCACCTGTGCACGAAGTGCTCAAGGTGAGTTATTGTGATCGCCCTATGTCCGGCGTCCGTCGTCCGTCGTCCGTCAACATTTTCTCCTCTGTAACCGTTGGGTCAACTAGGATGAAACTTCACAGAAAGCATCCTCTCAATGTCCTCACCAGAATTCCTTAAAATTTTTGGGATCCATGCAGAATTCTGGTTTCCATGGCAACGAAATGAAAAAAACTTCAAAATTCTTAAAAAATCTTCTTCTCCGAAAGTGTCAGGCCGATTTTCAAATTATTTTGTAGAAATGTTCCTTAGGTGACCCTCTATCAGATTCCTTCAAGCCATGTCGATTGGTCGAAAAACATGGCCGCCAGGGGGGGCAGGGCTATTTTGCCTTATATGGCTATAGTGCAAACTTAAAAAATCTTCTCCTCCGAAAGTGTCAGGCCGATTTTCAAATTATTTTGTAGAAATGTTCCTTAGGTGACCCTCTATCAGATTCCTTCAAGCCATGTTGATTGGTCGAAAAACATGGCCGCCAGGGGGGCGGGGCTATTTTGCCTTATATGGCTATAGTGCAAACTTAAAAAATCTTCTCCTCCAAAAGTGTCAGGCCGATTTTCAAATAATTTTATAGAAATGTTCCTTGGATGACCCTCTATCAGATTCCTTCAAGCCATGTTGATTGGTCAAAAAACATGGCCGCCAGGGGGCGGGGCTATTTTGCCTTTTATGGCTATAGTGAAAACTTAAAAAATCTTCTCCTCCAAAAGTGTCAGGCCGATTTTCAAATAATTTTGTAGAAATGTTCCTAGGGTAACCCTCTATCAGATTCCTTCAAGCCAAGTTGATTGGTTGGAAACTATGCCCGCCAGATGGCGGGGCTTATATAGCTAAAGTGAAAAAAAAAATCAGGTGAGCGATTCCAGGGCCATCATGGCCCTCTTGTTTTATGAACAATTTCTTCTTTCCCCACATAATTTGGAGGAGTAACTTGCTGTAGAAGCAGCACAAGACAGTTCCTTTCAAAAAAGGTTTCATAGTGTGATGAAAGTTGATACCATGAACGGTTTAAAAAGGTAGCTGACTTTATTGCTATTCTTATGAATTATTCATTGAAGGATTTTCTTTTGAAGAATTGGGTAACTTTGCTTGGGTTATTTTCGGAGATCCAAGATATTAGTCAATTTAAGTCTTTCCCATACGTACAGATGAATTTTGACGCATCTGCAGCAAACACCTTTTGAAAACATTGTGACAAAAGGTGAAATTGCTCATAATGAGCTAGTTCTCCTTTTGACACAATGTTCCGCCTTGATTTATAGATTTTCCCCTAGATATTTTCAATCGTCTGATGCAAATTTGTTGTTTGTGGGAATGGGTAAAACCCTCATAATGTATACAATTTATCCAATTGTTACATTTATATTGTAACTTGCTTTCAACCCGTTCCCACACACAGCAAATCTGCAATTGAAGACTTTAAAAACTATTTTAGCGTCAAATTGTTTAACCCTTTCCCTCATACGACAATTCTGCAGCAGACGACTTGGAACGTATTTTGTCAAAACATAGAAAATCTCCCTAATCGAATGGATAACCTATGACAAAAAGTGGAAAACATTGTGGCAAAAGGAGAAATTGCACGTTTTGTGCAATTTCTTCTTTTGTCACTATGTTTTAAAAAAGCCGTCTGCTGCAGAGGCGTCGGAAAGCGTCTATATGAGGGAAAGGGTTAAACTAGACTCTTCCATGTTCAAAATCGGGCGTCTCCATTTCCCATTTAATAAGTCCTATAGAATATTTTTATAACTCAAATGCAAACAATGCTGATTTCAGATGAGACAGGTCGTTATGAGCTGTCTCACCTGAATCTGTATTGTTTGCAAAAGTCTTAATATTGCCATTGGCGCTGAAAGAGTTAATGGATTATCATTGAAAAGAGTTGAAAACATTGTGACAAAAGGAGAAAAAACTGTAAGTTGAACCCCTCATAGCACTGCCAAGCAAGCAAGTTTCGTGTAATTGATGAAACAAAGGTAATTCTAAATATTGAGTACCCATTTATTGTTGAAGGTCAATTCTTTGATAAAATATTGGAAAACCCAAAAACTAATTGGAAATTCCAGACTAAGTAAATATTTGACCGGCTGACCTGGTGATTTACATTTCAATGTTATTATAACAGAGTGCAGCTGTTCCTTATGTATAATATTAATGGGAAAAAAGACGGCATGTTTTTATTGTCTCATGTTTTTTAAACCTTTCCCTCAGCAAGAATCTACAACAGAAGACTAAATTGTCTGAGTGGAAATATGGGAAATCTCAATTTTAGAATTAAAAAAATGTTGTGGAAAAAGGAGGAAATACTCGTTATAAGCAATTGCTCATTATGCAACAATGTTTTCAAAAGTCGTCTGTAGCAGACAACTATTGAAAACATTGTGACAAAAGAAGAATTTGCTCAAAACCAGCAATTTCTCCTTTTGCCACAATGTTTTCAACTTTTTTCAGTAAATATACCCTCATTTACAGGGATTTTCTATATTTTTGTCCACATGTTTCGAAAGTCGTCTGCTGCAGATTTGTTGCATGTGGGAAAGGGTTATGCTGTTGATTGATTGATTGATAGGGATTTAACACAGTTTTTAACAATTGTTCAGTCATTATAATCACGCCCTCGGTTCGCCTACCCATTTGTCCTGGTACCCGTGTGTTTCCCAACTTTCTCATACCACATAACCAGTACTCCAAGCACCAGGCTGCTTTTCCATCTAAATAGTTAAATCAGTGGTGGAATACAAATGACATTTGCCACATTGACTTTTGTCAAATGGCGGAAAGCTGTTGGCCCAGCTGCGGTTTATATAAGAAGTTCATTTAAAAAATAATTGGAAAAAAAAAAATGGTCTCAAAAAATGTGAAGGTTTAGGATTTGTTAGAAAATTTGAAAGAAAAGAATTTTTGATTATACAATGTAGTAAAATGTCAGAAACAGTATTGGTAAGAAAAGATACAAAATGAAACAACTCCAATGTTGATCAAAAATTGCTCCGATTACATCCCAAGGTTCATGATCTGAGAGTCCTTGGTTCATTCAATGCTGGAATCCGCTGTGGTCGAGTGGTTAGCGTCGGGGATTTCGAAACCAGGTGTCCCGGGTTCGATCCCCAGTCGCGGCACTACAGTCAGGGTGGAGTGCCCTTGGGTAAGGCACATTTTCTAGCCTAGTACTGGTTTGTTTACCCAGGGATCATGAATAAGTGAACTGTCGCCGTGATATAACTGAAATAATTTTGAAAGCGGCGTAAAACCCCAATAAATAAATAAATAAATCATTCAATGCTGTGCTGAGCATTGCCTGACTGTATTGGGGGATTTTCTCATAGCTTTTTCATGAGTGACTAGTTTGTGTTTTAACCCTTTTCCTCATATAGACGCTTTCTGACACCTCTGCAGCAGACGGCTATTTGAAAACATAGTGACAAAAGAAGAAATTGCACAAAATGTGCAATTCCTTCTTTTGCCACAATGTTTTCCACTTTTAGTCATAGGTTATCCATTCAATTATGGAGATTTTCCATTTTTTGACAAAATATGTTCAAAGTCGTCTGCTGCAGAATTGTCGTATGACGGAAAGGGTTGACGCTTGCAGCCATAAGACCCTTTCTGGTATTTGTGCAGCAAACAGCTTTTGAAAACGTTGTGAAAATGAGAGAAATTTTCCATGATGAGCAGTTTCTTTGCCACATTGTTTTCAACTTATTCAATAATGATACTTTTCATTTATATAATTTTTGTCCATATCTCGGTATTTTCAAAGTCGTCTGCTGCAGATGTGTTGTATGTGGGAAAGAGTTAAAGAAAAAAAGACAATGGAGAGTCATGTAAATCCATGACAACTACCGCTTTGACAGTTTTGTACTGTAATTTGGTCAATATTGATTTATGACATGTAACAAGTCTTGTTCTTGGTCATTTGAACCACTGATGAAACAAATATTTATTGTCAACAAAACAAATTATTGTTCAAAGAAGCATTGAAGATTTTAGAATGAAAACCTTTTGTTGATTAAAATTGCTCTTGAAAACATCTGATCAAAAATACTGAAAATCTCTAAATATATGAAAGCTTATAAATTATCATTGTACTATTGAATATTATAAGTTGTAGTTAATTAAAAACATGAAACATTTTTAGCAATTTCACCTTTTATTACAATGTTTTCAAACATGATCTGCTTCAGATATCTAATAACTTCTATTCTGAAAGAGGCAAATGATAAAGTTACTTGAAAGTTATCTTGGCTGAAACAATAAGATAAAAAAGGACTGATATTCTATTTGTTTAAAACCCTTTCCCACACAAACAACAAATCTGCAGCAGAAACATTGAAAACATCTTCAGAGGTCCAGATAAGGAGGAGTATAACGCTCTTTTAACCACAATATCTCTCATATCATCCTGCACAACCATATGATGGGGGTACTCAAAAGAATAGTCTCATTGAGATGATTCTTTTGATTACCCACAACATAGGGTTAGAGGGTAAAATAAGGATTTTAAAACGTAAAAAACACCCCTTATCTAGAGCTCTGCATCTTGTTTAAGCAGTAAAATATCCCTCTTAATAAACATGTTTTTATTGAGTTGAAAACATTGTGAAAAAAGAAGAAATGCTCATGAACATTTTTCCTATTGCCACAATGTTATCACTAGTTGCCTGCTGTAGATGCGTGACAATGTGTATACATGTGGAAAAGGGTTAACATTTTGATAGTAAACTGATAATATAAATATATATTTTTGTACTTCTGTATCTCTGAATTTTATAAGCGCTGTATTTAGTTCTTAGGGATGAAGGGTAAAATTAAGTTGAATAAATATTCAATAACATTACCTGCTTAAATTAAACATGGAAAAACCCTGATTGCCCTTTCAGTTGGTAAGATCATAATATAATAATACATAGATATATATATGTTATATTAACTCAATAATCACTGGCCACTATATCGGTCTTGTCCATAAATAGAAACCAAAGACCATTGAACCCAAATACCTGATTTACCATTTTAGACTTCCAAAATGAGAAATATTATCTGAGAAATGAAACATCTTGATAAGATTTTTATCTTAATATGTTTGACAGGTGTTTTTTTACGCAGCTTTACGCAGCTTTCAACTGCATTTCAGTCATACCACAGTAATGGATTTTTTGCTATCCTGATGCCAGTTGTAATCCTCTCCGACAATATCCAATTTTAAAATCTTTGATATGACCTAACCGGGGATCAAACACTGGTCTCTTGCTCTCAAGGCAGGCACTCTTACCATTACATTACTGATCCTGAATGGAACATTTCCAGTAAAAGGACACTATTTTTTGTTATGAGCATTAGGTTAGAGCATAGAAGTCTACAAAGATGTAAAAGTCTTTCTTGGAAGACGGTGGTGCAGTTGTAAAGCATGACGGTCATAAACCCATGTGCAATCTCTATTTTGATATTTTCAGTGGTGACAGATCAAGTTAAAAATCCCTTTCCAAATGTCAAAGGACCAACTTTCAGCAGATTTAGAGGTTTTTGAATTAATCTTCACCCTTATATATGTCACATGATGTTCACAGTCCTGCCCTGATCCCTGACCTTAACTCTTTCCCACACATTAACGCTTTCTAATGCCTCTGCAGCAGACGACTTTTGAAAACATTTTGATAAAAAAGAAATTGCTCAAAACAAACAATTTCTCCCTTAGCCACAATATTTTCAAAAAAATTCAGTAAATATACCTTCATTTATAAAGATTTTCCTTTTATAGTGTTCTCCAGTTTTCTGCTGCTGATTTGCCGTGTGTGGGAAAGGGTTCATTTAATGATCCAGACTAGATAAGAATGAGTCAACCCTCCATTTCCCACATATAGATGCTTTCTGATGCAATTTCTCCTTTTGTCACAATGATTTCAACTCGATTCAATAATCAATATTCAATAATCTATATAATTTTCTATGAAAATATCCAATTTTTTGCCTACATGTTTCTGCTGCAAATTTGTTGTATATATGGGAAAGTGTTTAACCCCCTCTATAATTGAAAGTTTAGATATATTGAATAGAGTTAAAAATATTGTGGAGAAATTGCTCATCATGAGTTCGCCACAATGTTTTTAAAAGTTGTCTGCTGCAGAGGCGTCGGAAGGTGTCTATATGGGAGAAAGGGATAAAGGTCTTTGACCCACAATATCTCTCTAGTTAATCCTATGCTATTGGTATACAACAAATGTATGAATTTGGTGAGCTGATTTTTTTTTAGTACCCACAACATAATATGGATTGGATGGAAAATAATGTATTAAGATCATAAAATTGACTCCTTGTCTAGATCTCTAAACCTTAACCTTGACCTTGTCCTATGAATGTCTTAAAATCCCTACAAATCTATCATATTGCTACACCCTTTCCTACAATATTTGACATGGTCAGAGAGCAGTCAGCGAATCTTTATATAAACTTTGTGGGACTTGAGGAGAAACTGCCGAAAACAAGCAATTTCTCCTTTACCCGTTTTTTCTTCAAAAGTTGGCTGCTTGATTAAAGCATTCCACAGTATTGACTATTCTTTGTAGAACATCTTCACAGCCTGTCTCCTTGGATTGAAGCCGTAAAACCCTTAAATAGAGTTTACAAGAGAAAGTTGATGCAAGGCATCAATGTCGCCGGAAAAGACTGCATTGATTTATTTATGTATTCTTGACTTTCCTTAGTCTATTCAAACATTAGGAACGTTGAAATGAAAACATTTGCTTATAAATTTTATATTCATACCTATACATTAGGGTATCTATAAAAAATTAACGAAATGTGTACACATTTATCTTGGCTTAAATTTAATTTTGCTGTTGTTACTTATTTAAATAATAGTATTCATTCATATAATTTCAATGTTTGTCAATCTTATTCGAATCACAAGGTAAATATCCTGGTATTGCTTTAAAGGGAGGTAATTTGAACAAAAGTCTTCAAAAGGAGAAATATATCAGCATTACCGTCTACAGTTTAAATTGTTCTATTGTTTGTGGATTTAAAAATGTTCTTTTTTTCTTATTTCTACATGTACAACGAAATATTGCGGCTTCTCTTTGACGCTTTGCGTCAAATATTCGTCTTGTACTTGTCTAAAATAAAATAATATCACTCGCTGTTTCATATCGAAATGCGCATGCGCGAAAATCGATGTTAAAGGTCACGAAACTACACAACAGAATAGGGTCTATATTTAGCTTAGAAACAGTTCCTACTTTAGATATTCATGGATTAACATTATTAAATGAATTCTACACAAATCAAGACATCTCTTTGAACATGAAAACAACATTTAGTAAGTTAAAATTGCTATTAAAAGGAGAATCCGAAATTGACCTCAATGATGACACATAAGAGTCTGCATTAGGGGGTGTTGGTTCACGTCTTGAAGGGACCACTTTTGTCTTTGTAAATAAGACAAAAAACTTAAATGCGAGTGAAATAAAAAAAAAATGCAAACATTAAAAAATCGGAATATTTATTTCATTTTAGATGTGTCATTTATTAGTGTTCGTAAACAACCACAATTGTAATATGTTCAAATCATCTAGATTTGTTTCTTTCTAATAATAAGCCGCCCTCCCATGTGATTTCCGAAAACCTATTAAAAATAGAAGTCGCGGGCTTCTGCCCGGCGACTAATAACAATGTAGCAACATTATAAGACCAAAGTCACCTGCATGTGGGAAAGGTTTCAGATGGGCAGCGAGCATAGTTACACTATATATAGTTTTAGGCAAATCTGATGTTGGTTTACTTCAAGTCGTTACACTATATAGTTTTAGGCAAATCTGATGTTGGTTTACTTAGTCAATTATGCTTGTTTGAAATAGTAGTTACTTTATAACCGGTAACTCAAATTACCTATCATCCTCTTTCTATACTTTAATATTAAGATTGAGCTAAAATAATATCTTCAGTGTTTCAACATTTTTTCAGTTATATCACGGTGACAAATTACTTATTCATGATCCCCGTTTAAACAAACCAGTTCTAAGCTTGGAAATGGAATGTGCAGTCCACCATGACCGGGACTGGGGATCTATCCTGTGACGCCCAGTTTAAAATCCCAAGCGCTAACCACTCGGCCACGGTGGATCCCCACATGTAGACAGATTCTGAAGCGTATGCAACAGACAACTTTTGAATAAATTCATAAACGAGTAATTGCTCTTAAATGAGCATATTCTCCTTTTGCCACATTTTGACAATGTTTTCAACTCGATTCAATGAATAAATAGTTGTTTTTCATATATTACTACCAAGATGCTTTCAAAATCGTCTGCTACAGATTTATTGTATGTGTGAAAGGGTTAAAAAAAGAAAAAACCTGCTAAAGATACATCAAAAGTCGGCCATATATTAACAGTTAAATCCTGTACAGTTAAAAGGACTAGACTGAAGTGCTTTGCATTTTTGTTGCCATATTTAGCTGCAGGCCAATCAACTTGTACTATTTTGGGTATAGTGTAAATTACTGTAATTTGATTGTGGTCAACCTCAAATATTGTTTCACAATGGTCAGAATCCTATTTATAGTGGTCTAAACTATGAATTGTATTGTCTAGCTTAAGTTGTTTGACGTAAGCTTGTGTTGCTTTTGACATCATCCATGGGAATGGAAATGAAAGTGTTGTATTCAATTAATTACTGCTCTTTAGTACATTTGTAAATTGTGCAATTCCACCTTTCCTATCAATGTTTTAAAAAACACATCTGCTATGGTGATTTCATTATGCTTTTATCTGTTATAATAACATCAGGGAAATATGCATTTTAACACCAGAGTTAGCAGCAGTTGACATTTGAAAACATTTAGAGCAATTTCAACTTTTTTTCATAATGTTTTCAATCAACTTTCATGCAATGATTTATACAGATTTTCCATTTTTGAGCCTTAATGTTTTAAAAGTCGTCTGCTTCAGATTTGTTGTATGTGGGAAAGGGTAAGCATACACCCTGGTGTTTAATGAGTTACAAGATGCAACATGATACACACATGCACAGGTATAAATGACAAAATTTAATTAAGGTGGAATGTGATGTAACCAGAGTCATGACCCACTACATTCCTGTTTTGTCATGTTAACCCTGTCCCACATACCGCAATCCTGCAGCAGACGACTTTGAAAATCTCTATAATTGTAGGTATACTTACTGATGAAAGTTGAAAACATTGTGTCAAAAAGGAGAAATTGCTTGTTTTGAGCAATTTCTCCCTTTTGTCACAATGTTTTCAAAAGACGTCTGCTGCAGATGCATCAAAATGAGACTATAGGTGGGAAAGGGTTAATCTAATAATCCTTATCCCTTTTCAAAATGTAAGACATATTTTGATGTAACTTTTGAAAAGGCCAAATTGCTCACAAAGAGTAATTTCTCCTAGATAGCCACAAAGTTTTAGACTATATTTGAATGACTATTATACTTTCATAAATTTATAGGGGTTCTTTTCTATATATGTTTTCATTTTGAAAGTTGTCTACTGCAGATTTATTATATGTTAATTAGGGTTTTAACATACCAGATAATCTAAAGATGAAATTGTGATTATTATGATAAAACATCATAGTAAAAGGAGTAATTGCGCATAATGAGCAATTTCTACTTTTATAACATCTTTTTTCAAGTCTGCTGCAATATGCTTCAAAATGCATCTGCAAGTGGGAAAGGGTTAATTATCTGATAATTGGATATTATAATTTCTCTGTTGTCTGCTTTCGAAAACATCTGAGGAAACAAGTCATAAGAAAATTGCACATACAGTTTTGATATCAAATGAAAGACATTGTGGGGGAAAATGAAGTTGCTCATACTGAAACTCTGAGCTTCAGAACGGTCTGGAGTGTATCAGGAGAAGGGTTTAGTATAGCACATCTTTCAAGCATAATGTTTTGCTAGAAACTTTTGTTAACCCTTTCCCTCATACGACAATTCTGCAGCAGACGACTTTGAACGTATTATGTCAAAACATAGAAAAACTCCATAATTGAATGGATAACCTACGACAAAAGGAGAAATTGCACGTTTTGTGCAATTTCTTCTTTTGTCACTATGTTTTCAAAAGGCCGTCTGCTGCAGAGGCGTCAGAAAGCGTCTATATGAGGGAAAGGGTTAAATTATCGTAAAGATGGATGTATTAATCATGAAGGATAAATGTGAGGGTTGGAAAATAACAAGGCATGTACTTATTGTGATTCAGCTTGATGATTTACATACATGTGAATTGACATTTAAGTTGTTGACTTTTGTAAAACATGCTGGCTTTCCCACCGCTTGTCACTGGTTTTCAACTCACTGCATTCTATTTGCATCAGACTATTATACAGTGAATAATATACAAGTCATGTCAACTAAAAATGGTCCTCATGGGGTTATTCAAGTGAGGTGTAAAAAATAAATAGAGTTTAACCCTTTCTTTTCCCACATACAAAACATTTGCAGCCGATGACTTTGAAAACATCTGGGCAAGATTTTGTTATATATATATCTTTATAATGTAAAGTTCAATTATTGAAAGGAGTTGAAAACATTGTACCATAAGGAGAAATTGCTTGTTTTGAGCAATTTCATCTTTTGTTACAATGTTTTCAAAAGTTGTCTGCTGCAGAAGCATCAGAAAGCATCTGTATGTGGGAAAGGGTATAAGATAAAGCTTTATGGGAACCAGCAGATCAGATGTAAAGCCCTGGCTTTATACACAGTCATCTTCCCAACGGTTTGATTCCTGTGACTGCGGGGTCAAGATTTGGGACCTCCCCACAGGAAGTTGAGCAACTAGGAAGAAGTGCAATGTTAAATATAAGTTTAGACTAATCTAAGGCCAAGAGCATGATTGTGGACCCCACCCGTACTCATTAAATTAACTCCTACTCACATACAATTTTTTTGCAGCAGACTACTTTGGAAAATTCTAGTCAAATGTATGGCAAATTGCTATAAACAAAAGTATAATTATTGACTAGAGTTGAAATCATTTGCCACAATGTTTGCAAGAGCTGTCTGCTGCAGATTTGAATTTGTCTATATATGTGGGAAAGGATTAACAGTGTCAATTGTATTTGATACTGACAAGAAATAAAGAAGTTACCAAGATAAACAGGCCTGAAATTCAATGCGTATTGTGCAGACTGGCTAAGATAAAAATCCTCCATTTCCCACAAATATTTTCAAGAGTATTTGCCAAGGTTGTCTTTAAAGCATTTAACCCTATCCCTCATAAAGATGCTTTCTGACACCTGCAGCAGACAGCTTTTTGAAAACATGTTGACAAAAGAAGAAATTGCTCAAAACGAGCAATTTCTCCTTTTATCACCATGTTTTCAACTCGATTCACTTATTGTACATTTCCATTTTTAGCTTGCCTATTCGAAGAAATAGGGGAGCTTATGTAGTCACCCCGGCGTCTGCGGGCGTTGCCAGCTTGGTCAAACCTTTGTGTGCAAGGCCTTTTCTCAGACACTGTGTATGCTGTTGCTTTGAAACTTCACACACTTATTCAGGGTCATTAGGTGACCTTGTATGTCAAGTCCCATAACTCTTGAGTGGATTTTTACTGAATTGTGCCCCTTTTTGGACTTAGAATTTTGGTCAAACCTTTGCGTGCATGGCCTTTTCTTAGACACTGTGTATGCTGTTGCTTTGAAACTTCACACACTTATTCAGGGTCATTATATGACCCTGTATGTCAAGTCCCATAACTCTGGAATGAATTTTGATTGAATTGTGTCGCGTTTTGGTCAAACCTTTGTGTGCAAGACAGGGAATTTTGGGTTATAGTTAGGCATGCAAGGCCTTTTCTCAGTATTATGTTCACTATCGGCATACATTGTATATAAACAAATTAACAGGGCCTGTATGGACTTGGTTAACATTTGCATGCAAGTATTGAAAAGGTGTATTATCTTGCACTAGGTGATACTGTTTGACTTTACCTAATGCTATTTTTATATCAAAAATACATTACCAGTCATTTAATACCTGATATATCATCTCTATACACCTTAATTATCCAAAAAAAAACGCCCACGTTAGCATATCCCTCACGTATCCGTGACATACACGGCCGCCCGGAAGTACAGGCGCGCACGTGAGCGGGTAGTCACTTTTCATTTTTGGATTCACCGGAGTAGTCGATAAGAAAAATTTATATTATTATTTCTTCTTCCAATTAACTCTTTTGTTTTATAAGGCCCTGCCTTATAATCATTTAATTGTCCAAAGATATTTTGTCTACATTAACGTCACAGCCGTAAATTATTTACTTTATTGCTGTATTTATTGTTTTGTAGCAGACGATACGCTGAGAAGCACGTGGATTACCCCACCCGCTAATTTCAGTTACCGTCTTCGGGTGCGGAAGTCTTGCTGTTTTCAATACTTTTTCCCTACCCTGTTAGCGATAGTACATTAACTATTGCTGTATGAATTATTGACTGTCCTATTCAATATTTGTGAAATTTATCCTCAGACAACTCTTATTTCGGGTATGTTTTCAAAGATGTCTGCTGCAGATTTGTTGTATGTGGCAAAGGGTTAATATAAATGCTTGAGACCAGCCTCTAGTTCTGATGAGACTTGATGGATGATGTTTTTGGGTTTAGTGCTTTTTTCAACAGTTTTGGTTATATATCATGGAGATTGTACTGCTTAACCCTTCCCTTTCCTCAATTAATACCACAAACATGCAGCGGATGGTTTTGAAGGCAGAACTGAAAAATCTCAATAAATGAAAGTATTATAAGCGAATGGAGTTGTGGCAAAAGGGAAATATTGCTCCTACTGTTTTCAGATTAACCCTTTTCCTCATATAGACGCTTTCTGACGTCTCTGCAGCAGACAGCTTTTTAAAAACATGGCGACTAAAGAAGAAATTGCTCAAAACAAGCAATTTCTTCTTTTGTCACCATGTTTTCAACTCTTGAATCAAATATTATTCATTCAAGGGATTTTCTGTGCTTTTGCCTAGATGTTTTCAAAGTCGTCTGCTGCAGATTTATTGTAATTGGGAAAGGGTTAAATTTCCCATTCATGAGCAAATGTTTCTCAAATAATAACTTTTAATTTCTTTTCTTCTCTAGGGATATTTTTAACCCTTTCCCTCATATAGACGCTTTCTGACGCCTCTGCAGCAGACGGCTTTTTGAAAACATAGTGACAAAAGAAGAAATTGCACAAAACGTGCAATTTCTCCTTTTGCCACAATGTTTTCCACTTTTTGTCATAGGTTATCCATTCAATTATGGAGATTTTCTATAATTTGACAAAATACGTTCAAAGTCGTCTGCTGCAGAATTGTCGTAATTGAATAACCCTTACCCACATACAGACTCATTCTGATGCCTCTTCAGCAGACGACTATTGAAACGAGCAATTTCTCCTTTTGCCACAATGTTTTCAACTTTTTTCAGTAATTATACTTTTATTTATAGAGATTTTTCATATTTTTTACTAAACTTTCAAAGTCGTCTGCTGCACACTTGTTGTATGTGGGAAAGGGTTAAACTCTTGATGGTCGTTTTCGTTGATATGGCTCATTGTATTTCTAGTAATTTTGGTCTTCCTTAAAGCAGCCTACTGCATCCTTGTTCATGCTTATCATATAATGTAATAAACACATTCACACATATGAAAAATCTGCAGCAGACACATTGGAAACATCTCAGTAAAATATTTGAAAACATTTCTAAGAGAAAAGTATAGTTATTGAAAAACATTTATAGGGAGTATCCATATTTTTGTCAAGATGTTTTTCAAGTTGTCTGCTACGGACTTGTTGTGGTGGGAAAGGGTTAAGACATCCTAGTAGATATAAAGTTGATGTTACAGATGTCTGAACATCACCATTACTGTCATGTGCAATTTCTTCAATTGTCACAATGTTTTCCACTTTTAGTCATAGGTTATCCATTCAATTATAGAGATTTTCCATTATTTGACAAAATATGTTCAAAGTTGTCTGCTGCAGAATTGTCGTATGAGGGAAAGGGTTAAGTAAGTAACAATAAAATGGAGTAATGGATTAACCCTCGAGGTTTATCTGTTGTTAGACATAACACTGACCCTATTATGTTTTTGTGACATTTTGATGGCGGGGTTTGTTGTATGTTCTGTCCCAGTAGAGTAATGTCATCATTGTGATTACAGGGTACATAGGCCTCTCCTTACAATGTTTTATTTTAACCCTTTCCCTCATATAGACGCTTTCTGACGCCTCTGCAGCAGACAGCTTTTTGAAAACATAGTGACAAAAGAAGAAATTGCTCAGAACTCCTTTATTTTCAACTTTTAGTCATAGTAACTCCATTCAATTATAGAGATTTTCTATTTTTCGACAAAATATGTTCAAAGTCGTCTGCTGCAGAATCGTCGTATGTGGGAGAGGGTTAATTTTCCATTATTCTCTGTCAAAGTTGGAAAGGTTTTCACACTTTACAGGAGGTACACAATTAACCCTTTCAATTCTGAATTTTGAAAAATTTACCTGTCCAGCTTTGTTTTTGGAAGAGACTATAGCAAATTCTAGGTATATCTAGATAATAATGTTGAGTTGAGCAGGGGATTTTGACTACCCTATCATTTCGGTCGAGGGGATTTTGACTACCCTATCATTTTCAGTATGTCCAGCTACCCCCTTTAATTTACCAAAAGTCAAACTCCACCCTTTTTGGCCATGGTCACTAGCATTTGTCAGTGAGCTCTGAAAATGGCTGCAGGTTTCATGTTATCAATTATCCATATGGTATTGTGGCAATAATGCTAGCCTCAAAAGCATTTCAAGGTCACCTGTCTTACTAACTCATGTCATTAGACCGGGTAGAAGTCAGCCACAATCTAGATAGGATGCAGTATACAGGTCTTTCCCATCAATATCTCTCTTATAACTTAACCAAACTTTATGTTGTGGAGGCTCAGAAGAACAGACACAATTTTAAAAAGGGTTAAAGCATAAGGTCATGAGTGTTAGCCCTAGCCATGTCATTTAACAGGGTAGAAGTCAGCAGATTTAGATTTATAAGTAAATTAATCTTTTCCCAACAATATTTGTCTTATTATATACCCAACCAAACTCTCTGTCATGGAGGCTCAAAAGAAGTGTCTCATTGAGAGACCCATAATTCAGGATTTGTCAGTTAAAAGAGAATTTCAGAGCATGATATAGCAGTTGATTTGGTGCTCTGTAACAATCTTGCTTTCTTTGTTCTTTGGTTGTGGAATTAGCATAATTGGATGATGTTTTTCTGATTTATACTTTTGAATCACAGGTAATATATAGTGATACATATAACGGAAGTCTTCTTGTATAAAATGTTCTGAACACCAGTTGGAATTAAAAAGAGATATTGTCTGTGTAAATTGAATTGTCTCATGATGAAATTGAAAACACAACAACATCAGTTTACTGTGTATTTTTCTATGTATTAACCCTTTCCCACATACAACAATTCTGCAGCAGACGACTTTGAACGTATTTTGTCAAAACATAGAAAATCTCCATAATTGAATGGATAACCTATGACAAAAAGTGGAAAACAATGTGGCAAAAGGAGAAATTGCACATTTTGTGCAATTTCTTTTTTTGTCACTATGTTTTCAAAAAGCCGTCTGCTGCAGAGGTGTCAGAAAGTGTCTATATGAGGGAAAGGGTTAGTTCAAAGTTACACTTTGTATATTTTTCAGACCCAGCAGAATACCCACCTAAAAACCAGAGAATCACTGCGTTTGCATGTGAAAACAGCTTCATAACACTACGATGTAGTGGAGAGGGTGAAAGGATTCGGATATTGCGAGCCAACTATGGTCGCTTCAGCTTGGTGATCTGTAACCAGGGGGGCATATCTGAGGGTTGGGATTTGAAGTGTATCTCAACAAGTTCTACCCATGTTGTTGAATCAAGGTAAGTAAGTTGGAAGTTAAAGGCACACCAGTACACATTTCAAAATTCACACCATTTAGAGGTCAAAATTTAATACATAATTCACACCATTTAGGGGTCAAGTATATAATTCACACCATTTAGAGGTCAAATATATAATTCACACCACTAGAAAGTCGAATACTAAATCATACCACTTACAGGTCAAATATAAAAAATCAAATGATTTAAAGTCAAATATCATACTCACACAGCTTAGAGGTCAAATATATAAAAAAAAATCACACCAATTAGAGGTCAAACAATAATATTTCAAACCAATTAGAGCTCAAATTATAAAGATTCACACCAAATTAGAGGTCACATATTTAAATAAAATCACATCAATTAGAGGTCAAATATAAAACCAAAATGTCAATGAATAAATGAGCTCTGCTCTAGGAAATCAAACTATGTAGCATTGGGAGCAATGTAGACCCAGATCAATCTATGTATTCTATTTGATTGATTTGACTTAATCTGCACTGTTCACCAACAATGGGTTATAGACGTTTTCAAGAAATCTTTGACAAACATTGTACTTTTGGATAAGATAGCTAATAGATGCTCCCAAAAGATCTTTATCTCCACTATTACATCCATACATTTGCTGTAATTGATTTTCCAGAAGAAATGGCTCAAATATATATATAGTTTAGTTTTAATGAAGATCATAATGATAGTTTTAATTTTATTTTTAACTTCCTTGTATACAATAAGCTAATTTTAAATCTAGTCTTAGTTTGGCAAGTATAATTCTGAAAAAACTTTTTTTAATTCTGTTAAGGCAAGTAATAAGATCCTGAATCAAGTGAGTGTCTTAGTCGCCCCTTTACCACATACTCCAAATCTGCAGCAGACGACTTAAAAAAACAACATCTTGACAAAAATGTGTGGAAAACTGAATAAATGAACATAATGATTATTGAATTAAGTTTGAAGAGATTTTGCCAAAATGTTTCCAAATGTTGTCTGCTGCAGATGCATCTTTTCAAACATTAAAATGCATCTGCTAGTGGGAGAGGGTAAATGGGCAATATAAGAAAGAAATCTGGGACCATTAAGGCAGACATTAATTGTCATCAGATTCATTCTCTGAAGTCATGAGGTTGTTACATGTTGCCATAATTACATCATTAGAAATCAGAAGACTCATTCTATTACATCAAGAAACAAAGGATCTTATTTGACTTTTAAAGTATCTTCCCTCTTTACAAA
Organism: Serripes groenlandicus; assembly: GCA_031761405.1. Lineage (NCBI taxonomy): Eukaryota > Metazoa > Mollusca > Bivalvia > Cardiida > Cardiidae > Serripes > Serripes groenlandicus. The sequence goes on along the minus strand of JASEVX010000001.1, from coordinate 126,557,485 downwards.
CTAAATATTTCCTGTGATGACAGAAATGGGCATACTCTGTCTACCACACCCATGATTTATGGGCGTTATGATGTACTCGGAAAGTCTTTTATTGGCAAACAATCTAAAAATAGATTTGGCAGTCTCATCTATGAATCCCATTTTATGGTACTCATAAGTGCTTTAACCCTTTCCCACATTTGACAATTTTTCAGCAGATGACTTTTAAAACCTTTGCGCAAAAATATGAACCACCTCCATTAATGACAGTTTATTTTTCGAAAATAGTTGAAAACATTTTGGCAAATGGTGAAATTGCTCATCATGATTAATTTCGATTTCACCTTTTCAACAATGATTTCAAAAGTCGTCTGTTTGTGGGAAAGGGTTAATCTACTGATCTTGGTCCACACATTATTGTGTTGCCTGTCATGGCAGGGAGACATGATTGTAGGAATCATTTCTTCTCTGTCTGGCTGTTACACACATATTGACAGGCGACATATTGTGTTACTTCAAACACTTGTGAATCTTTGTCTATAGTTCAATATGAGTAATTCTTCTTTTCTCACAGTGTATTAAACTCGGCATCAAATTTTTTGCTTCAAATTTCTAGAAAATTTTCCTTAAATGTTTTAAATCAGATCTCTAAGGATATTATCCCTTTCCCACATACGAAAAAAAACATGCAACAAAAGACTTTGAAATCATTTAAAAAAAGATAGGGAATATCTCTATTAATAATTAAATCACATTATTGAAAAGAATTGAAAACATTGTGGCAGAAGGAAAAATTGCTCAAAATCTTTTCAGAAAGTTGTCTTCTGCAGAGGCATCAGAAAGCGTCTGTATGTGGGAAAGGTTTATATCAGGTGAACTGTAAATGTACAGATAAACCAATCTCATTATAACCCTTTCCCACATATAACAAGTCTGCAGCAGACAGCTTTGAAATCGTCAACAAGAAAATTCGAATATCTTGATCACTATTAATTTATAATTATTGAACAAACTGAAAACATTGTGATAAAAGGAGAAATTGCTCATTATGAGCAATTTCGCCTTTTGCCACAATGTTTCCAAAAGTCCGCACCTTCAGATGCGTTTGCAGATGTGAAAGGGTTAGAATTAAATGTCCATGGGTTAGTCATAAAACATGGTATATATGAACATATGGGTAATAAAACAAAACCCGCTTGATAGGTGATCATATCTTCTGTTACGTGACCTTGTCATTGAAAAAACGACCTTGGAAAGTTAGATGTCTCCATCTGAACGGTTTAATTATCCAATTAACTGTGATTATTATATGATTATACAAATGATTGTATAGCAAGGCAGAAGATACTCTGCTTACATGTTTTTAAATGTAAACAAATTTTTACTTTTAACATTTACCTTTCCCTTAATTAAAACAATTTGCAATACAATTGATATTCAATTCATATTTATATATTTGCCACTTATTTCTGTTAATATGTGTAAATATCATTGTTAGAATGGTCGTTTAAATTTAACCAGATTTAAAATTGTATGTGGCAGAAGTAAGATTAACAAAACAATTGAGTAAATGTCAAAAAATAGAAAATCTGTATAATTGAATGAATAACCTATGACTAAAAGTGGAAAACATTGTGGCAAAAGGAGAAATTGCTTGTTTTGAGCAATTTCTTCTTTTGTCACTATGTTTTCAAAAAGCTGTGTGCTGCAGAGGCGTCAGAAAGTGTCTATATGAGGGAAAGGGTTAACATGATGAGAACTTTTTGAGGGATGTCTCCTTTTACCTCACTATTTTCAAAAGTTGTCTGCTGCTGGGAATGTCATCAGAAGTCGTCTGTTTCCGGCAACAGGTAAATGTCTTTGGTAATTACCTATGACTCATGACATGAATTATAATTAGATCCATGATCAAAACTTCATCTTAGCTTGTTAACCTTTTTTTCACATACAACAAATCTACAGCACTCATCTTTGAAAGAGCATCAGGACAAAAATCTGGAAAACTCAAAAAGATAAATTATTGAATAGAGTTGGAAATCGTGTGACCAAAGGAACAATTGCTCATTATGAGCAATTTCTCCTTTTGCTACAATGTTTTTAAATATCGTCTGCTGTAGATACATGAAAATACGTCTATATGAGGGAAAGGGTTAATGATGTATATTGATAGATAGATAGGTTGAGTGCCTCAATTTACATCAACTTAGCGGCAATTAATACAGGAAAATATTAGTTAAAGGACATTCAACCTTATTTATGAACTTTAATTACTTCAACAGCTTAATATTTAACTAACTTTGCACTATTACATGGCATCATAAGACGCACCAATATTGCATATTTTTACACATCTACCAAATATGAAGTTTTTAATCTAATTTGATCTGAAACATTGATAAAACCTGCTAGGATAAAAACAAAACAAATCAACGTTTCAGAGTTGGTTTGAGCAGCAATGTAGAAAAACCAACCGTTTAAGTCGTTAATCTTGTGACCCAAGTGGAGCCATATCAACCTGCGTAATTGCTTAGATTTATCTGGGTCCGAAACTATAAAACTTTGAAAATGTTCAGCGCTCAGAAATGAACTACATATGCTCCAAATTAAAGCTTCTGACTGGTCAAGATACCTGAGCAAAAATTCTGAGCACAGATTGAACTTTTATAGCTTGGGAGCCAGGATTAACACTATTATACCAACTTGTCACAGAAAGCTTAAAATAATTATCTGACAAAGATTATACATGTACTTTTGGATCAAATTGCATAGATGTGCAGGCAGATCTTTATGTACACTTGTCATAAACATACACGGTTACTCTGAAACACTGACTGCTCATTTTGTGGTATGGTCCTGCGTAACTCCAACTGTAGTTTTCTTAACCTCATTCCCACATACAGCAAATCTGCAGCAGACTATTTAGAAACACAGAAATTCTTTTTAAATGAATGTATAATTACTGAAAAAAGTTGAAAACATTATGGCAAAAGGAGAAATTGCTCAGTTTGAGCAATTTCTACTTTTGTTACAATGTTTTCAAATGTCGTCTGCTACAGAGGGAAATGCGTATAAAAGTCGGGGGAAAGGGTTAAGGATTGATGCATGGGGAATAAACAAAATATACCAAGATAAGACCCCACAATATTTACAGTACTTTCTTGCTAATTTTCTATTCAATTGTTTCAAGTGCATCTACATATCTATATCGAAGTTGTACTTTAAACTATAGATTTATATAATTTTATTCTCTATGTGTTTTCGTTTCTCACATTTAAATAGATTTATTACTTTTATTTTCTCATTGTCTGATGAACCTAAGATCATGGTATTGACCTCAGGGTGTGGTTAATGTTATTAATAATATTAACCCCTTCCTACATATAACATATCTGCAGCACTTTGAAAACATTATTATAATTGGTCAAACTATGGAAAATATTGAATGGAATTGAACATTTCTTTACAAAAGGAGAAATTGCTCATTATGAAATTTTTTTCCTTTTGCCACAATATTTACAAAAGTCAACTCTTGCAGTTTTGTCAAACGTCGTCTGCATGTAGGAAAGGGCTAACCTAACATGTAAACTATAGTTGATATTAACATTATATGATGAGAATCACTTGTCAATGTTGATCTTTCTGAGTGTGATATCAAGCTTTATTGACCTATGTACATTTATGTTTTAACTTTCAGAGCGTGATAGCAAGCTTTATTGGACCTATATGTACATTTATGTCACAATTTAACTTACTACAATTTTAGGTGTAACAAGAAACGGATTTGTGAAGTTTTAGCCAGTACTAAAACCTTTGGGGATCCATGCCCTTCTACCCCCAAATACTTGAAAGTTATTTATACTTGTGAACGGGGTAAGGTTCTGTTGCCATTGCAATGCATGGTTTCTGTGGCAACCAGCATGGTCATTAGATGCATCGAAATAGTTAATATGTAATTTTTCTAATGATTTTATTTTCATGGAAGTTTTGTTTTTCTTTTACAGAAAGTTATATAATTAACATGACTGTCTTGCTTTGTGTTTCAAGATTTTCAGAAATTAACCAGTTGCCATTCCTTTGTATAATAATGCGTTTGCTGCCTATCCTGCCTTTGAATATCAGCCTTTTCCCACCCTTGTAGCAGATAACCCAGTCAAAAAAGAGGTTGGGAAAGATTTAAACATGAGTTTTATTTCACAAAAATCTTTCATTTGTTACCTTGTATACATGTATATATATTATTGAAAATAAACAGAATATCCAGCTATCATAAGACATCAGAGTCATCTAGGTTAACTCTTTTCCACATGCAGATGCATTTTAAAACAATGTGGCAAAAGGAAAAACTGCTCACAATGAGAAATATCTTCTAAGGCCACAATGTTTTGAACTGTATTAAATAATTATTAGTCGCCGGGCAGAAGCCCGCGACTTCTATTTTTAATAGCTTTTCGGAAATCACATGGGAGGGCGGCTTATTATTAGAAAGAAACAAATCTAGATGATTTGAACATATTACAATTGTGGTTGTTTACGAACACTAATAAATGACACATCTAAAATGAAATAAATATTCCGATTTTTTAATGTTTGCAGTTTTTTTTATTTCACTCGCATTTAAGTTTTTTGTCTTATTTACGAAGACAAAAGTGGTCCCTTCAAGACGTGAACCAACACCCCCTAATGCAGACTCTTATGTGTCATCATTGAGGTCAATTTCGGATTCTCCTTTTAATAGCAATTTTAACTTACTAAATGTTGTTTTCATGTTCAAAGAGATGTCTTGATTTGTGTAGAATTCATTTAATAATGTTAATCCATGAATATCTAAAGTAGGAACTGTTTCTAAGCTAAATATAGACCCTATTCTGTTGTGTAGTTTCGTGACCTTTAACATCGATTTTCGCGCATGCGCATTTCGATATGAAAAAGCGAGTGATATTATTAACGAATTATTTTTTCTCAAAAAATAATACAGTTAACGAGATCGTATTTAATTCCGGAAGTCACGGTTAAACTACACTTCCGCTTAGAATACACATTCGCTGCACCTAAATAGTCCTAGTATTTTTTCGATATTAAAATGACTTCTACGTGTTATTTCAATACAGTGAAGTCATAATTATACTATCGAATCATCATAGATAATCAATTTTCTAGAAAATATCAAATTAACAGTACGCGCATATATATTTCATTTGTCGGCAGGTACGTATAAGCCACGAGTATGAATTTTAGTCGTATGCCCATTCACTAGAAGTCGACCCCACATAACGATGATCAAAGGGGCTTTCTAATTATAGATCATGGTTTACATACGCGCGCATTCAGTTAGCTTAATATATATACGAAAGTAACGCTCAAACGTTGTATCAAAGTACCGTGGTGCAATGGAGAGCATGTAGAACTACTAATCATGGACTACTTCTTGACGCGAGTTCGAGTCCTAATAGGAACTGTTCTTTTTTCTTTTTTTTTAATTCTTATTTTATGCGATTTGTTAAACATTATAGATTTATAATAATTAATTCACTCTCATGAAACATAGTTATAATATAAGCCGAAATCCTGGATCCGCCCCTGGTGACGAAAACAAATCGAACTAACAATGTAAATCTCACAAATATGCCATGGGTGTTTTGACAGACTTTACGCAGAGCTCAGTGAAAGAGTTAGTGTGCATGTTAAACGCTCGCATCGCCGTTGAAATGCTACATTTACTAAAACTGTCAACTGATAAAAAAAAATCTCTGGACAAAAATATTAATAATAATAAAATAGACTAAATTGTGCAATAGCATGATCAATTGCATTCATAAATTAGATTTTACAAATGTTCAAAATAATTCGTTACAAGTACTTCAGTACTTTGATTTTATTTTAGACAAGTACAAGACGAATGTTTGACGCAAAGCGTCAAAGAGAAGCCGCAATATTTCGTTGTACATGTAGAAATAAGAAAAAAAGAACATTTTTAAATCCACAAACAATAGAACAATTTAAACTGTAGACGGTAATGCCGATATATTTCTCCTTTTGAAGACTTTTGTTTTCTTCAAATTACCTCCCTTTAAAGCAATACCAGGATATTTACCTTGTGATTCGAATAAGATTGACACACATTGAAATTATATGAATGAATACTATTATTTAAATAAGTAACAACAGCAAAATTAAATTTAAGCCAAGATAAATGTGTACACATTTCGTTAATTTTTTATAGATACCCTAATGTATAGGTATGTATATAAAATTTATAAGCAAATGTTTTCATTTCAACCTTCCTAATGCTTGAATAGACTAAGGAAAGTCAAGAATACATAAATAAATCAATGCAGTCTTTTCCGGCGACATTGATGCCTTGCATCAACTTTCTCTTGTACTTCCATTTATAGAGATTTTCAATACTCTTGCCAAGATGTTTTGAAAGGGTTAACGTATTTATATTTATATATTTTTTCTTAAGTTGTCATGTTTTGTTTTTCTTTAGAATGTTTATTTGGTGATGGTTTTGTTTTTTTTAGATTCTATTTGTCTTCTTGTTCTGTTGTTGTATATGTGTACAAAATGTGATGTCTCCTGCTTGTTGTTAAATGTGAGATTAAAATTGTAGACCTTCAAAATTCCAAGGTTTAAATGATTTTGTAGTCTTATATTACCTTCTAATAATAAAAGCGCTTAAACCTCCCCTTTCCCATATAATTCAAAACTGCAGCAGACGACTTTGAAAACATCCAAACAAAAACATGGAAAATCACCATAAATGAAGGTGTAATTATTGAAAAAAGTTGAAAACAATTTCTCCTTTTGTCACAATGTTTTCAAAATTTTTCTGCTGCAGAGGCATCAGAAAGCGTCTATATGTAGGAAGGGCTTGACAGCTTCTAGCATACTATCCATCAGTAGACGACTTTGAAAACATATTGGCAAAATTGTGGAACTTGATCCTTTGTCACATTGTTTTCAAAACCGTATGCCGGTTGAAAATGAAGTACTCGGTACATAAAGTTGCTAGACCTTAATTTGAAAGATTCAACTCTTCCCAGCCGTTGCAATATGCAATTGGCAGTTTTTCTATGGACAGATGTTGGTGTTTACTGATTAGATGTTTGTTTTTACCTTCCTATAAACACCAGAATGTGGGGAATTTATAAAGTGTCACTTGTTTTGGATGGAAGATTTGTTAGATAGCTATTAACAGAGTGCAGTTTCCAGTCAGTTTTTTCCCCATTCTTCCACAGGTGTAAACAAGTGTTCCTTGTAATTAGTGGATTACAACTTAAACAATGTTGAGGGCCTGCAGTCTATCATTGTTTCTTGGGCATATTTATATCTCTTTCACTGCCGAATTTATCAAAGTGGACTCTTCCATGTTGAAAATTTGACCTGTCCATTTTTCGTCAAACAGGAAATGTGGTACAATTTAATGTCTATAAGTGGCAAGCAATTGAGATTTCAGGAGAGACAGCTCACCTTTGGCAGCAAAAGGGATATACAGCTACATCTTTTTGTACCTGAATTTTTTATACACATTCTTAATGAACCTAAGCCTTGTTTTTCCTTAAAATACTTTTTAACCTTTTCCCACTTACAGACGTATTTTGATGCATCTGCAGCAGACGACTTTCACATAGTGACAAAATGCGAAATTGCTCATAAAGATTTTCAACTCTCATTTATGGAGATTTTTCTCTCTTTTGTCCAGATGTGTTTAAAGTCGTCTGCTGAAGATTTGCAGAAGGGCACAGACTGGAGACCAGTTTTCTCATTAGTATATTAATTTTAATTACATTATATGTGTCAGTTGAGCAAATATGCACATATGCCCAAGACACTACTTGCATCTTAAAAAAATCCTTGCAAAAATTAATTATACCCCCAGATACATATTATATGGGGGCTATATAGGAGTCACGCTTGTCGGTCCATTGGTCGGTCGGTCGGTCCGTTGGTCTGTGGACATTTCTTGTGAACAACCCTTGGTCAGAATTCAATATAACTTCACAAGAATGATTGATACCAAGCTATTCATCACCTTCAGTGATATTTCTAGTTTATTATGAAAAGCAAAACTAAGATAGTGCATGAGTAGTCCTTGAAAAAAGATTATTATGCCTAATGAATTATATATTCAGGGGCTTATAGAAATTGCCCTGTCTGTCTCAAAATTTTACATTAGTCATAACATTTTTAGCTCGTCTGTTTTTTCGAAGAAAAAAAGTTTGGCTTTTGTGATACCCGTGATATTGTTGTCGTCACAAAACTTAAACCTTACCTCATGACTCAAAAACAGTTACACATGTTCCTAGAAAAAATATGCATGTCTATACCTAGTCCCATAACTCTGGCTTATTCTTATTATAATTAATTATACCCCCGCAAACGTAGTTTGAAAGGGGTATACTGGAATCATTAGTAGATGTGCAAGACGCAAATTTCATGTCCCTGTGACCTTCACCTTGACCTCTGACCTTGAAATAGGATTATTTTTTTGTTAAAATCTAATCTGTTGTACTCCTCCTTCAGTTTCAACCTGATTTACTTCATACTTGGCATAAATGTTAATCAGGAGTAGTAGATGTACAAGACGCAAATTTCATGTCCCTGTGAGCTTCACCTCTGACCTTGAAATAGGAATTTTGTTCTTAAAATATAATCTGGTGCGACATACTCCTTCAATTTCAACTGGATTTACCTGAAACATGGCAAAATGGAGCCGTTTTGTGTGGCATCAGTCTGTCGGGCGGTCGGTCCAGATAAAAGGAGCCGTTTTGTGTTTGATATCATCTTAGTATTTCTTTTTGATACTGATATTCAAATTATCTGAGTCAAAGATAATACTGTGAGATATAATATGTGTCAGGGGTTGGGGCGGGGGTATTAATCCCCTTTAGTGATAGTTCTAGTTATAATTATTCAGTTATGCCCCTTTTTGGTCTTAAAGATTCATAAAAAAAGTTTAACCTTGTCCATAACTTAAAATCCGTTCCACATCTCATATTAAACTTGGCACACATGTTCCTAGGAACAATACACATGTCTAAACCAGGTTGCATAACTCTGGCTTTAATAATTATTCAGTAATATTTCAGTTTTTAAACTGGGAAAAAAACAGACCCGCGTTGGTGTTCGCTCCGCGGCCCTCTTGTTATCCTTTGGAAATAGGGCTTTCATAGAGGGCATTTACAGGGGCGTGCCTGGGTTGCCTGGGCGTACGCATATGTGCGTACAATTGGGTTTGAAAAATCAAAAATTTAAAAACACTAAAAATGCATTAAAAAATGATGCCTCACTAGGGTTAGGCCTTCTAGAAATTCCTACAGACTTTCAAAAATCCACAGTTCTGTTAATGTCAGAATAATCAAGATTTGAAATTTTACGCGATATTGCTTGATTGCTTCCTTTTGTATTGTGCATATCCCTATATAGTTTTTACGCGATTACTTCCCTTTGTTTTGTAAAATTAGTATGGCATCTGCAAGCATTGTATTTTATCCTCCTTACAAGGACGTTTGACGCCAGAAACCTTGGCAAAAACACTGACGAATCATGCACAATCTGAATTACACATAAACTCTGCTGCGGAGTACCTCAGGCGCATCATGGTTGGCGAAAAGAAGGATATTGTGTCGTCAAAGTCATCGGCGTACAATGCACCATTCTTCTGATTCATGTGACGAGGCTACGGACGCCTCTTCGTTGGAACAGATGGCCCTCTTTCTGCACTATTTTGACACATGTTCAGGATCCATGATCGAACATTTCGCCCAATGTATTTCATGTAAACTTTAGTCATTGCGCGATACAAGGTGGGCAGCAAGGGCCAATTCACTACACATTCAGATGTTCATTCACAACCGTTGTAAGCACACTTGAAGATGTTAGTTTGAATTATGGTGACTCGAAGGCCGGACTTTTCAAACTCGCAATCACCTAGTCTTGTAGCTGTTGAGTACATCCTGGCGCATTTAGTTCCTATCTCAGATGCTGCAAAATTTGGTTGAGGCAGCAAAGGAAGTTCATATAATATACAGCCTGATGTCTCAGCAACGCAATAATAATGCTGTATTTGACGATTTATATGGGAAAGCGGTGACAATGGCTGAAGCAGTAGATGTGCAACCAACAAAACCAAGAGGTGCGGCGCGACAACAGCATCGTGAAAATGCACCGGCTTATTCGATCCCAGACTATTGGAGGCGAAATATGTTTCTTCCATTTCTCGACCACCTCACAACTGTTGGACATCGCCTCTATGCTCAGTTCTAGAACATCTTACTGACAACACAATCCAGTTCATATACCAAACATTTCAGTCAGATCTTCCAGTAATCAATGCCGACGAGTTTGAAAGTGAGCTACGTCGTTGGAAAATAAGAGGTTGTACAGAGGACAATCCGCCATCAACCATTGCCGACACGTCAGCAGGCATTAATGCATATCTAGATCCAAACTTGACCACCTGTCTTCACGTTCTTCTGGTAATGCCCGTCTCCACTGCGTCCGCTGAAAGATCGTTAAGCAGCATGCGACGGCTCAAAACATATTTAAGATCGGTGTGACTGTCGACAGTGTCATTGATACCTTCGCACACAAAAAGACCGGCGACTAGATCTCCTTTTTAATGTGTAGATATTGCTAGCCTAACCTAGCTTGAGCTTGGACTACAGAATAGTTAAAATTTCCCTGTTACATATTAAACATTTGCAAAAGCTTTTTATGTTAGGTATGTGTATTTCTCTTGATAATACCTCTCCAGTGACATCAAAACTTTGATCTTGTGACCTTGACAATTGACCCAATTAAAAAAAAAAATGGGATCCTCCTAGCAAAGTGCTCATATCTCATTTAGGCTCTGATTTTTATTCCCTGTAATAACTGTTGTGGCATTGACATTGATATTTGACCTATTCTGTTAAACAACAGATTAAACATTTGCAAAAACCTTTTATGTTAGGTATGTGTATTTCTGTTGATAATACCTCCTCTCCAGTGACATCAAAACTTTGATCTTGTGACCTTGACAATTGACCTACTTTAAAAAACAACTAACATTAGACATTATTAAATGCTGCAGAAATAATAGATGTGGTAATATGGAATGAAAGGATAAGTGCATCTTAACCATTTCTCAAAAACAGATGCTTTCTGAAATCCTCTGCAGCAGACGACTTTCACAAACATTGTGGCAAAAGGAGAAATAGCTTATATTGAGCAATTTGCTCCAATGGCCACAATGTTGTCAACTTCATCCAATAATTGTTCTTTTATTTATGGACATTTTCCATGTTTTTGCAAAGATGTTTTGTAAAGTCATCTGCTGCAGAGTTGTTGTATGTGGGAAATGTAGGGTTAATGAGATACAGACAATAGCAATATATCATCTTAATGGGACTAAAAGGAATATAGTTCTCTAATTATACTTGACATCATCAACATGCTCAAAATGTATATAAAAAAATGAACGATTACAGTTTTTTACAGCATCTATTTTTATGCCTTACATAATGCTCTAGTTGATGTAATATTTTTGCTCAGTGACTCAGGATATGTCAGTGTCAGTGGTAAAACAGATTTGGTTCCCAATTTGATGTTAAAAGCTAATCAGAGATTGCACTGTATTAACCCTTGCCCTCATATAGACGCTTTCTGACGCCTCTGCAGCAGTAATTTTAGAATAGATTAAAAAACATTGGAACATTGAAAAGGAAAGCAATTGCTTGTTCATTTTCAAAAGTCTCTGGCTGCAAACACGTCCAAAGGCATCTTGCAGGTAGGAAAGGATTGATCCTCTCCCTGAGACAGTGCCTGAGCTGCAGACAATTTCTGAAAACATTGTGGCAAAAGAAGAAATACATACTTATTAGCAATTTCTCTTTCTGCCAAAATGTTTTCAACTCGATTCAATAATTATACTTTCCTTTAAAGAGTTTTTTTTAGTTGCCTGCTGTAGATTTGTTGTATGTGGAAAAGGGTTAAAAGCTGACAACGGCTGAAAGAATTGTTGGAAATGGAGAAAATGCAGATAAAACAATTAATTTCTCTTTATTACATAATATTTTCAATTGCATTTCAACTTTCCAGATATATAACACCTATTTCCTGATATTTTCAAAGCACAGGAATCTGAACAAAAGATGATTTCTGGTAAATGTTTAAAAATCTCATTTGAATGAGTCAATGACCCACTGGTCAGAAAGTATTGATTGTGCATCTAAGAAGACAAAGACTGAATATTTTGGGAAGGAATTGCCTTGAGAAATTGGGCTTTAATTATTCACCATTTTAGCACATGATTTTCCACAGAATCTGTCATTAAAGTTGAATCGAATTTCTCAGAATTAAGCCTTATCTTCAACACTTCATTTTCTTCTCTTCTTTTCTCTTCTAATCTTTACATTTTGTAATTCAATTCTCTGCACAAATGACTTCAATAAATGGATTTAAGTTTTTGCTTATTTGAAAACTTTGATGTTGAATAACAATACTTTCTTTACCAGTTCAAGCACTTAACCCTTTCCCTCATACGGCAATTCTGCAGCAGACGACTTTGAACGTATTTTGTCAAAACATATTAAATCTCCATAATTGAATGGATAACCTATGACAAAAAGTGGAAAACATTGTGGCAAAAGGAGAAATTGCACGTTTTGTGCAATTTCTTCTTTTGTCACTATGCTTTCAAAAAGCCGTCTGCTACAGAGGCGTCCGAAAGCGTTTATATGAGGGAACTTAGGGTTAAAGTGTATTGAATATTTAACATAATTTTTTTTGAAAACAAACTTTCCTTAACTCTTTACTTGATGTTCCAGTTTTAGAATTGTATGTTTTGATCAAATAATAGTCCAAATAGTTGGTATTTGAGATGTTGGAAGTATAATGCCTTTGAAATAGGGTAGAGCTATAATCTAGGAAAATATTAAGGAAACATTGCTTCTTTTCAGCAGTTTCTAATTTAGCAACTATATTTTCTAGTCATTTATTAACCCCCTCCCTCATATAGACGCTTTCTGACGCCTCTGCAGCAGACGGCTTTTTGAAAACATAGTAACAAAAGAAGAAATTGCACAAATTATAGAGATTTTCCATCATTTGACATTAAATACGTTCAAAGGAGTCTGCTGCAGAATTGTCGTATGAGGGAAAGGGTTAACCCCCCTCTCCCACATACATCAAATCTGCAGCACAGCAGTCAACTTTTAAAACATCTTGGCAAAAATATGGAATTTTTCGAATGAGCAATTTCTCCTTTTGTCATTTTTCAAAAGTTGTGTGAAAAAGTTACGAGGAAATGGCTATAAAGAGAAGAGAAAGGATAATAGTAATCCATAGAAGGGGAGGGAGTTTCATACAGAAATGCTGACTCCAGACAAAGAAACCCTGTCATTGTTACAGAAAACAGCCATCCAAAATCAGAACAGCACTTGTCCAATTTAATTTTGGTCATTTATTAAATACCCTTGCCTGAACAATGACCCTTTTGTTTAATGGCGTTGACAATATTATAGCAGAAGGCTTTTATAAGTCTTCTGCTTCAGAGGCATTTGAATGCGACTGTATGTGAGAAAGAGTTAAGACTTTTCCCACATACTGCAAATCTGCAGCAGACGCCTTCGAAAATTTCTCTACAAAAATAATTATGTAATATCAGTACAAGACGAATGTTTGACGCAAAGCGTCAAAGAGAAGCCGCAATTTTTCGTTGTTCATGTAGAAATAAGAAAAAAGAACATTTAAATCCACAAACAACTGTAGACGGTAATACGCTGACATATTTATCCCTTTGAAGACTGTTGGGATACTTCAAATTACCTCCCTTTAAGCAATACAAGGATATTTACCGTGTGATTCGTATGATTAAGATTAATAAACATTGAAATTATATGAATGAAAACTATTATTTAAATTAGTATCAACATCAAAATCAAATTTAAGCCAAGATAAATGTGTACACATTTCATTAATTGTTTGTAGATACCCTAATGTATAGGTATGAATATAAAATTTATAATGTTATAAACAAATTTTCATTTCAACGCACTAAGTCTGTGAATCTCACAGAAACACCCATTTCAATATACCAGGGACACTATATTACAATATAGTGTCCCTGAATATACCAACATGTTAAAGTAAATTAAAGTATGAACCGTTTTTGTATGTACTGAAACTAGAAACGTCTGTTTGTGTATAAGTATATTTCCAATATTTGCGATTTTATATTGCGACTAGCTAACCCGGCACAGCGTAAACTTTCCTCTACCAAATTGTTGTTGTATGTGGGAAACGGTTAGCTGCTGAACATGTATTTAAATGTTTGGCTGTGTTAAATATTTGTATTCCATTTAAATTGTTTATTTAAATCATCATACATGTATATTATTAGACAAAGGTGTCAGACCAAATGGGAACTAAATTAAATTGTGCGTATATACTTCAAATTACCTCCCTTTAAGTACTACTAGGATTTTTTTCTTGTGATTCGTATGAATAAGTTTGATAAACATTAACATTTCAACTAGGCGGCAACATTTATTGTGAAACAGATATTTTGTTCATGTCTGCACTTCTTCATCTAGAATTACTGCGTAATATATTATAGCACGTAAGGAACGGAATGGCATTAATGCCGAGCGCGAGGGTAAACAACGCCAAACAAGAAACAGATTACATTTACTGCGTACCTTCTTTTGTTCGTGGTTCCCGGTTTAACATACTATCAAACTAAAAAAAGCGTATGAGGCATGTAACCAATTCAGTTTACTGTTTAGACAAGAAACAGTATGAATTTCGCTTAAATAAAAATGTACATATATTCAATTAATATACTGGCCTTTGTCTTTTGTTTTTCATTTGTAAAACTCGCACATGTATATAGAGTGTAAAAGTCATTACCTTAAATTAATGTACTTAGAAAGGACAAAGAGAAATCAAGATATGTGGTCACGCTGGCAGGTCTAAATATTCTCCTTGACCGAAAATTAAAAGCATCCCTACAGAGGCGGCTTCCAAAAATAATTGAATAGAATTGAAGACATGGAGAAATTGCTCATTAGAAACAATTTTACCTTTAGACACAATGTTTTCAAAAGTCGTCGGCTGCAAAGGTTAGCATAGGGTGTATCAATAACGCAAAGCTTTGATATTATTAGACACCTATCCTTTCAAGCTGTGATGAATTGTGGAGTCATTCATCATACAACAGATAATATTCAGGCATTCATCAAATTTTGACAATTTTCATCATTAAGTAAATTTTCTGCGAGTTTTGATACTTTTTACCTTTGAAGTTTAACCCTTTCCCACATACAATAAATCTGCAGCGGACGATTTTGAAAACATCTAAAATAAATGCAAAATCACTATAAATGATGGTAGAATTACTGAAATTAAGTTTAAATTGATCTTAACAAGCAATTTTTTTCAAGATGTCATCCGCTACAGATGCGTCTGCAAGTGGGAAAGGGTTTGTAGTTGAACAAAATTTAGCATTTACTTCTGTAACCTTCAGTAACAATGTAGTTTATTGTCCAAATTTTGCTACATGACTGTTGGATTACAAAAAAGGTCATACATTCATGAATGAGAAACTGATACAAGAGTGTTTAAAATATAATTAAAACTGACAGTAATGGTGATGTTCAGACATCTGTAACATCAACTTTATATCTACTAGGATGTCTTAACCCTTTCCCACCACAACAAGTCCGTAGCAGACAACTTGAAAAACATCTTGACAAAAATATGGATACTCCCTATAAATGTTTTTCAATAACTATACTTTTCTCTTAGAAATGTTTTCAAATATTTTACTGAGATGTTTCCAATGTGTCTGCTGCAGATTTTTCATATGTGTGAATGTGTTTATTACATTATATGATAAGCATGAACAAGGATGCAGTAGGCTGCTTTAAGGAAGACCAAAATTACTAGAAATACAATGAGCCATATCAACGAAAACGACCATCAAGAGTTTAACCCTTTCCCACATACAACAAGTGTGCAGCAGACGACTTTGAAAGTTTAGTAAAAAATATGAAAAATCTCTATAAATAAAAGTATAATTACTGAAAAAAGTTGAAAACATTGTGGCAAAAGGAGAAATTGCTCGTTTCAATAGTCGTCTGCTGAAGAGGCATCAGAATGAGTCTGTATGTGGGTAAGGGTTATTCAATTACGACAATTCTGCAGCAGACGACTTTGAACGTATTTTGTCAAATTATAGAAAATCTCCATAATTGAATGGATAACCTATGACAAAAAGTGGAAAACATTGTGGCAAAAGGAGAAATTGCACGTTTTGTGCAATTTCTTCTTTTGTCACTATGTTTTCAAAAAGCTGTCTGCTGCAGAGGTGTCCAAAAGCGTTTATATGAGGGAAAGGGTTAAACTTCTTTAATTGTTATGAATGGTGGATGGAAAAATGGTTGCAAAAGGGGGAATAGAAGTACAGGATAATGAATAATTAAAAGTATTGTGTCATTAATGTTAATTTATCGTTTATAAAAAGAAGGGTATGACGTCAAAACATAACAATAAAGTTATTTGTAATAAGAGTGTAACATTCAAAAGTTGCAAATGATCTTTCGTAAAAGAAACTGAAAAATGCTGTTATGCCTGTTTGTTAATATTTTTTTTAGTAAATACCTTTTATATAATTATTGAAAAGGATATATTGTTTGCAATATAAATAAACTGTCTTATGATAATGATTTTTAGCTCAACTGGCCAAAGGCCAGAAGGGCTTATGTTGTGGCGATTTGTCCGTCGTCCGTCCGTCGTCCGTGCGTGCGTCCGTCCGTAAACAATTTCTTGTTAACACGATACAGTCTCCACTTTTGATTGTATCTCAACTAAACTTATACAGTAGTTAGATATCCATGAGAGCTCAGATCCGCCCATGCATGACTGGATTATGGCCCTTGAAATGGTCAAAATTGCTATAAAAGAGCTTGTTAACATGATACAGTCTTCACTTTTGATTGTATCTCAACCAAACTTATACAGTAGTTAGATATCCATGAGAGCTCAGTTCCTTTCGTAAACCAATTGTCCAAATTGCTATAATTGAGCATGTGAACACAATAGAGGCTCCATTTACTATCTGATCTTCACCAAACTTAGATAGTAGTTAAATATTGATGAGAGCTTGGTTCCTTTTGAAAATCAGCCAGATCCGCCCATGCAAGACTGGATTATGGTCCATGAAATTGTAAAAATTGCTATAATACAGCTTGTGAACACAAAAGAGCCTCCATTTACTATCCGATCTTCACCATACATACATGCTCTGGATTAAAAATGACCAAAGAACCATACCAGTAGAGCATAGGCCCTCATGGGCCTCTTGTTTAATGAATATGAAGCAATATGGATAATTCTAAATATAAATTTTACCCCCTACCTGCAAAAGCAATATGATATGAGAATTGGGTCTGTAAGTCAATATGATATGAGAATGGGGTCTGTTAGTCTAGAAGAATCAAACAGCAAGTTTCAAAGTAAACTGAATGACATGTACTTGAAACATTTTTCATAGGAGCTGTTGAAAGTTGCACTGGATTAAGTATTCTCTGGACTTCTGACTCATTTCCCCACAGTGAATATTTTGGACATATCTAGCATGATGAAGTTTTGTTGTGCCAAAAATTCAAAATTCCAGAGATATGCATCCCAGATTTACTGCTCTCCAAAAAAACACGAAAATTGATGTGCAACATGTTTCCAATTTATAACCATGGAGAAGTGCTTTCTTTTTAGCTCACCTGTGCTCAAGGTGAGCTATTGTGATCGCATTTTGTCCGCCTTGCGTCGACAACAATTACTTTAAACGACATCTTCTTCTAAAACACTTGATCTCTTTTGTTATAACTTCACAGGGATGTTCCTTGGGTGGTGCCCTTTCAAAATTTGAATTTAATTTCATGCGTTCGAATTATGCCCCTCGGGTCAAAATTGGCACTATCTGAGGGGGGTCACCTGTTTTACATAGAGATATATAGATAGGGAAAAACTTTTGAAAAAATCTTCTTGTCTAAAACGGAAAGGCCTATAGCTTAGTTATTATACCCCCTTTGAAGAAGATGGGGTATATAGGAGTCACTGTGTCGGGCTGTCTGTCTGTCTGTCTGTCTGTCTGTCGGAAGCCATATTTTATCCGGCCTATTTCTTACAAACCACAGGGTGGAATTCAATAAAATTGTACATGAAGCTTCTATACCAAGAGGGGATGTGCATATCTTAAAGGTGTTACAATTGCATGTTATTTTACAGAGTTATGGCCCTTTTACTTATTAAGTAAGCCATATATTTTGTCCGGCCTATTTATTACAAACCACCGGGTGGAATTCAATAAAATTTAACATGAAGCTTCTATACCAAGAGGAGATGTGCATATCCTAAAGGGGTTACAATTGCATGTTATTTTTAGAGTTATGGCCCTTTTACTTATTAAGTTATGGTGTAGGTCAAGGTGCTGTTTAGGGGGTATTTATCATCTTCAGTGATAGTTTGGTGTGTAGCAATTTGTCTAGTGGTTAGGTTATTACACCTTATGGAATTTGGTGGAGCTATACCTGACATTGGGACTCTTGTATTTACTTACCTGATGGGGCATTTCAAATCATATTGCATAACTCAGGTGAGCGACCCAGGGCCTTCATGGCCATCTTGTTTGCATTACAGACAGATGTTAAAAAGAACAAAGCAATCACTCTTTAGATTATGCTAGTTGATGGGAGTATTTGGTACTCAAGAATCCGATTCCATACCAAATAGCGGATTTATTTCGATTCCTTTATTTAAACTCCTTCCTTTTAAAACAAAATACTCGTTTGTTTAATATTTCATTATCTGAAAAATAATTTTGTATTGCTTTTGTTTTGTTTTCTATTCCATTTTCATCAGTTGAGCGAGCACACTCACGCACAAAGTAGTTGTAACCCTTTCCTACTTGTTAATGCATCTTGACACATCTGTAGCAGACGACTTTTGAAAATATTGTCGCAAAAGGAGATATTGCTGTAGATTTGTGTACATGTGAAAGGGGTAACTAAGCGCTCTGCATCAAGTTGCTAGTTGTTTGAAAATATTTATTTTATAAGTGCAGTTCAGACATTAAAATAGCGTAATTTAACCTTTGAAAATGTGTGATTGAAATGGTCAGCATTGTCCCTTTCCCTCATACGACAATTCTGCAGCAGACGACTTTGAACATATTTTGTCAAAAAATGGAAAATCTCTATAATTGAATGGATAAACTATGACTAAAAGTGGAAAACATTGTGGCAAAAGGAGAAATTGCTCGTTTTGAGCAATTTCTTCTTTTGTTGCTATGTTTTCAAAAAGCCGTCTGCTGCAGAGGCGTCAGAAAGCATCTATATGAGGGAAAGCGTTAATCTTCTCTTTTGGGAAAAATGCCAGATGATGCCATTTTCCTGTATGCCGACTCGTTTATATTTGTGTAATTGACCATCATATTTTAATGATTACTGTCTGTTTGGTATAGTTTTTTTTTGTCTTTGTCCACTTTGCTAGAGACTAACTGATTAAAATTGATTTATTGACATGGTAGAAAATGTACACATTACATTATTATTAACTAGGTCTATTAGTTCAGTGGATCATTGTTGAATCCTTTAATCAGGTAGAAATGACAAAAAATGTCCTTTGTTGGGACTTCAGTTTATGTTCCCTGTTCCTTCACAAACATTATCTTTTCAACCATGATCCTAGCTCACAAATTGCAAACACATCTGCAGCAGATGATATTTGGAAAAATGTTTTAAACCCTTTAGCGATGGCACACCATTTTGAAACATCTGCAGCCAGTAGACGACTTTTGAAAACATTGTCACAAAAGGAGTAATTGCATATGATTAGAAATTTCTCCTGTTGTCACAATGTTTTCAACTCTATCCACTCAATATACATTCACTAAATACACATTCATACAGAGTTTCTATCATTTTGTCTAGATGTTTTCAAAATCATCTGCTGCAGATTGAACATTAAACAATGCAGACCCTGATCGAAGTATATATCCCTCCAATCTGAATATGCAGTGTTTGAAATATCTTACGAACTTTAGTCACATTGAATAATCAATACGCATATCAAGAAATACGTCTGTTCGCTGGTCGTTCCCAAAGCTGAATGACTACATAATCACGCCACTGACCTAATTGGCACGTGCAAACTCGGCACGCCACATATCGGAGGATACTATACAAGGGGAAATCATTTTTCATCTAATTTGCTTCGCTTAAACAATGAAAAATACATTTGTATGTAGGAATTAAGAGTAAACTGTTATTCAGAGATATTGGAAAACTTTATGCCAGTTAAATTACAAGATAGTTTCTTCCCTTTTCCACTATATGTAATTTATCAGCTAAGTAATTAAATGTGCTAATTCAAATCTCTGTATTTGTACTTGTGTTGTTTTGTGTTGTCTTTTAATGCTTGTTTTTGTGTTGTTTGTGTATGTGATTGTTTTACTACAATATTTAGCAAGCTGGTTCATGTATAGATGTTTTGCCTTGTTAATTACAGAATCAATCAGTATATAAGATAACCAACATTGCATATTTGAATTGTTCTTTTATAAAGAATTTAAAATAAAATGTTTTGATAATTTAGTGAGCCCTTATCCTGCAGGATACCTACCACTAGCACTCTTATCCTAGACTTTTAACAAGTCTTTGCAGATTTGTTAATATATTATTGAATTCTTGGCAACATATTTACTGAGTGTATTTTTATACCCCGGCATACGAAGTATGAGGGGCCTATAGTTTTCCGGTCTGTTAGTCCGTCCGTTCGTCCGTCCGTTCGTCCGTCCCGCTCAGGTTAAAGTTTTTGGTCAAGTTAGATTTTAGTGAAGTTGATGTACTATCATTATGAAACTTCACACAAATGACAATCAACATATCATTGTTTAAAAAATTGTATCAATTTGAGGTTGGACCAACTGTTCGTCCGTCTGTTCGTCTGTCTGTTCGTCCATTCCATTCTCAGGTTAAAGTTTTTGGTCAAGTTAGATTTTAGTGAACCTGATGTCCTATCATTATGAAACTTCACACAAATGACAATCAACATATCATTGTTTAAAAAATTGTATCAATTTGAGGTTGGACCAACTGTTCGTCCGTCTGTTCGTCTGTCTGTTCGTCCATTCCATTCTCAGGTTAAAGTTTTTGGTCAAGTTAGATTTTAGTGAACCTGATGTCCTATCATTATGAAACTAAACACAAATGACAATCAACATATCATTGTTTAAAAAATTGTATCAATTTGAGGTTGGACCAACTGTTCGTCCGTCTGTTCGTCTGTCTGTTCGTCCATTCCATTCTCAGGTTAAAGTTTTTGGTCAAGTTAGATTTTAGTGAACCTGATGTCCTATCATTATGAAACTTCACACAAATGACAATCAACATATCATTGTTTAAAAAATTGTATCAATTTGAGGTTGGACCAACTGTTCGTCCGTCCGTTCGTCTGTTCGTGTGTCTGTTCGTCCATTAACAACCGGGGCATCCGTGTTCCATGGACACATTTTCTTGTTTAACAATGAATTAAAGCAAATAACAGCAGACAATATAGACCAAGATTAGACTTCAGTAATGTGTAGCCAGATCTATCCTTAGATCTTGTTAAAAGTTACCTATTGCAGGATAAGGGTTAACTGATCATTTTGCACATGGAGAGGATTAACTTTTATGATGTGACTTTATTGAATATAACCCTTTCCTATATACAGATGCTTTCTGACACCTCTGCAGCGGACGACTTTTGAAAACATTGAAGCAAAAGGACAAATTGCTCATGATGAGCAATTTCTCCTTTTACCATAACATTTTTAACCCTATTCAATAAATATATCTTCATACATAGAGATTTTTCATGGTATTGCTTTTATCTTTTCAAAGTCGTCTGCTGCAGATTTGTTGTATTTGGGAAAGGGTTAAACCAACCTAGCTCTGTTTGTATTTGAAGATAAATAAGCCAGTACTGCTGTAGCAAAACCAACCTTAGCATGTTAATCACTGATGATAAAACATTTACCTGTGCATTTATTCTTAAATATGATCAGATAGAAACGCAAAATGTGAAAACTGGCAAACAGGGCAACTCCAGATTAAAACTGCAGGCACAGGCTGATTTGGATCTACACTGGTTGCCAATGCCTTATGGTTGGTTTTCCTGGAGCACACAGCTCTGAAACATTCAATGAACCATTTTATCATCTCTTTTGAAAACAAAGAGGGGAATAGAAAACTATTATTCTTTTTTTCCCCTATTGCCAAAGACGGTCAAAAATGCTATAAGATTATGATAGTAACCTAGAAACATTATTTTAGAGATGTATATAAGTAAATTTATAATATTTCAGTTTTGATTGTTGTGTTTTGCCAAACAAAATGTCCTTTCCAATTTAGGGAATACAGAAACCTACATGCAGGTCTTGTGTAGGGCTTCCCGCATAGCTTAAGCCAAAAGCAGCTGTATGACCTTCCATTATGCATACAGTATTAACCCTTTCCCACATATAGACTTTCTCAGACACCTCTGCAACAGATGACTTTTAAAAACATTGAAATTGCTCATGATGAGCAATTTCACAATTTGCCACAATGTTTTTAACTCTATTTAATAATAAACTGTCATTAATGGAGATTTTTCACATTTTTCTGATAAGATTTTTTTCTAAGTCGTCTGCTGCAGATTTCTTGTATGTGGGAAAGAATAACCCTTTCCCTCATATAACAATTCTGCAGCAGACAACTTTGAACATATTTTATAAAATAATGGAAAATATCTATAATTGAATGGATAACATATGACTAAAAGTGGAAACATTGTGACAAAAGGAGAAATTGCACGTTTTGTGCAATTTCTTCTTTTGTTACTATGTTTTTAAAAAGCCATCTGCTGCAGAAGCGTCAGAAAGCGTCTTTATGAGGGAAAGGGTTAAGGGCTCTGACTTGACGACTGTGAGAATGCACAAACTTGTCAGAACTTCAATATCAGAATATTTTACTATAACCTTTTCCAACTTACAGATGCATTTTGATGCATCTGCAGCAGACAACTTTTGAAAACATTGTAGCTAAAGATGAAATTTCACTTTTTGTCATAATATTACTACTCAATTTATGAACTTTGTTGACATTTGTAGAGATTTTTCATGTTTTTCCTTGATGTTTTCAAAGTTGTCTGCTGCAGATTTGTTGTAATTGGAAAGGGTTGCTAAAAGGGACATTTTGTCAATTGAATGATTATATAGCTATAGATTAATGATATTTTAATTTCTTTATATCCATGTCATTGCATGTTGCCTTTGTATTCTACCTTGTCAGATGCGGGGGACGTTCAAACTGTACCGTATTTGCCAACAACAAAGAATTTGGAGATCCCTGCCCTGATACCAAAAAATATATTGAGATTCGTTACTTTTGTGAGAAAGGTAAAAACTTAGCGGTGGAGAAATATCCATGTAAAACAAGCTTTAACCCTTTTGCCTCATATTGACGCTTTCTGACACCTGCAGCAGACGGCTTTTTGAAAACATAGTGACAAAAGAAGAAATTGCACAAAACGTGCAATTTCTCCTTTTACCACAATGTTTTCCACTTTTTGTCATAGGTTATCCATTCAATTACGGAGATTTTCTATGTTTTGACAAAATATGTTCAAAGTCGTCTGCGGCAGAATTGTCGTATGAGAGAAAGGGTTAACCCTTTCCAACATACTGACGCATCATTCTGCAAATGGCGTCTTTTTTATAACATTGTGGCATAAGGAGAATTTGCTCATCACGAGCAATTTCTTCTTTTGCAATTAATATTTTATTGACACTCTAATCAATAAATATTTTTCATTTATATAGATTTTCCATATGTTTGTCTAGATGTTTTCAAAGTCGACTGGTGCAGATTCCCTGTGTGTGGGAAAGAACTAACTTTTACTACTCATTCACTATTTTCTGTAGATGCTTCCTCTCCTAGTGTTCACTTCTAATCTCTCGTACAGAGCTTCTGGTTTTTGGACTGAATGTAGTAGACATAAATGAGTAGTGACTTGTAACAAATAACAAAGCATAATGTACACATGATACTTCAATTTGAGCTGTCGTTTTTTGGAGACTAACTTTGGGGTGTTTATGATGAGTGTAGAAAACGATTAATTTGTCTGTGCATTCACATTTAGCTGATCCAAATGTTCATTGTTAACCCTTACCTACCAGTTGACTCTTTTCGACACACATGCATCAGAATCTTTTTGAAAACATTGTGACATAAGGAGAGATCGTTTCAGCTGAAGTTTTTCCGGTTAAATAGACCAGTAGTACTGGTAACTCAACCCGGAAACTCCATGATATAACTGAAAAATAGTTGAAAGCAGCCTTAATCACCAAACAATGAATGAATGTATATTGTTTTATGGCGCATCGACAGCTAAGGTCATTTAGCACGCAATTAAATTTAATTATTCATGATCCCTGGGTAAACAAACCAGTACTAGGCTAGAAAATGTGCCTTGCCCAAGGACACTCCACCATGACCGTAGTGCCGCGGCTGGGGATCGAACCCGGGACACCCGGTTTCAAAATCCCCGACGTTAACCACTCGACCACAGCGGATTCCCAATCACCAAACAAACAAAATCAGTCGAAGTTTTATAATGTAAGTGAGAAAGGGAATAAACGTCTTGAAAGTATTCATGTCTAACATGCCAAATTAGACTGATTTTGATCTACACTTAAGATGCAAATGCTGTATTTCTGGAACATAGCTAATTTTCTTTTCCCTACATAATGGTCTGATGAAAGTTTGATAATCATTTTGGTTAGGGCAAGCCTTGAGTATTAACACTGGATCATAATGTCCAACCCAATTAATAATTCCCAACAATCATAAAATCTGTTGAAGACAATTTTATAAATCTGTAGGTAAAACATACAGCAAATCTATTTAAATGGAGATACCTATTGAATACAGATAAATACATTTTTGCAGGAGGAGAAATTGCTAAAGATGAGCAATTTCTCCATTTGCCTCATTATTTTCAATTAATGTTTGCTGCAGTTGTGTAAAAATGTGTCTTCATTTGGGGAAAAAGTTAACACATATTTATTTGCTAAATTGTTTGAGAAATATTGCACAGCTCCGCACATTTCCGCACATTGTACATTTCTTATTATGCAGCACTGTAATTGAGCAACAAGTCATGCAAAATCTGCTGAGAATCTTCAAGAACTATCCTTGTATATTTATTGTCATTTTTTAGCTCACCTATGCTTTGCTTTGCTCAAGGTCAGTTATTGGGATTGTCTTTTGTCTTTTTGTCTGGCGTCCGTCGTGCGTCAACTTTTTCTCCTCAGTAACCAGTGGGTCAATTGGGATGAAACTTCACAGAAAAGCATCCTCTCAATTACCTCACGAGAATTTTTAGGATCCATGCAGAATTCTGGTTTCCATGGCAACGAAACAAAAAAAACTTCAAATTCTTCTTCTCCCAAACTGGTTGGCAGATTTTCAAATAATTTTGTAGAGATGTTCCTTGGATGACCCTCTCAGATTCCTTCAAGCCATGTTGATTGGTCAAAAAACATGGCCGCCAGGGGGCGGGGCTATTTTGCCTTATATGGCTATAGTGAAAACTTAAAAAATCTTCTCCTCCGAAAGTGTCGGACCGATTTTCAAATAATTTTGTAAAAATGTTCTTTGGGTGACCCTCTGACCCTCTATCAGATTCCTTCAAGCCATGTTGATTGGTCAAAAAACATGGCCGCCAGGGGGCAGACTATTTTCCCTTATATGGCTATAGTGAAAACTTAAAAAATCTTCTCCTGAAAGTGTCAGGCTGATTTTCAAATAATTTTGTAGAAATGTCTCTAAGGTGACCCACCATCAGATTCCTTAAAGCCATGTTGATTGGTAGAAAAACATGGCCTCCACAGGGCGGGGCTATTTTGCCTTATATGGCTTTAGTGAAAACTTAAAAAATCTTCTCCTCCGATAGAATTTGGCCGATTTTCAAATAATTTTGTAGAAATATTCCATCATGGCCCTCTTGTTTTAAAATGAGTCGCTGTATAATCATCATTTGTTACTCACATTTATTTAATCCTTATTGTGATAAGTAATCTATATCCTGAAAATTCTTGCTTTAACCCTTTCCCTCATATAGACGCTTTCTGACGCCTCTGCAGCAGACGGCTTTTTGAAAACATAGTGACAAAAGAAGAAATTGCACAAAACGTGCAATTTCTCCTTTTGCCACAATGTTTTCCACTTTTAGTCATAGGTTATCCATTCAATTATGGAGATTTTCTATTTTTTGACCAAACACGGTCAAAGTCGTCTGCTGCAGAATTGTCGTATGAGGGAAAGGGTTAACCCTTTCCCAACTGTGGAATGCATTTTTCCCCATCTGCAGTAGATAACTTTTGAAAACACTGTGGCAAAGAGACAAACTTTGCAACAATTTTTTTCAACTTGATTCTTGATTACTTTCGTTTTCATGGTTTTCCATAATTGTGTGTCCTTCATACAGTTGCTTTCTGACGCCTCTGCAGCAGACAGCTTTTTAAAAGCATGGCAACAATGCAGAAATTGCTCAAAATGAACAATTTCTCCATTTGTCACCATGTTTTCAACTCTATTCAGTTATTGTTCTTTCATTTTCTGTGCTTTTGCCTAGACATTTTCAAAGTCGTCTGCTGCAGAATTTTTGTATGTGGGAAAGAGTTAATCATTCAACTGACTTTTGATCATTATTCTGATAATTCTTCTTATAATGTGTTTCATAATGAAATTATGAATATTATACATTTTTGTAATCTTCTAATTATATTCTGAAAGAAATTGCAAAAGTGTCTGGCTTTTCTTTGAAAAAACATTTTGATTATCACAAAATATTATTTATTTTACTATAAGTTATATCATACAATGTCATATTTTGTATCTTTATTATATAGATAAAATGAATAGATAAAATGAATTGTGATTGCATGAAATGCTTGATGAAATGATAGTAAATCTGTATGTGAATGAGCATGCCTTTAGATTAGATCATGCAACTTGAATATGCATCTTGATTTTTTTTTAGCTTGAAAACATATTTTCTCTTTAATTTATGGTGATGTAGATTTCCAGTTTGACTTTTAAAGGAACTAATTCCGAACATGTACTTTTTCTAATGCGATGTAGAATTTGTAACTTCATTATTAGCTGTGTATCATACAATTATGACAGCAATTCCAAATTGTGAAGCTTTCTAAATTGAAGTGTTCTTATTCAACCTTCATTATATGAGCAGTTAATATTAATAGGAATAATTTATGATGATAGTTTGTAAACCAGCCAGGTTGTCCAAGTCATACTCAAGTTATGGACCTTTTATTTCTCAAAATTAACAAAATTAATTAGTCTGTTGTCTGGCTTTGGAAACTGTTTCAGTTTGACTAAAATATTATTGAAGAAAAGCAGGGCTATCAATGTATAATTTAACCCTTTAAATTTCCAGATGCATTTTGACACATATGCAGCAGATGATATTTGAAAACATTAAATGCTCTGGCTCATCATGAGCCACAATGTAAATCAACTTATTTCAAATATCATACTTTCATTTAACCCTTTCCCTCATATAGACGCTTTCTGACGCCTTTGCAGCAGACGGCTTTTTGAAATCATAGTGACAAAAGAAGAAATTGCACAAAACGTGCAATTTCTCCTTTTGCCACAATGTTTTCCACTTTTTGTCATAGGTTATCCATTCAATTATGGAGATTTTCTATTTTTTGACAAAACATGTTCAAAGTCGTCTGCTGCAGAATTGTCGTATGAGGGAAAGGGTTATAGAGATTTTTCATATTTTCCCTTTAATGTTTCGAAAATGGTCTGCATGTGGAAAAGGTTTAAGATAGAAAAAGAGAATGAAATTGTAGGTTAAAGTGAGAAATGACCGTATTGAGCAAATTCTCCTTTTGAATTATTTCAATTTTTAAAAGTTGTCTCTGTGAAAAATCATTGTAAATGAGAAAGATTCAAAATTATCAATAAGGTCTTAGTTAATGAAGAGTTACAGTCCTTAACAAGGATACTATTAGACTATCTTGTTAACCCTGTCACCACATCGGTGGTGTAAAGGTAGAGCGTCTTCTTCAGGTGCATGTGGCCATGGGTTCGTTCCCCGGCCGGCCCGGGTCGGGTCATACCAAAGTCTTTTAACCCTTTCCCTCATACGACAATTCTGCAGCAGATGACTTTGAACGTAGTTTGTCAAAACATAGAAAATCTCCATAATTGAATGGATAACCTATGACAAAAAGTGGAAAACATTGTGGCAAAAGGAGAAATTGCACGTTTTGTGCAATTTCTTCTTTTGTCACTATGTTTTCAAAAAGCCGTCTACTGCAGAGGCGTCAGAAAGCGTCTATATGAGGGAAAGTGTTAAAATGGTAGTAATGGCTACCCTCCTTGGCGCTCAGGGTTACGGGGTTAGCATTACGACTATCTGGCTGGTCTCAGGATAAATGGACCCGTATTACTGGTAACTTACCCAGGAAACGACATGCTAAAATTGAAATATTGTTGAAAGCGCCGTAAAACACCAAACAATCAATCAATGTTGACCCTGTCCCACATATAGTCCCATTTTGATACATCTGCAGCGGATGACTTTTGCCATAAAGTTTCCAATTCTAATAATTAAAAATATAATAATTAACTGGATGTTGGATTGTTTTCAAAGTCGTCAACAGCAAATTTGTCATATGTGGGAAAGGGTTTAATACTTTTAATATTTTTATAATTTTAAGATATTAAAAAACACTTTTCAGTTTAAAAAGGGAAATCGTATGATGCAAAGTGTTTGTAATTTACTTCTGCTATACTATTAACCCTTTCCCAATTGCAGACGCAATAGCAGCAGAAGACTTTTGAAAACATTGTGGCCAAAGGTGAAATTGCTCATGATGAGCAATTTCTCCTTTGGCCACAATGTTTTTAACATTAATTAACATTTAAGCTATCTTTTATGGAGATTTTTCAGAATTTTGTCACTGTTTTCAAAGTTGTCTGCTGAAGATTTGTTGTATGTGGGAAAGGGTTAAAGCTAATTAACTAATCATACTTTTTACAGCTAAAGAGCATACCACACCCAAAGAAATAGACATACCAGAGACAACTACTGTCATACCAATAGAAACAGAATCAACACCAAAGAAACAAATAACTACAACACAGTCAAGTGATGAAGAAACAACAACAACAACTTCAATACCAGTCATTTTGACCACTCCGTCTCCTAGGAGAACTACGAAAACAAAAACCAACTCAACCTCGAGAAGCACACCATCACCGAATGATGGCGGTAATCCATCGAAACAGACAGATGTGAAAACATGTGACGGGGTGAACAAAGATGGAGTACAATGGACCCAGACTGAAGCAGGGAAAAGTGATGAGAAACCTTGTCCTGATGGACTTGTTGGTAAGTAGCCCCACAAATGAAAGTAAGGGGGTATAGAGGGTGTGTCACTTTTGGTCGAGGGTCGAGTGTCGAGTAAGAATGGTCGAGTGTTGAGTAAGAAAAGTTGAGTGTCGAGTAAGAATGGTCGAGTGTCGAGTAAGAAAGGTCGAGTGTCGAGTAAGAAAGGTTGAGTGTTGAGTAAGAATGGTCGAGTGTCGAGTAAGAATGGTCGAGTGTCGAGTAAGAATGGTCGAGTGTCGAGTAAGAATGGTCAAGTGTCGAGTAAGAAAGGTTGAGTGTCCAGTTAGAAAAAAGCAAAACAAAATATATACATGTAACTATAAACTCTTAACAGTTATGTATGGAACAATATTTTACCCTTTTCTCATACAACAAATCTGCAGCAGACTACTTCGAACATATTTTGTCAAAAAATAGAAAATCTCTATGATTGAATGGATAACCTATGACTAAAAGTGGAAAACATTGTGGCAAAAGGAACAAGAGGCCCATGAGGGCCTATGCTCTACTGGTATGGTTCTTTGGTCATTTTCAATCCAGAGCATGTATGTATGGTGAAGATCGGATAGTAAATGGAGGCTCTTTTGTGTTCACAAGCTGTATTATAGTAATTTTTACAATTTCATGGGCCATAATCCAGTCTTGGCGGATCTGGCTGGTTTTTAAAAGGAACCAAGCTCTCATCAATATTTAACTACTATCTAAGTTTGGTGAAGATCAGATAGTAAATAGAGCCTCTATTGTGTTCACATGCTCAATTATAGCAATTTGAACAATTTCAAGGGCTATAATCCAGTCTTGCATGGGTGGATCTGGCTGGTTTACGAAAGGAACCGAGCTCTCATGGATATCTAACTACTGTATAAGTTTGGTTGAGATACAATCAAAAGTGAAGACTGTATCGTGAAAACAAGCTCTTTTATAGCAATTTTGACCATTTCAAGGGCCATAATCCAGTCATGCATGGGCAGATCTGGCTGGTTTTCGAAAGGAACTGAGCTCTCATGGATATCTAACTACTGTATAGGTTTGGTTGAGATACAATTAAAAGTGAAGACTGTATCGTGTTAACAAGCTCTTTTATAGCAATTTTGACCATTTCAAGGGCCATAATCCAGTCATGCATGGGCGGATCTGGCTGGTTTTCGAAAGACTGTATCGTGTTAACAAGAAATTGTTTACGGACGCACGCACGCACGCGCGCACGACGGACAAATCGCCATGACATAAGCCCTTCTGGCCTTTGGCCAGTAGAGCTAAAAATTGCACATTTTGTGCAATTTCTTCTTTTGTCACTATGTTTTCAACAAGCTGTTTGCTGCGTAGGCGTCAAAAAGCGTATATTTCTAGGAAAGTGTTAAGTTATATGACATAGAATTGGATGCTTGCATCCTTCTGATCAAAATCTACAAAAGAGAACAAGCTTGTGTAAGTTATAAGAAGTGTATATCTTAACCCTTTCCCTCATACGACAATTCTGCAGCAGACGACTTTGAAAATATTTTGTCAAAACATAGAAAATCTCAATAATTGAATGGATTACCTATGACTAGAAGTGGAAAACATTGTGTCAATTTGTGAAATTTCTTCTTTTATCACTATGTTTTCAAATACCAACTTAACTTGACCCCTTTCTTTGTTGTATCAACAAATTAAAGAAATTGGAAAAAATAAGACCAGTATTTATAAATTAAAAATAAAAACTGTGACAAAAAAAAAAAAAATTAGTCAAAAGGACATACAAAGCTACAAGAGGAAAACTAACTCTCTTTTGTTTTCTTTTTGCTTAGTATAAATGGTCAAACATCTAATTGCCAATTTTAAAATCCAGAAGGATATCAAAATAAACAATGATCATGCAAATGTCTTTCAGCTATCTCTGTTAACTGTTTGCCTTTCACTTTAATAGGATGTCATTGACCATTACATACTGATTAAATAGAATCATGCTGAGGTGTACTGCTATCAGAAAGGTTTGACTGTTTGGGTATCAGGTTACATAATTTACTGAAGAATTTCCTATCTTCAACCCAGTCAGTAACTGTTCTTGTTTAATATTCCTTGGTAAACACTAGCATCATATGCTGAAATAATTCTTTAATGACACAACATTGACCTCAGTTTGTGTTAATAAGCAACTGAAAGTTTGGATTAATCTAAGATTTTTCACATTTATCTCAAGATAATAATAATTAATCAGGTGGATTCAAATATTTGTAAGTGTTCTTGAATGTACTACCAAACTTCTTTTTTTTCTTCCAATAAAATGATATATGTAGAACCTATATCTTTTTTTACTTTCCTCATTCAATTTATCTTACTTGACACTCGACCATTCTTACTCGACACTCGACCGTTCTTACTCGACACTCAACCGTTCTTACTCTACACTCGACCATTCTTACTCGACACTCGACCTTTCTTACTCGACACTTGACCGTTCTTACTCGACACTCGACCGTTCTTACTCGACACTCGACCATTCTTAATCCCTCGCTAAAGAATTATTTCAGCATATGATTAATGTTAATCCAGGAATATTTAACTATCAGAGGTTTGACTGTTTGGGTATCAAGTTACATAATTCTCTAAAGAATTTCCCATCTTCAACCAAGTCAGTAACTGTTCTTGTTTAATATTCCTTGTTTATATAACCCTATCCCTCATATAGACGTTTTTTGGCAGACAGCTTTTTTGAAAACATAGTGACAAAAGACGATATTGCTCAAAGCAAGCAATTTCTCCTTTTGCCACAATGTTTTCCGCTTTTAGTCATAGGTTAACCATTCAATTATCGAAATTTCTATCTTAAGACAAAAAATGTTCAAAGTTGTGTGCTGCAGAATTGTCGTATGAGGGAAAGGGTTTACATTAATCATATGCTGAAATAATTCTTCTATGACTCAATTTGTGTTAATAAACAACTCAAAGTTGGGATTGATTTAAGAATATACACATTTGTCACTACATTATTAAACAATAATTAATCAGGTGAATTCAAATATTTGTTAGTGTATGTGTGCACATGTAGCTTAGTAACCAAATTTTTTTTCTTCCAATAAAATGATATATGTAGAACCTATAGCTTTTATTTTACTTTCCTCATTCAATCTATCTTACTCGACCATTCTTACTCGACACTCGACCTTTCTTACTCGACACTCGACCGTTCTTACTCGACACTCGACCGTTCTTACTCGACGCTCGACCGTTCTTACTCGACGCTCGACTGTTCTTACTCGACACTCGACCGTTCTTACTCGACACTCGACCGTTCTTACTCGACACTCGACCATTCTTACTCGACACTCGACCTTTCTTAATCCCTCGCTAAAGAATTATTTCAGCATATGATTAATGTTAATCCAGGAATATTTAACTATCCGAGGTTTGACTGTTTGGGTATCAAGTTACATAATTCTCTAAAGAATTTCCCATCTTCAACCAAGTCAGTAACTGTTCTTGTTTAATATTCCTTGTTTATATAACCCTATCCCTCATATAGACGTTTTTTGGCACCTTTTTGGCAGACAGCTTTTTTGAAAACATAGTGACAAAAGACGATATTGCTCAAAGCAAGCAATTTCTCCTTTTGCCACAATGTTTTCCGCTTTCAGTCATAGGTTAACTATTCAATTATCGAAATGTCTATCTTAAGACAAAAAATTTCAAAGTTGTGTGCTGCAGAATTGTCGTATGAGGGAAAGGGTTTACATTAATCATATGCTAAAATAATTCTTTAATGACTCAATTTGTGTTAATAAACAACTCAAAGTTGGGATTGATTTAAGAATATACACATTTGTCACTACATTATTAAACAATAATTAATCAGGTGAATTCAAATATTTGTTAGTGTATGTGTGCACATGTAGCTTAGTAACCAAATTTTTTTTCTTCCAATAAAATGATATATGTAGAACCTATAGCTTTTATTTTACTTTCCTCATTCAATCTATCTTACTCGACACTCGACCATTCTTACTCGACACTCGACCTTTCTTACTCGACACTCGACCGTTCTTACTTGACACTCGACCATTCTTACTCGACACTCGACCATTCTTACTCGACACTCGACCGTTCTTACTCGACACTCGACCATTCTTACTCGACACTCGACCTTTCTTACTCGACACTCGACCATTCTTACTCGATACTCAACACTCGACAATTAGAAACCCTCGTATAGAGGAGTCACTGTGTCGATAGGTAACTATTTTCATTGTCTGCACCATCTATCCGCAATAACTGGGCAGAATTCAAGGATATTTAATAGAAAGCTTCTATACCAAGAGTAGATGTGCTAATCTTATAACTGCAAACCATGTTTTGAAGATTTATGGCTACTTGATTGTAATAAAGTGTTTTATACCAACATTCATGTCCGCACTTTCCTAGCAACCAATAGATATAATTCAATGCAATATGATAGAAGACTTCCATATCAATGGAGATATGCATACTCAAATGGCTGTTTGAAGTATTTGTATCATGTTATGACCCCTTGATTATAATGAGCAATTTCTGCTTTGCCACAATGTTTTCAATCATACTGTGCAAATGATGCGTTACAATGCATCTGCATTTGTTAAAGATTCTTCTTTTGTTTTCTGTCTAGTATTAGACCTTTAACCTTTCATTTACCTTTGATGTCAACTTTTAGGTAGTGCAGTATGGCGTTGTGGTAAAAGAGGTAGATGGATACGGGGACCAGACTTGTCCAACTGTATATCACTATGGATGGAGGAAATTGAAGCTTTGGTAAATAAACATTGTCATAAACATTTTGGTTTATCCCTTTTCCACTTACAGATGC
This sequence comes from Serripes groenlandicus, assembly GCA_031761405.1. NCBI lineage: Eukaryota > Metazoa > Mollusca > Bivalvia > Cardiida > Cardiidae > Serripes > Serripes groenlandicus. The sequence goes on along the minus strand of JASEVX010000001.1, from coordinate 126,523,188 downwards.
ATTTTGATGCATCTGCAGATGACTTGAATTGTGAATAGTGTGGGAAAATAAAAAATTTGCTACAACTTTTTAATCCTATCCAATAAAGAAAGCTTTATTGTTAAATAAAGTTGAAAACATTGTGGCCAAAGGTGAAATTGCTCATCATGAGCAAATCTTTTGTTATTGCAACAATCGGTTTCTACACAGTATTTTTTTTTAAATGCATTCGTGATATCTCACTAGTCTGTTTTTCTAATTCCTAGCTTGATAGCGAAAAGGAAGTTGAAGTTGCCATGGAAACATTAAACAGCAAGATCAAGGGTCGAAGGCTTGGTTCCGGGGATCTAAAGAAAGCTGCTGTGGGAATTCTTCCAAATATGGTGAAGAGAATGAAATTGGAAGTCTCTATGGATATGCCTTTTTACAAGAAGAGGGAAAAGGTTCATAGTTTCTCAAAGGTAAGACAATTTCTGGGCTGATTTAACATTTGCCCTCCAACTCTAAAAAAAAAAAAAAAGGAATCCGCTGTGGTCAAGTGGTTAGCGTCGGGGATTTTGAAACCGGGTGTCCCGGGTTCGATCCCCAGTCGCAGCACTACGGTCATGGTGGAGTGCCCTTGGGCAAGGCACATTTTCTAGCCTAGTACTGGTTTGTTTACCCAGGGATCATGAATAATTAAAATTTAATTGCGCGCTAAATGACCTTAGCTGTCGATGCGCCATAAAACAATATACATTCATTCATTCATTCCAACTCTAAAATTTGAGGGCTTATGTAGCAGATAAGCTTTGTAAACACTGTAGAAAAATAAAAAATAAAAAATTCTGAGCAACTTGTCTGTTTTAACAATGTTTTTAACCTTATATCAAAATTGATCTTGCAATTTTTGAGAAGTTTAATGTTTCTTTCAGTTGGTTATATGTATTATGTTATACTTTATGTATCTGAAAATGTCATAACAGGTAAAATGGGAAACTTATTACTTACTATACTATGTGTGACATTAGGCTATTCCTATTTGAAAACAATTGAAAAAAGGAACAGCCAATTAAAACATAATAAAATGTAAAAATACCTTTGAGATATATAATAATGTTATTTGAAATGAAGAATGAGAAATGTTCTCCCTTTACAAAAAGGTTGTCAAAATTGTTTTCTGATTCCCTTCATGTTATTTCCTGTATATCATTGTTAAAATGAATATAGCATTCCAGTTTCATAATGGACTTTGTATATTGAACTTTTTTATAATGTTCTAAACCTGGCAATAAGTATGTGTTCTTAACCCATTCCCACATAGAGACACATTTTGATGCATCTGCTGTAGGTGAGTTTTGAAAATATTGTGACAAAAGAAGAAATGATGAGCAAATTTTTCTTATGCCACAATCTTTTTAATTCTAGTCAGTATTCATACTTTCAAATGAAAAATATTTTTCATAATATTGCCCAGATGTTTTTAAAGTTTTCTGCTGTAGGCTTGTTGAATGTGAGAAATATAATTTGTTCATTGAGAAATTTTTTGTTGGCACTTATGTGAAATTACATATAGTGCAGCCTCGTTAACATTATTCTAAATACTTGATATTTATCAGCGAAATCTCATCATAAACAAGCCCAATTTACAACAAAGTGGTTGTTGATTTTGTTAACCCTTTCCCTCATACGACAACTCTGCGGCAGACGACTTTGAACATATTTTGTCAAAAGATGGAAAATCTCTATAATTGAATGGCTAACCTATGACTAAAAGTGTAAAACATTGTGACAAAAGGAGAAATTGCTCGTTTTGAGCAATTTCTTCTTTTGTCACTATGTTTTCAAAAAGACGTCTGCTGCAGAGGCGTCAGAAAGCGTCTATATGAGGGAAAGGGTTAAGATTTATGACTTGTTAATGATTAGCTTTTTTTATGCACAAAATAATTCTGTTGGAAACTTGCCATCAATTCATAGATGCATATATATCAACAAGTATATTTGAGCAGTATGCTAAAAGTGTTCACTGCCGTCATAACTTTGAAAAAAAAACCTTTTGTACTGGTAATTATAGAAAGTGTAGCCCCTTGCTCATAACCTGTCACAATTGTCCTTAAAGAACTCCGCTGAAATGTTATTATAACATGTAAAATACACATATCTAATTTGGTAAACATCTTAATCTGATGTACTTAAATGCAAACTGATCATTTCGGTCTGTAAAGGCTTATTTTCTAGTGTTATTGCTCATAAATCATAAATATGCCTTTAATTACAGAAATATTGATGTAAACTGAAGTATAGATAGATAAGTAAACACTTTCCTGATACAGACAACTTTTAACATATTTGTAGCGAACGACTTTTAAAAACCTATTTTGGAAAAAGCAGAAATTGCTCGTCTCAGCTCTGTATCTAAGTCATACTTTCCATGTTACAGAGATCACATTGATTTTATCATATGATTTTAACCCATTCCCACATACAGCAAATCTGCAGCATAGGATTTTGAAAATATTTTGGAAAATAATGTTGAATATCTTTAGAAGTTGAAAATATTGTGGCAAAAGGAGAATGTGCTCATTGTGAACAATTATTGACTCTTTTGCATTTCAAAAGTCGTCTGCTGCAGAGGCATCAGAAAACATCTATATGAGGGAAAGGGTTAAAGCAGAAGAATCTTTTTACGGTATAGTTATCAGGTAAACAGTTAATTGAATGTCTGCAGTTGAATTAAGAGAAATATTTTAATGATGTAAGATCATATAAAGTTGGATATCAATCAATTTTCAGCAATCATGAAATTCCTTTGGACTAACTTGACTTAACTCTTTTTTCCTCCTGGAAAGGCCTTGAATTTTGTGTTTTAAGCACACATTGCTCATCATGAGCTATTTCTCCTTTTGCCACAATGTTTTCAAAAGTCATGTTCTGCACGTCAGAGATCATGAGCAATTTCTCCTATGTTCTCAAAAGTGTTTTTCGTCAAATGTCATCTGGAGAAGTTGCACATCATAAGCAATTGAGCCATTCCATGAGTAAACCAACATTGTGGACTCTGCGCAAAGTATCGGCCGGATCAGCCTAAGCATGCCGCGCAGGCTTATCCAGGCAGACACTTTACGTCTCCTGTGGATTTTCTGTTTCAGGAATCTTTTACTCTATTTCTCTTTTCCCCGGAAAGGCTCAAATTATATTTTTACCACCATTCATTCCAAAAGTCGTCGGTTGCAGATGTGTCGAAATGAACCTTCATGTGGGAAAGGGTTACTATTAGTAAATGTAATTTCAGGAAATTGTGAAATCAGGCAGCAGTCTGTTGGACGACAAACAGAAGAGTTCTTGGCAAGGTTTAGACAGTGAAGACAGAAAGAAGTCGGCTACCTGTCTTATTGTTAGTTTGGAGAAAATGGCCCAGGAGGTGGCTGCTACTATTGACAAGGAGGAAACGGTCACATCTACGGAACAAAATATTGGTGAGTGGCAAAACCCTTATTAGGTATAACACATTTTCCAGCAGACAATTTTGAAAACAACTGATTTTTTTTTTTTTGGAAATCTGTATTCATTCAACTCTAGCAAAATTAGAAATTACTCATTTTTTTTTACAATGATTTATCATATGCAGTGTCTTATCTAGGATATGAAAAAACGAGGAGGGAATTTTATTGGAAAATTCTTTTTATGAACAGATTGAGGCTTATTCCTTATAGTAAAAAAGACCCGTTCCCCTTCCCCCCCCCCCCCCCCCCCCCCCCCTACTGATGAGCAATTTCACCTTTTGCCACTATATTTTCAACTCTATTTTATGGTTAAATCTTCATTTATATTGATAATCTACCGTCTTGCCTTTATGGTTTCAAAGTCGTCTGCTGCAATTTTGCTGTATGTGGTGGGAAAGGGTTGAGGAAGTGACGACTGACTCAGATGTGGAAACTTACACTTAAGTGCAGCCACTATCCTCAAGTTTACCGACATGTTTCCATTATGTACATGTACATTGCATTATACAGATGTTCATGACTTCTTGAAAATACAGTCATTCTCTGATTAATGAATATGTAATTATCTATTATGTAATTAACCAATCATGTCTGGAGCCGTCTTATGTTAACACATCAGCAGCAGATAAGTTTTGAAAATATTATAACAAAGTGTTATTTGATCATAATAAGCATTATTTTTTGTTTAGATGTTTTCAATTCTATTCAATAATAAAACGTCAATTACAGAGATTTTCAATATTTTTGCTTAACCCTTTCCCACATACAATAATCCACATCACAAGCAATTTCTCCTTTCAAAAGCTGTCTGCTGCAGTGGCTTCAGAAAATATCTATATGTGGGAACTGTTTTCAAATTGTCTGCCACAGGTTGAATCTGTATTTAACATAAAGTCTTTGAAATATACTCTCCCAAAAGAAATCCATTCAATATATTCTGTTGATATTTTTGAAAAAGACTGGTTTATTTTTCAGTGATGGAGGTGAGTGTGTTGAAATTGTCAAAGCAGAGGAATATGAAGTTACCCAGAATGCAGTATGAAGGAGCAACAGTTGGTTCCCAGCCTCACTTTAATCTACCACTTGATGGAATATCTGGTTTGATCACCACAGGTATGTTACTTTCAAGTTGTTCCTCTTTTAGAGTTGCCATGGCCTGTTATTAATCTGAGAGTGTTAGTCAGTATTTATGTTGCCTGCCTTTTCAGGGAGACACTGAGTGATCACTTTTCTATTGTCTCCATCCTTGCTTTCACTTTCTCACATAATTGCAGGTTAAATATGTGATCTTTCAAACACTCTTGTTTAATTGATAAAAACAACTATTGAGTGAGTGGGGGAGAAAGAATATTTAAAATTGCCTGGTAGATTAATTCATGTGTGTTTATGTATTTTGTTGTTTTCAATGTACCACATAAAAGCCTTGTAGATCAAGATCTGCCTGTGCGTCCGCACAAATTGTTATAAACATTATGTGGTTACAATAAATTGCTTGTTTAGCCCTTTCCCTTTGCAGCAGACAACTTTTGAAAACATTGTGACAAAACGAAAAATTGCTCATGATTCAATTATAGTATTTTCATTTATAGAGTATTTTCATATTGATATGTCCAAATGTTTTCAAAGTTGTCTTTTTTGCAGTTTTGTTATAATTGGGTAAGAGTAAAGTGATTTCTTCTTTCCCCACATTGTTTTCAGAGGTTATCTTTCTGCAGAGGTGTAAAATGCCGTCTGTATCCGTGAAAGGGTTTAAGCTTATCATGTAGTTTTATTTTCCAGAAAAAGTAACATTAACCTACCTGTTCTACAACAACCTTGAAAGTCTGATGAGCCCAGAAGGCTTGACGGAATCATCTTCCAGTACTACCAAAACAAGAGTCATCAACTCTAATGTCATATCTGCTTCGATTTACAAACATTCTGACTCAATGGATTTAAATACAAACAGAAGGATAAAGTTGTCAAAACCCATGAACTATACAGTCCCAATGAAAACTGTAAGTTTGTTGTTTAATATATTTATTAGCTTGTCTGATTTTCAAAGAAAAAAATGTTTAACTCACAAGCCGTTCTACATTTTCAAAAGAAATTTGGTACACATGTTCCTAGGAACAATATGCAAGTCTATACCCAATCACATAACTCTGGCTTGAATAATTATTTCAGATATGCCCCTTTTTCGGCTTAGAAAAATCAGATGAGCATTGGTGTTCTCTTCGCGGCGCTCTTGATGAGTGTATCCATATCCTGCAGAATTATTGCTTGCAATATTATCAGCTTGATTATTAATAATGTCTTGCATATTTATTGTGAAGGTGTTGATAATATTATTAATAAATAAATAGAAGAAAATAGACCAAGATTAGATTCCACCAATGTGTAGGCTGATTTTGCTCTCCATTCTACTTAACCCATTACTTCACGTAAGCGACGGAGAGCGCTGCTATAGACAGACGCACACTAGCGACGGAGAGCGCATGTCGACTATCGCACACTAGCGACTGAGAGCGCTTCTGTTTTTGTATCTAATGTAATCTTTTTTAGATTCTAAAATTTCTTTTAAAAAACAGCCCATTCGATGCATTGATATCTTACCTTTAAAAATCCGGTGAAAATTTGGTATGTTTCCAGTTAAAGAATATCCTTAAAATGCACTTCAATTTACATACCCAAACCTCCGTTATGATTTGAGCCGCTATATATTTCTGTTTTGAAATTTGAATATGCGTCATCTATAAAAAATCAAGTCCTTTCGACGTATATCATGTTGGCTATTATAATTAACTAATATAATTCTCCAATGAAAAACTATCGTGTTAACTTTATATCCAATCAAATTATCCATAATGCATGATCTCCGTGAAATATGACCATGCACCCAATCAACTGCGGTCGACCACGTGCTACCACACTACACAGCGTGACCTCCTGTGACATATGACGTAGAAGGTCATTTCCACTTTGAAACAAAGGAAATATGTGGTGGCTTACAGAGAGTTATTGCGCAATTTCCTATTTGTCAATATGTTTTCAATTTCGTCTGCCGCAGATGCGAAAAACTCGTCTTCAGGCGGAAATGGATTAAATATTTTTTGAAGTTTACTTGTTCATTTCATCGTAAGTATTTTTAACCAAATATGAGGCAATTCAAATACATCTTTTAATGTTAATCATAGCTTTGTTTTATCTTTAAATAGATATGAGTTAGTATGACCATTATGACTTATTGTTTCAACATGGAATTTATTTAAATATCAACGTAAGCGCAAAATAAGACTTTGAGAAAAAAAAAAGAAAAAAAAAGTATTTTTAATTTACTGTAGAAACTAAACTTATTTAGATAGGTAAAAATGAAAAACATTGCTATATAGTAAATTGTATCTGCAGCATTTCATAATATTTCATTAAACCAGTCCAATGCATAGAAATTAACCATATTTTAGGATTTATTACACAGGTGTCAAAATTGTAAAATTTCCCATAAACTCTTGTGCGCTCAGTGCAGTAAAACTGATAAGCCAGTATACACTACAGGGCGCTTATCAGGCCATTGTTCTGTGAAGTAATGGGTTAAATGTCATTTAACCCTTTCCCTCATATAGACGTTTTCTGACGCCTCTGCAGCAGACAGCTTTTTGAAAACATAGTGACAAAAGAAGAAATTGCTCAAAACAAGCAATTTCTCCTTTTGACACAATGTTTTCCACTTTTAGTCGTAGGTTATCCATTTAATTATAGAGATTTTCTACTTTTTGACAAAATATGTTCAAAGTCATCTGCTGCAGAATTGTCGTATGAGGGAAAGGGTAAACACTGGTTTACAGAATCTACACAAGTTCTATAAACTTCCAAAAAAGCTCTTGTAAGACGAGACTGTGCATCTGCTTTGTCTTATCAGAATCTACACCAGTTGCAATAAAATTCTAATAAGCTTTTGTAAGTAATATTTGAACAGGGTAGAGTATGATCAGACTGTATGGATGCATTTTTTTGGACTACACTGTTCCCACTGTTACCTTTTCCAATGGAGAGACTCATTTGCTTTGTTTCTATTTCAGACTTACAATGACAGACAACCAGCATGTGCATTTTGGAAATACAATGAAAGGTCAGTTTTATGTCAATATCTATAATGTTAGAATATGCCTCCATGGCAACAATATAAAGATTGAAATTTCCTCGAGGTGCAAACCGATCAAGGTCTATATATGTCACTTAATCCGTTACCACATATAGACGCTTTCTGACGCCTCTGCAGCAGACAATTTTTCAACTCTTTTCAGTAATAATACCAACATTTATAAAGCTTTTCCATGTTTTTGACTAGATGTTTACAAAGTCGTCTGCTGCAGAATTGTTGTTTGTGGGAAAGGGTTAATACCAGCTAGTCAATTTCATGTCATTATACTGTTTAGATTTTATTACAGGACATAGTCAAGTTGCAATGGATTCTTAAGTGAATTAATGATATACCTATCTGATGCTGTAAACATATTGAAAAGACTAGCAAAAATATCTAGCGAAATGAAAGACAAGGATATATATTTATCACATGACACTGCTTGTATCCAATCTAATATACCCATTACGTATTTCTTAATATGTCATATGACCGAATCACCTTTTTTGTGTGTATCCGGTAAACACAAACGTCATGATAGATGGACGAGGTAAAGGGACCATAATGGGGCATAAAAAAAAAATGTGTGATAAGTTTACAGTTTATTAAGTATTACATGTTTGGACTATTTTCTGACAGCAAAAAAACACCAATTTTCTTTTTGTGTTTTGTCATGTGATAAAAAAGAATTTGACATTCGTTGTTATTTCATAAAGTTTTATTAAACTCGTCAATTTTTTTTTTTATTAAGCTCACCAGAGGCTTGCTTAATAACAAATTTCTTGAACTCGTTTAATAAAACTTTATGAAATGACAACTCATGTCAGATCCTATATATATTGAAGGAAAGACAAGGAAATGCTTCTATTGGAATGAAAGTCAAGTAAATATATATATTGAAAGAAAGTAAATTTTTAAGGTTTTAAAACACATTTCCAAATGCAGTCACTTTTTGATGCATCTACAGCAGATGATGTTTTAATATTTTGCTACAATGTTTTCAAATATTCAACAATTAATCTTTCATTAATATATCTATATTCAATAGTGTTCTCTTGGTGTTTTCGAAAGATAAACTTCCCATACTTATTTTCAGTACAATGATTGGAGAATGGTCAGATGAAGGATGTCATGTTGTCATGACAACAGACAAATACACAACATGTGAGTGTAATCATCTGACAAACTTTGCAGTGCTCATGGATGTCTCTGGAACAAAGGTAAATTAGTCATCTACTTCATTTACCATCTTTTTGATATTATCATTTTATTCTATTGCCTGCTTTGACACATACTGATAATTGTTTCTGTCATCTGTACATCCTTTTGTGAAAAACAGCACGTTTTCGTCTAAACACCGCTGATTGAGGTGCAGTAGGTGACACTGTTACCCAGTATGATATTTCAAGTACAGTCAAACTTGTGTGAGCGGTCACATGCGATCAGCGGTCACCGGCGTTAAACGGTCACTTTAAATCCCTCCCAACCAATTATACTCTATAAACTGCCTTGATCAGCGGTCCCCTTTGAAACGCGGCCAGCGGCCACACTAATTGGTCGGGATTAACTGTAATCTTACTGCGTTCAACGGTCAATCAACACACGACTTGGATTCGCAAGGTGTTAAATTATCGGTGTTTAATACATACAGGTAATAAAGCATACTGTGACAATCACATTATCGGTTTTTTTCATACGCGTAAGCTGATTACATGTTAGATCTAGGGTACCTAAAACAACCGACGTGTGCCGAATGATAATTGCATGATTCATCTACAAGAAGTTTTTTTTTCTGTTTACGATGTCGGCCAAATTGATAAATTGAAAAAGATATTTATGAGCGTTTTAGACCGAAAGACTTGTTGTAATGTAATGACTATTTCTAACAGTTACATGTAATACTATGTGAACAGACAAAACTTGAACAAATCCGACCAAGTCATGAAATTTGTGATCAGCAGCCACCTGTCTTAAGCAGCCAGTTTTATCATGTCCCTTGGGTGGCTGCTGATCGCAAGTTTGACTGTAATACCTGTTTTGAAAATGTAGTAAACTTTGTAACATCTAGAAAATATTGTAGTGAACTTTTGTAACATGTATCAGTATTTAAATGATCACTGATTAATTCTCTGAATTTGCTTGTTTTGTTTTATTTACCTCATATATATTGATGTTTTTAACCCTTTCCCTCATATAGACGCTTTCTGACGCCTCTGCAGCAGACAGCTTTTTGAAAACATAGTGACAAAAGAAGAAATTGCTCAAAACAAGCAATTTCTCCTTTTGACACAATGTTTTACACTTTTAGTCATAGGTTATCCATTCAGTGATAGAGATTTTCCCTTTTTTAACAAAATATGTTCAAAGTCGTCTGCTGCAGAATTGTCGTATGAGGGAAAGGGTTAATTACTTGGGCGTCAAATGTGCTATTGAATATATTATTAGCTTTAAATATTTTAGAATGATAACCCTTTCCATCATATAAATGCTCTGTGACACATCTGCAGCAGACGACTTTTGAAAACATTGTGGCAAAAGGAGAAATTGCTCAAAACGATGCTTTCAACTTTTTTCAGTAATTAAACATTAATTCATAGGGATTTTCTCTGTCTTTCCTAGATGTTTTTTAAAGTCGTCTGCTGCAGATTTGTTGTATGTGGGAAAGGGTTAAATCATAACCTGTATGGTAGTAATACATTCTAGTTACCTTCATCGTGTTCCTTTCTGTTTCAGTTACACAGTCTCCATCGTATGACACTACAAGCCATTACCTATGTTGGTTGTACTGTATCTATCATGTGTCTCATCATGTGTCTGGTGTCCTTCTGTATGTTTAGGTAGGTTTTATAGTATTAACCCTTTCCCTCACATAGACGCTTTCTGACGCCTCTGCAGCAGACGGCTTTTTGAAAACATAGTGACAAAAGAAGAAATTGCACAAAACGTGCAATTTCTCCTTTTGCCACAATGTTTTCCACTTTTTGTCATAGGTTATCAATTCAATTATGAATTTGACAAACTACGTTCAAAGTCGTCTGCTGCTAATTGTCGTATGAGGGAAAGGGTTAACCTTTTCCCACATACAACAAATATGTAGCAGACAACTTTGAATTCATGGGAAAGCTCTTGAAATGTATAATTATTGAGTAGAGATGAAAACATTTTTGTTGTCCTAATTTGTCAGCTGCAGATGCGTCTAAATGTGTCTATGTGTGGTAAATGGTTCAAATAAATATAAAAATACATAAAGTTTCCATGCTTTAACCCTTTCCCTCATATAGATGCTTTCTGACGCCTCTGCAGCAGACGGCTATTTGAAAACATAGTGACAAAAGAAGAAATTGCACAAAACGGGCAATTTCTCCTTTTGACATAATGTTTTCCTCTTTTAGTCATAGGTTATCCATTCAATTATAGAGATTTTCCATTCTTTGACAAAATATGTTCAAAGACGTCTGCTGCAGAATTGTCGTATGAGGGAAAGGGTTAACAGTTATATAAAGTTAGAAAATGTTCTCTGCATTGTCCATGGTTAAAACTCTTATTAATTCTCTGATACAAATGTAGTAAAAGCAATTTTTGGAAAATGAAACATTTTCGGAAATATTTTTGCTTCTTTTCAAAAATTTTTTTTGAATATATTGTAAAAATAGAATACGTATCTGCCAAACATTTCAACATTGATTTTCATATACTATTTGTGAGGAAAAGTTTAACTTTCTGAAATGAGAGAGATTTGTTTGACATTTGTTTTTGACTGTTTTTTCACAGGAATTTACAATCGGACAGGAACACCATACACAAGAACCTTGTACTTTGTTTGATGATTGCAGAGTTACTGTTCCTGTTTGGTATAGGCCAAACACAAGATAAGGTAAAACTATTTCCTAATTGAACACTCTTGTTTCATTTTATAGATACCTTTTTCATCTAACCCCTTTCCAACATTCAATAGATCTGCTGTAAAAGACTTCTAAAAAACTCTTAAGAAAAAATATTGAAAAAATCTCTATCAATGAAAACATTGTGACAAAAGCAGGATATGCTCATAATGAGAAAGGTTTAACGTAAGATCTGCCTTTGTTTTCACATGCTTCACACTTCTGAAACAACATGTTTGCATTGATAAGTTTTCTACGTTTCTCTCCTTGCAGGCTTTTTGTTCAGTAATTGCTGGATTTCTGCACTTTTTCTTCCTTGCCTCCTTCTCCTGGATGTGTTTGGAGGGTGTTCAACTGTACTTCATGCTGATTGTTGTGTTTGAGGCAAGGAGATACAAGTGGTTCTATGGATTTGGATATGGTGAGTGGACCTGTTTGTCTTGTGTCTGTATTACTTAACAAACGTGACCTCATACAACAAATCTGCAGCAGACGACTTTGAAAATGTCTACACCCAAATATGGAATATCTCTATAATTGTAGGTATAATTACTGAAAAAAGTTGAAAACGTTGAGGCAAAAGAAGAAATTGCTCATTTTGAGCAATTTCTCCTTTTGTCACAATGTTTTTAAAAGTCATCTGCAGCAGATGCGTCAAAATGCTTCAAAATGCGTCCATATGTGGAAAAGGGTTAACAAATGTTACCTCGTCCTGCTAGCCCTTTCAATGCTGAATTTTTAAAATGGACATGTCCAGCTTTTCATTTGGAAGAGTCCATAGTCAATTCTTTGAATATCAGGATAAAAAGGTTAAGTTGAGTATCCAACAATATAGAGCCTGGACAGACGGCAAGGTTAACTCTTTTTCTGATATGGAAGCCGTTTGATGCCTTTTCAGCAGCCGACGTTTGAAAATGTTGTAGCAAAAGGAGTCACTGCTACAAATTAACAATTTTACCATGCTAAAACTTATCAAAATTATTCTTCAAGTGTTGTGCCTACTTTTTTTTTCCACAGTGTAGACAAACCTAAAATACCATGAGCTAAATGGCTAATCTAGCCCTGCTGTCAAATTGCCCTAATATATGTATTTATATTAAATCTGATGATTGTGTTAAAACGATAGGCAATTTACTTGCCAGTATAGAATATGTGTAAAAAATATGACTAGTTGTAACACTATATTTCAATTTGCTTTGCTCCTTTGCAAGTGGTTAAAATGCAAAGTCCCCAATCATATTATAGATTGACTTAACCCTTTCCCTCATACGACAATTCTGCAGCAGACGACTTTAAACATATTTTGTCAAAAAAATCGAATACCTCTATAATTGAATGGATTACCTATGACTAAAAGTGGAAAACATTGTGGCAAAAGGAGAAATTGCTCGTTTTGAGCAATTTCTTCTTTTGTCACTATGTTTTCAAAAAGCTGTCTGCTGCAGAGGCGTCAGAAAGCGTCTATATGAGGGAAAGGGTTAAAGATTGAGTTTTACTTGAATCACCTGTTTGGGTGCACTTTTCCTACCAATTATAATGGTAGATAAAAAAGAGTCCAGCATTGTTGTAAAGACCCTTTCCCATATATAGAGGCTTTCTGATGCCTCTACAGCAGACGATATGAAATCATTGTGGAAAAAAAGAGAGATTGCTCATATTGAGCATTTTCTCCTTTTGCCACAATATTTTAAACTCTATTCTAAAATTAAACTTTTATATTTAGGGATTTTTCATATTTCACCACATGATTTCAATGTCGTCTGTCGTTTAACTCTAATACATGACTTTCCAAGACTTGTCCCATTTTAAATGAAAATCTTTAGAAAACATTCATGAATGAGACTACATGTACAAAGTTTAATATTATTAACTGAAACATAATAGATAATCTCCTTTTTGCTACAATATTTTCAAAAAGTTGTATACTGCAATAGTGGCCAAGTTGGAATTTCTATAGTAGAAAAGCTTGATAATTTCTGAACAATTAATTATTTAACCCAGAAACAGTTCATGAATTATTAATTGATGTGTAATATGGTTATTGGCCTGTGTTAATTCAAATAAAATATATATGTCAAAACATATGAACACTTATGACGTAATATTAGCACGAAACAGTTCTAACTGCTTCTTAAGTCACATACAGATACAACTGTTTCATGCTAAGCCATTAATATAAGAACATCATCCCCATAAAGCACCAATGACATATTATTAACCCTTTCCCTCGTGCGACAATTCTGCAGCAGACGACTTTGAACATATTTTGTCAAAAAATAGAAAATCTCCATAATTGAATGGATAACCTATGACTAAAAGTGGAAAACATTGTGGCAAAAGGAGAAATTGCTCATTTTAAGCAATTTCTCCTTTTGTCACTATGTTTTCAAAATGCCGTCTGCTGCAGAGGCGTCAGAAAGCATCTATATGAGGGAAAGGGTTAAAAGGCCTTACAAATATTTAATTTTAAAGAAAGTTGGCAATAGCATGTTGCCTGTTCAGAATGGTGCAAGCAAGTACATATATATTTTACCGTAGCTCAGTTACTACTGGATGTATTTCAATGAAACCTTCTACAAGACTTCTACAAGACTTTACATCGATCACACCTATGTAAATAATCAAGTTAGATAACTCTATCCTGAAATATAGTGCAAATTATGGCCCTTTTTTTAAACTTAAATTCTGGTTAAAGTTTTGCATTCAACTGCATTAAGAGTCCATATCTCAGTCGCTAATTGACGCATTTCATTGAAATTTTGTACAGCCCTTTCCAACCATCATGTGTAAATGTAAATAATCAAGTAAGATAACTCTATCTTGCATATAATGCAAATAATGGCCCTTTTATTCCTAGAAATTCTGGTTAAAGTTTTGCGTGCAACTACATTAGAGTCCATATCTCAGTAACTAATTAGCAACTATGGACTAGTCGAGCATTGTCTTACGGACAGCTCTTGTTACATTTTCAACTCACAACCGTTGAATGCATGAATGGGGTACAGATAACCATATGGGATAAGGAAAAGTTTATTACATATTTGTTTGTTTTCCAGGCGTACCTGCTGTTATAGTTGCTGTCTCAGCTGCCATTGATCATACCGGATATGGAACAGAATTTCAGTATGTTTATATTTATATTTTTTTCCAAAACCTGTCATCTGTATAAATATCTCCTGAAACTACTGGTCCAATTTCAGGATAATAGCACGTTATGTTCCTTCAAATTTGTTCAAATAATTGTTATTTTTTGCCAATTAAAATAAAAATAAAAATGAAATAACATTTTTGTGAATTTACTACTGGTCCTATTTTAAAATAGTTTGACAGAAATGCTCCTAGATTAATTGGTTAAAGTCATCTTGATTGGTCAAATATTGTGGTAAGTAGGGGACAGGGCTATTTTCCCTTATGTGTCTAAATGCAAGCTAAAAATTCTTCTAATGACAGTACTATTCCTATTTCAGGATATCCTGGGTGTACACATATTTATGTTGATTTGCCTTTCCAGCAGGGCATATAGATATTTAAAGTTGTCTGCTTTGAGGAGAAAAATGTATTCCCTGGAAAACTGAGTAAAATTTTGATACACAGTTGAAAGCATTGTGGGAAAAGGACGTTTTTTAAAGATGAGTTATATGTCTTTTGCCCACAATATTTTTTAAGTGTCTTCTACGGAGTCACATTTTCCCTGTTTCAGGGAATGGGTTATATTTCTTCACATTTCAAGGATAGATCAAAATAATTGTCTCCGAATTAGACAGACAAGAAAAGGTCACCATATAAATAACCCTTTGACTGCTGGAACCAATTAACCCTTTCCCACATACAACACATCTGCAGCAGACGACTTTGAACGTATTTTGTCAGATGGATAACCTATGACTAAAAGTGGAAAACATTGTGACAAAAGGAGAAATTGCACGTTCTGTGCAATTTCTTCTTTTGTCACTATGTTTTCAAAACGCCGTCTGCTTTAACCCTTTCCCTCATACAACAAATCTGCAGCAGACTACTTTAAAAGCATACCTGTAAACGTTTGGGAATTCTCTTTAGATGAAAGTAAAATAATTGAATAGAGTTGAAAACATGTTGACAAAAGAAGAAATTGCTTGTTTTGAGCAATTTCTTCTTTTGCTGCCATGTTTTCAAAAAGCCGACTGCTTCCAAGGCCTCAGAAAAATCTGTATGGAGGAAAGTGTTAAGGGTTAACACTGTTCCACCAGGATAGAGCAAGGCCTACAATCCCAACTGGCTAACCAGGTTCTATGCTGTTGGCCACTCAACACAATATTTTAACTTCCTAGAATTGGCTATGGATTTTGTCAAAACATGGAAAATCTCCATAATTGAATGGATAACCTATGACAAAAAGTGGAAAACATTGTGGCAAAAGGAGAAATTGCATGTTTTGTGCAATTTCTTCTTTTGTCACTATGTTTTCAAAAAGTCGTCTGCATCAGAAAGGGTTTGGTGACTAAATTAGTTTGCCCAAGATAAAGACTTTAGGAATTTGGCATTTAAATTTAAATGTCAGGAAGAATATGACTTGTTTAAATGACTGTGCCTCACCAATTAATGCCAGTTTCAAAACAACATGAAATCTGACCAATCCTGACTGTTTTAGATATGAACAAATTGGGAAATAATGTGTCACAAATGTCACTTTACAAATTATCTTTGCTGAATCTGTCAACTTCATCCATTTTTATACTCCACCAGAGGGATGGTTTTTACCTTAGCCATATCTAATGTGATGACTTGTAACTATTATATCCAATTATTTTAATTTGGCAGGGTTAAAGATTTCCCATTTACAGATGAGATGACTTTTGATGCCCCAGCAGCAGAAATATTTGACAAAAATGTGGAAAATAGAGAAAATAATCAAAACAAGCAATTTCTCCTTTACCCGCATTGTTTTCAACTATAAGTTGATAACCCTCCCCCCCCCCCCCCCCCCCCCCCCCCCATAGATGTATTTTGACACATCAGCAGCAGACAACTTGAAAACATTGTAGCAAAAGGAGAATGAAATTGCTCAAAACTAGCAATTTCTCATTTTGCCACAACGTTTTCAACTGTATTCAGTAATTATACCTTCATTTATAGAGGTTTTTCATATTTTATACAAAATGTCTTCAAAGTCGTCTGCTGCAGATATGCTGTATGTTGGAAAGGGTTAAAGCAGACAACTCTAAATATGTCATATCAAGTAAACAGTAAAAAATGAATTTAATGTAAATTATATCAATCTAGCAGGATGTAAAAATGATAATATACTTAATTTGTACAATTCTACAAACTTATTTCAGTTGCTGGTTGAGGACGGATAATTATTTCATCCTGAGCTTTGTTATTCCTGCTGCTGTTGTAATTATGGTAAGTTAGTCCATTAACCTTTTCCCACATACAACAAATCTGCAGCAGACGACTATGAAAAACATAGTGACAAAAACCTGGAAAATTGTTAATCGTTTTGCCACAATGTTTTCAAAAGTTGTCTGCTGCAGAGGCGTCAGTATGTGTGAAAGGATTAAGAATAATGAATATGAAATTCATATGCATATAACTGCCCTAACCCTCCCTAAATGCGAACACATTTTGATGCATCTGTATTGGAAGACTTTTGAAAATACTCCATAATGTTTGGAAAAGGTTTATAAACTATCAGGAAGCCAGTTGAACAATAATTTGTACTTCATTTTGCCAGACATAGTGAATAAAAGAAATCCCACATATTTCTCCATTCCCACCTGTAGATGCACTTCAACACATCTGCAGCAGACAACTTTTGAAAACATTGTGGCAATTGAGAAATTGCTTATAATGCGTAACTTATGCATTTGCTACAATGTTCTCTACTCTTTTTGTGTCACCCTGCGTGGCATGGTAGGCACTTAGGGATTACTTTTTTTTTGTCCGGCGTCTGTCCATCACACTTTTTTGTCACACTTTCAATGAGCAGGTGCAGGTGACACACTGTGCTCCGCGAAGCACTCTATTCTAGTTAATAATGTTACTTTCGCTAATAATAATTGTCCATATTGTTACCTAGGTGCTTTCAAAGTCATCTGCTGCAAACTTGTTGTATGTGGGAAAGAGTTGACTGACTTTATATGCTGTCAATGCTATTAAGTCACCATTAGTGACCGTTCCAGATTGTAAATTAGGTGACATTTACTTGTATGATTACAGATAAATTTAGTCATGCTGAGTATAGCTGTATACACAATGTGCAGACATGCTGGGGTCACTGCCAGAAGGAAGGGAAAACTAGAGAAAATGGCGTAAGTACTCTTCAACAGTTCTTTATAGAGATAGTCTTAAACCTTAGCAACATATAACAAATCTGCAGCTGACGAAAAAACATAGCAAGCAATAAGGGGAACAAATCTATTAATTGAAAGAATTACCATTTATCTTGAAAGTATTGTGCCAAAAGGAGAAATTGCCTCAATGATTTCAAAAGTTGAGCTGCATGCAGATCCCTCAAAATGCATCTGCATTAGGGCAGGAGTTAACCCTTTCCCTCATACGACAATTCTGCAGCAGATGACTTTGAACGTATTTTGTCAAAACATAGAAAATCTCCATAATTGAATGGATAACCTATGACAAAAAGTGGAAAACATTGTGGCAAAAGGAGAAATTGCACGTTTTGTGCAATTTCTTCTTTTGTCACTATGTTTTCAAAAAGCTGTCTGCGTCAGAAAGCGTCTATATGAGGGAAAGGGTTAACATCTAAACTCATCTGCAGCAGACGACTCTTGAAAACATTGTGCCTAAAAGAAGAAATTTCTCATTAAGAGCAAATTCTCCTTTTGCAACAGTGTTTTGAACTTGATTCAATAATTCTACTTTACATTACAGAGACTTTCTTTATAGTTTGCCTAAATGTTTTCAAAGTCATCTGGTACAGATTTGTCAAATATGAGTAGGGATTAATGAGCTACATCCTTCCTTATATAAGTGACTACTCGATACTAAACAAACAAAATACCTTAAGCATGTTACTCTGATTGTTGTCAATTAAATTAACCCATTCCCTGATACAGATATCAAACTTCTGCAGCTGATGACTTGAAAACATAATGGGAAAATGGGAAATGTATCAAAACAAGTAATTTCTCCTTTTCTCACAATGCTTACAACTCTGTGTAAAACTATACTTCCAATTCTAGATATTAATCTGCTCCCTTCAGATATTTTCAAAATAGACAACTTTAGAAATGCAATATGTGAAGTCTCTCTACTATATATTGGCATGTCACTTTTAATAAGGGTGGTTCCAGAAAGAAATGTTTAGGGACGGAAAAACAGCAGGCTATTTTTATTTAGTGGGTTGTGTGAAGTACTGGTGTGAGAAAACCAGGAAATGCATGAGTAGGTGAACTGGCCGCCGTGATATAACTGAGAAATTGTTAAAAACGGCGTTAAACCCCAATCAATCAATTATTTAGTGGGGGTAATAATGTCAAATTTTTTTTTATAGATAAATAGATGATACCCTTTGAATTGCTGGTCCTCCCTCCAACCCTACATTTTTTCCTGGAACAGCTCTTGCTTGTATTTCCCCCAGTTAATGAAAAGACATGTTAGATAATAATGGTTTGCATGTAGGTTTTAATGACCAGTTGAGAACATACTATATTTTCACATGTTGAAATCTTGATCTAGTTGACTGCTTGTATTGTTTTGCAAAATCAATTAGTATTCACAGAACTAGTTAACCCTTTCCCACATATAACAAAAATGCTGCAAACAACTGAAAACATCTAGTTACAAAAATAGAAAATACCCTTTCAATGAAAGAACAATTATTGAATATAGTTGAAAACATTGTGACAAAAGGAGAAATTGCTCATTATGTGCCCTTTCTCCTTTTGTCGCTATGTTTTCAAGTCATCTGCTGCAGGAACGTCAGAAAGTGCCAGTATGGAGGAGAGAGTTAAAGGAACACTGTTAGTTAATGAATTTTTTATTTTACAAGTTTTAACTTGACTAGGTTATTTGAAGTAATATATTTCTCTCTTCTAAATTCTCTGAATTAAAGACTTGGTATTATAACAGGATCATAATGCCAGCAAAATTAGTGAATCATTAACCCTTTCCTTCATATAGACGCTTTTTGACGCCTCTGCAGCAGACAGCTTTTTGAAAACATAGTGACAATAGAAGAAATTGAGTAATTTCACCTTTTGCCACAATTTTTTCCACTTTTAGTGGCTTCCATTCAATTATAGAGATTTTCTATTTTTTGACAAAATATGTAAGTAAGAGTGATATAACAGAGATTTATAAAATTTGTGACTAAGTGCTTTTACCAAAAAAATATTACAAGAAATAGATCTTTTCCACTTTTGAAAATATTGTAGCAATAGGAAAAAGTGCTCGAGAAGCAATTTCTCCTTATGCTACATTGATTTTGAACTCTATTCTAAAACTCAACCCTTATATTATAGAGATTTTTCATATTTTCCCCCTTATGGTTTCCAATTTGTCTGCTGCAGATGTGTATGTGGGGAAGGGTTAGACCAAAAATGAATAATGCTGATCATTGCTTTTTCAAAATAAATCATGAAATAAGTACTTAAAAACCAAAACAAATGATGACAATAGCAATAGTTCTTACACCAAAAAGAATAAATTTGATAATGCTCAACTCTTTCTCACATACAGCAAAAGTGTAGCAGACAAATTTGAAACCATATCAACAAAAATTTCTAAATTTTAATATAATTGAAAACATTTCGACAAAGAGGAGAAATTGCTTATTATGAGTAAATCCTCCTTTTGTAACAATGTTTTTAAAGATCGTCTACTGCAGAGGCGTTATAATGTATCTACACAAATTAGTGGGAAATGGTTAAAAAAAAGAAAAGCGAGATTAGTGCTTATTACGAAAAATGAATGATAGTAAGCACATGTAGTAGGTCAACAAGATGTCCTTGAACCCTTTCCTACAAACAACAAATAATTGCAGCATATGACTTTGAAAATATTTAGTCAAAAATATGTAGACTCTATTTATAGATGAAAGAACAACTATTGAACAAAGTTGAAAACATTGTGGCAAGAGGAGATATTGCTCATTATGAGCAATTTCTCACTTGGACAGTACGTGTTTCCAATAGTCGTCTGCTGCACAGGCATTATAAAGTAGGAAAAGGTTAACATTTTATTATATGCTTGCTTATGTTTTGTTTATTGCACTAAAACATGTTTATGTATGTATATATATGCTAACACAGACCATGTGACGTGAACAGTAAACATGATAGTGTTTGTGACTGCGAGGATCAAAAAACACCCCTTGAGTTGCCGTAAGTCTGATGCACTCAAATGCTTAGCTTAGAATTTATTTCTTTATGTCTTTTTTGCATCCAAAATGGTTCTTTTGACCCCGTTTAAAGAAATTGTCACGATGAGATCTTTGGCCTTCTTTGAAATTTGATATGAATATTTTAAAAGATTTCAGACTTAGGTAATCAGGAGACCCGCTAACTTATCAGTAAATTACAAGTAACAATTTTAAACTCTTGGTATCTGTGTCATTGGAGTGAAAATACATGAGACACTACTCAATTCTTAACCTTTTCCAGTATACTACAAATCTGCAGCAGACGACTTTGGAAACAATAAGGCAGAAATATGAAAAATATCTTTAAATGAAGGTATAATAATTGAATAGTGCAATTTCTTCTTTTGTCATAATGTTTTCAAAAGACGTCAGCTGCAGAAGCATCAGTAAGCCTCTGTATGAGGTAAAGGGTTTATGATATTCTTATGAATATTTATGTCACTTTGAAGAGGAGGCAAAGTTAGCTCATGAATAGGCCTTGAGAGTTTTGATTTTTGTATGTTGGACAAATGGTTTACCAAATGGTCTCTGATCATTAGAAAAACCAAGTGTTTGTCCATCATTATGAAAAGGTTGATTAAAAGGGAGGCAATTATGAGCTATTAAATCTCATTATTCCTTATTATAAAGCAATATCTAATTAACCGTTTCCATCATACCGCAATTTTACAGACATCATGGCAAAGGTCTGGAACATCTTTAATAATGAATAAATAGAACATTGTGACAAAAAGAGAAATTGATCATGTTGTGCAATCTTTCCTTTTGCCTCAATGTTTTCTAAAGGTGTCATATGCACTTGTATCAAAATGTGTCTGTAATCGGGAAGGGTTGGTTAACTCTAGACAGTTGCATTCCTTGCTTTCCCTTTTCTATTCTTTTCTTTTCAGTCTGTGTCATCCTTTACAATAATTCTGTCTAATTTGGAGTAACCCATTTATAAAAGGCCACCTTCAAAATTGTAATGCATTTTAAAGACAATTCTTGGCAATATCAATGTATTAACCCTTTCCCACTGGTAGACGCACTTTGACGCATCTGCAGCAGACGACTTTTAAAAACATTTTGGCAAAAGAAGGAATTGCTCGAAACAAGCAATTTCTCCTTTTGCCACAATGTTTTCAACTCTATTTAATAGTAATAACTCTCATTTATTGAGATTTTTCATGTTTTTGTCAATAAGTTTTGAAAGTCGTCTGCTGCAGAATTGTTGTATTAGGGAAAGGGTTAAGATGTGATCAAATTGAAAATGCATGAAATATTTATTGTAGCACTTTTCCACAAGCTGCATAATGTTTAATTAATTAATCGTTCAAAATAAATTACCTTTAAAAATGTCCTCGAAGTGATTGCTTTAAAATAAAAATGGGGATAAAATAAAGTATGATTTTTATACAGAGGTGCAAACATTGCGGGAACATTTGAACTTTGTTTCTTTTGAACAATGTCTTCCTTTTCCAACAGTGTTTATGAGCCATCTGCTATGGAGACATCAAACTCTATCTATATAAGGAAAAGGGTTAATTATTTGAATGTCAAATTCTTTAGTCCTTTTGGATATCACATGGAGTATATATGGGTCATCAGTTCCTTCCTTATTCACAGTTTTTCTTATTTTTCCTGTATGTCGTTTTCTTCTGAGCGCAAACTAGCATGCCAGAAAGTAGTATTATAACTACATAAATCTTGCTAATATCATTAGTTAGTGCTAGTTTAAATTAATTTGCTAATCAGAAGTTTTTTATTTTCAAATTCCATGATTGATATTCCTATGTAATATGCTTATATTGAAGCCTGTCTGCAATGTATGGAAATCTGTATGCATTAAATGCATATTTCTGCTTTTTATTTTTCCCTCGCTTATATTATTATTTGTAAGCAGTTCTTGCTTATTTTATTTGCAATGTATGTGAGAAGATATTTCATTGATCTTTGTATTATTACAAGAAACAGATCAAGACAATAGTTTGTCCTGTTGGATTATTATCCCCTCGGCTAACAAAGTTTGCGAGGGGATATAGTAACAGGGATGTCCGTTTGTTCGTTTGTTTGTGCGTCCGTCCATAACAACCTTGTGACCACTCTACACTGAACATCCTTCGACCGATCTTAACCAACTTGCTATACAGTTATTATATGGCAAGGTCTAGAAGCAGAAGCTATTTACTTTCAAGGTCATAAGTTCCAGGTCAAGGTCAAAATTGGACTTTCACTATTCCATATCAACAACTTAGTGACCACTCTACACTGAAGCTCCTTCGACCTATCTTAACCAAAATTGGTATACATTTAGTATATGGCAAGGTCTAGAAGCATATTTACTTTCAAGGTCATAAGTTAAAGGTCAAGGTCAAAATTGGACTGACTATTTTCCCATATCAACAGCCTTGTGACCACTCTACACTGATCATCTCTTGGCAGATCATTACCATACATTTAGTATATGGTAAGATCTAAAAGCCTATTGATTGTAAATGTCAACAGGCAAAGGCGGGGTCATTTGGCAAAGGCCAAAAGCGGAGACAAGGACAAATTACACGTAGTTCTATGGTTCATAACATTAATAACAATTTAATAAAGGCAAGGACAAATAACATTAGTTTTCTGGTACATAACATTAACATAGGTCATTGGCCATATTTTTAGCCATATTTTTAAATTGAATACCGAGGGGATGCATTCGCTTTGCGGTGCCCTTGTTCTAAGTAGAGTTATTGCCCCTTGACTTTGACACTTTCTTTAATTTATAGATTGTGCAATTAAGAATTTGGTTGCGTTCGAGTGCATTTGTGTTGTTCGGACACTATTTTTAAAAATCATTAATAGTTAATAAAAACAATTATGAAATGAGATACTGTATTGTGTTAACATTTTAATTTACTTAGGATATTTTCAATATTTTAGTTGTGTATATGTTTGTCTTGTACTTATATGTTATATAAACAAAAAGTCAATTTGTCCTTGAAAGATTTAAAGTTAAATTCAGTTCATTTAATTCAAGTTGGACATAAACAGTATTTATTGAAGATGGCGTTTCTGTAACACTTTCTTTTGTTGATTAATTTGGTATTTTTTTACGAAAATGAATTGCATAGGTTTGATTTATTATGATATATATATTTAATACCTTTTAAACACTTTCCAACATACAACAATCTTAAGCAGATCTCTAAATAAAAGGGAACGCTCTATAAATGAAAGTGTGATTATTATATAGAATTGAAATCATTGCAGCAAAAATAGAAAATAACATCTACATTTAGGAGAGGGTTATTTATGAACTATCTTGGTAAATTGTTTTTTTTTTATTTGTGAAAACAATTGATGTAAACAAAAAGATATATCTGAAAATTTTAAGTGAATTAAAGATACAGAATTGAAAACAGTGTTGCAAAACAGAACACGCTTAGTATGGAATTTCTATTATATGTGGGAAATAAACAGGTATTCATGAAACAAAAACAATACTCATTCCAATAATTAAAAACATACATGAACATTACATTACAGAACATGGTTGAAAGGTTCTGCAGTATTGGTTGTTCTGCTGGGATTAACCTGGACGTTTGGTCTGATGTATGTGAGCGAGGACACCATAGTGATGGCCTACTTGTTTACCATTCTAAACAGTCTACAGGGGCTCTTTATCTTCATCTTCCACTGCTTTATGGATAAAAAGGTATTTCTACTTATATGAGCTACACACTACAGATTGAGTTAATTAATTAGAGTTGCACCCTTTCATAGTCGGGCGCATCTACAACAGACAAATTCTGAAAACATTGTGGCGAAAGGAGATATTGCTAAAAATGAGCAATATGTCCATTTGTCACATTGTTTTCAGCTCTGTTCATTAAGTATACTACTGTTCATTAAGTATACTATTTAATATTAACACTTTCCCTCATACGACAATTCTGCAGCAGACTACTCTGAGCATATTTTGTAAAAAAATAGAAAATCTCTATAATTGAATGGATAACCTATGACTGAAAGTGGAAAACATTGTGGCAAAAGGAGAAATTGCTCGTTTTGAGCAATTTCTTCTTTTGTCACTATGTTTTCAAAAAGCCATCTGCTACAGAGGCGTCACGAAGCGTCTATAGGAGGGAAAGGGTTAAGGAGAATTGAGATATTTTCAAAGTTGTTAGCAGCAGATTTGATGTATGAGGGAAAGGGTTAAAACTAGTTTTATCGTGGTTGACATTTCACCTAACCCTGTGTTTCCTAGCTCTCTCGCACAAGTACTTGACAGGCAACTGGTTACCATCCAAAATAGACTTAAGCAATTTAGTGGAAAACAAAATGATTGTTGACATAATATAATAATATAGTCAATCATCAGATAGAATGGTGAAGCCAGTCTTTATTCATGTAACCCCTTGATGGATATCTTAATTGTACCTTTTGACCCACTTGAGGACAAATTTGCTGCAGCTGAGTAGTTGGCATTGGCTGCGTAAAACATTAATAAAACAAATGAACTATAACGGCTAGTCATCAAGAAATTCATAAGGTATTTGTTACAAGTGTGAACTGACATTCATGCTATTTGATCCAAATACATACTGTACAAGTGTTTTCTTGAATAATATGGTGAATTATTGTAAGACAGAACAGATTCAGATCAGACTGCGTGTATCTGTTCTTTTGTAATATAAACTTGAAACTTATTTGTATTTTCTCATAATATAGAAGTTGATTTATTTTCTAATTACAGGTTAAGAAAGAATGGAGGCGTGCCATTTACAAGGCCAAATGGTTACCGATGTGTTGTCGTGTGAACATTGGTGGTAACGGGGATACAGTCTCATCTCCTACACCGTCTTACTCCTCTGGCATACCAAATGTAAGTAGGTTGGATTGAGCCGAGTGGTTAGCGTTGGGGATTTTGAACTGGGCATCCCAAGTTTGATACCCAGTCGCATACTGTGGTCATGGTGGAGTGCCTTTGGGCAAGTCACATTTCCTAGCCTAGTACCTGTTTGTTTACCCAGGTATCATGAATAATTAAACTGTTGCCATGATATAACTGAAAACAGTGAAAACACCAACAACAACAAAACATTTCAGTTGACAATAGACCTCCCTGCAGCAGACAACTTTTGAAAATCATTGTGATAACATTTAAAAAGGAGAAATTACTCAAGACAAATTGTTTTTACCCCACAAATGTTTTTCTACTTTACTTTATTAACCAGGTTTTCCGAAGGAAAAATCTGGTTATTAGTTTGGCGAAGTCGGCGGGCGTCAACTTTCCTTGTCCGGACCATAACTTTGCCATGCATAGAGATATTTTCAAATAACTTGGCACAAATATGCACCATATCAAGACGATGTGCCAAAAAATTCTGTAGATTCAAGGTCAAGGTTACAGTGATAAGAAATAGACTTTAATTGAACTTTTCTTGTCCGGACCATAACTTTGTCATGCATAGAGTTATTTTCAAATAACTTGGCACAAACGTGCACCATATCAAGACGATGTGCCAAATGCAAAACTTTTGTCTGTAGCTTCAAGGTCAAGGTCACAGTGACAACAAAAAGACATCAGTTGAACTTTCCTTGTCCGGACAATAACTTTTTCATCCATAGAGATATTTTCAACACCATATCAAGATGCTGTGTCATATGCACAATTTATGTGTTTAGCTTCCAGGTCAAGGTCACAGTGACAGAAGATATACTTTACTTGAACTTTTTTTGTTCAGACCATAACTTTACCATGCATATAGATATGATTATTCATCAATAGAAATATTCCCTGTTACTTAAATTACTAGCTTTGATTAACTATTAACAGAAAGATTTGACAGATCTGTTAATTCTTAATCAAACACCTTCCATAATATTATAGAAAACCTGGTTTCATGGAATTTCCATGTCTTGTTGAAAAATTATTTTTGTTTGGTGAGATTTTCAAATATTTTTGTCAAGATCATTTCAAAGTATTTTGCTGCAGATTAGTTTAATGTTGGAAAGGATTGAAATACCTAATCAGGTAACCCATGCAAAGGGGACTGTTGCAGATGTGTCACACTGTCTGTCTGTGGGAAAGGGTTGTCTGCTTTTGCAGTATCTGAGGGGTAAAAGCCCCCATCTGGATTCGGAAGGAAGATTTTATTACAGCATTGAAACTGTTGCGAATGAAAGAGATAATACTGGAAATCAGACATTTGAATAGATTTGTTTGGTGCAGATGTAGCAGAAGCTGTCTGTATCTGAGAAAGGTGATCTGTATTGTAGAACTGTTGTAACCCCCTTATTTATTATTAACCCTTTCCCTCATACAGACGCTTTCTGATGCCTCTGCAGCAGACAGCTTTTTGAAAACATTGTGACAAAAGTGGGAAAGAGTTAATAGGTTTACGGATCATCCTCCAGCAAAAATTAATGAAATGTTCATAAGTGAGGGATTGATATGAAAAAATAATTTAGTCCTTCCTTCCTTTGCTAGTAGAACTATATATATAGGATTCTATTATCCGACGTCTGTCCATCTTACTTTCACTTGCTACCATATTAGCAGTAGACACATGTATTTCTTCAAACCCTCCTGTTTTATATTTTCAGTATTTCTTGCGGTTCTGGAGTAGTAGAAAAAGGAAACGATCTTCCACCAGTTCAGCCACAGCCAAACGTATGTAACAATTAAAACTGAATCATGGCGTCCTTTAGTTTGGGTTAATTAACCTTTTTTATGCCCCCAGAATCACCGATTCGGTGGGCATCTAGTTTTTGGTCTGTCTGTCTGTCTGTCGAAAAAAACTTTAACCTTGACCACTACTTTTGAACCATAACAGGTACAGCTTCCATATTTCACATGTGTATTCCTTGTGACATGACCTTTCTGTCAGTACTAAAATGTTTGACCTTGCGACTTCTCGAAAAAAACTTTAATCTTGACCACTACTTTTGAACCATAACAGGTACGGCTACCATATTTCACATGTGTATTCCTTGTGACATGACCTTTCTGTCAGTACCAAAATGTTTGACTTGCGACCTTTGACCTAGATGTTGCCATTCTCGAAAAAAACTTAACCTTGATCACTACTTTTGAACCATAACAGGTACGGCTACCATATTTCACATGTGTATTCCTTGTCACATGACCTTTCTGTCAGTACCAAAATGTTTGACCTTGCGACCTTTGACATAGATGTTGCCATTCTCGAAAAAAACTTTAACCTTGATCACTACTTTTGAACCATAACAGGTACGGCTACCATATTTCACATGTGCATTCCTTGTGACATGACCTTTCTGTCAGTACCAAAAAAATTTTTTTTACCTTGCGATCTTGACCTTTGACCTAGATGTTGCCATTCTCGAAAAAAACTTTAACCTTGACCACTACTTTTGAACCATAACAGGTACGGCTACCATATTTCACATACATGTGTATTCCTTGTGACATGACCTTTCTGTCAGTACCAACATTTTTGACCTTGCGATCTTGACCTTTGACCTAGATGTTGCCATTCTCGAAAAAAACTTTAACCTTGACCATTACTTTTGAACCATAACAGGTACGGCTACCATATTTCACATGTGTATTCCTTGTCACATGACCTTTCTGTCAGTACCAAAATGTTTGACCTTGCGACCTTTGACATAGATGTTGCCATTCTCGAAAAAAACTTTAACCTTGATCACTACTTTTGAACCATAACAGGTACGGCTACCATATTTCACATGTGCATTCCTTGTGACATGACCTTTCTGTCAGTACCAACATTTTTTACCTTGCGATCTTGACCTTTGACCTAGATGTTGCCATTCTCGAAAAAAACTTTAACCTTGACCACTACTTTTGAACCATAACAGGTACGGCTACCATATTTCACATACATGTGTATTCCTTGTGACATGACCTTTCTGTCAGTACCAAAATGTTTGACCTTGCGATCTTGACCTTTGACCTAGATGTTGCCATTCTCGAAAAAAACTTTAACCTTGACCACTACTTTTGAACCATAACAAGTACGGCTACCATATTTCACATGTGTATTCCTTGTGACATGACCTTGAGACCTTGACCTTTGACCTAGATGTTGCCATTCGGGGGCATCAGTGTTTCACAAACACATCTTGTTTTTCATATTCAACGAAAGAGCGGCAGGGGCTTTAAATATATCTTTAAAAGTTGTCTATTAATGAAAGCATAACTATTGAATCCAGTTTGATAATGTTGTGACAAAAGTAGAAATTAATCATTATGGGAAAGGATTTATTCAACAATTTTAGTAATTACCCATTGTGACAATATAATGTAAACAGCTTACCCTAATATTAAGAAATTTCATTTAATCTTAAAATGATTTCAAAAGTCTGTATCAGGTATAGGACTAACCTTAACCCTTTTCCCACATAATCTGCAAAAATCTTAAAAATGTCTACTTAAAAATAGAGAAAATCTCTACAATTGTAGGTATAATTACTGAAAAAAGTTGAAAACATTGTCGCAAAAGGATAAATTTCTCCTTTTGCTACAATGTTTTCAAAAGTCGTCTGCAGCAGAGGCGTCAGAAAGCGTCTGTATTTGGGAAAAGGTTAAATCAGAATATTGGTAAATATAAAGGGTGTCTTGTCCAATGGACACAATTTCAGTGGTTTTTTAGCTCCACTGGCATGGCGAATTGTCCGTCGTGCGTCCGTGCGTGCGTAAACTTTTTCCTTTAAACGACTTCTTCTCCCTAACCACTTGGCCAATTTGGTTGAAACTTCATGGGAAGCATCCTCTCAATGTCCTCTAATAAATTCCTTCAAATTTTTTTGATCCATTCGAAATTCTGGTTTCCATGGCAACCGAAAGAAAAAAATAGTGAGAACTTAAAAAATCTTCTTCTCCAAAAGTGTCAGGCCGATTTTCAAATAATTTTGTAGAAATGTTCCTTGGGTGACTCTTTATTAGATTCCTTCAAGAAATGTCGATTGGTTGAAAAACATGGCCGCCAGGGGGGCGGGGCTATTTTGCCTTATATTGCAATAGTGAAAACTTAAAAAATCTTCTTCTCCGAAAGTGTTCAGCTGATTTTCAAATAATTTTGTAGAAATGTTCCTTGGGTGACCCTTTATCAGATTCCTTCAAGAAATGTTGATTCGGCGAAAAACATGGCCGCCAGGGGGGCGGGGCCATTTTGCTTTACATAGCTATAGTGAAAACTTAAAAAATCTTCTTCTCCGAAAGTGTTCAGCCGATTTTCAAATAATTTTGTAGAAATGTTCATTGGGTGACCCTCTATCAGATTCCGTAAAGCCATGTTGATTGGTCGAAAAACATGGCCGCCAGAGGGCGGGGCTATTTTGCCTTATATGACCATAGTGAAAACTTAAAAAATCTTCTTCTCCGAAAGTGTTCAGCCGATTTTCAAATAATTTTGTAGAAATGTTCATTGGGTGACCCTCTATCAGATTCCTTCAAGCCATGTTGATTGGTCGAAAAACATGGCAGCCAGAGGGCGGGGCTATTTTGCCTTATATGACCATAGTGAAAACTTAAAAAATCTTCTCCTCCGAAAGTGTTTGGCTGATATTCAAATAATTTTGTAGAAATGTTCCTAGGCTTACCCTCTATCAGATTCCTTCAAGCCATGTTGATTGGTTGACAAATATGGCTGCCAGGGGGTGGGGCTATTTTGCCTTATATGGCTATAGTGAAAACTTAAAATATCCTCTCCTCCGAAAGTGTCAGGCCGATTTTCAAATAATTTTGCAGAAACATTCCTTGCGTGACACTCTACAAGATTCCTTTAAGCCATGGTGGTTGGTAAAAAAATAGCCACCAGGGGGCAGGGCTGTTTGGAGATTTTATTTTTGCCTTATGGCCGTGGAGCGATACTGGCCCTCTTAGGCCTCTTGTTTTGTGTGCGTGCGATAAGATAATGTACCGGTATATTTATTTTTACTTATTTGTGACTTAGAAAGATCCAATGAATCGGAGGATGGCTTTTCATGCAAGGGTTCTACTCAGTGCAAAAATGGTACATAAAACAAAAACATATAAAACTGACTGTGTCTATTTTCAGATCGAAGAAGCGACCTTGACAGTTTTCTACGAACAGACTCCAGTAGCGGCTGCACAACAGGCACCGGTATTAATCGCTATAGCAACCATAGTGAAAAGCTGATTATAAATGGTCAAAATGTATACACTGCCATGCCCACCCATCATGAAGGGGGAGTCAATGGGGACTTATCTGTAATTGATTGTTCTGTTATTGATAGTGAAAATGTAACTGAATATTGTCAGCAGCAGATGAATGTTTCGAATGAACAAAGACGCTATTCATCTGGATCCGAGGATATGGATGCCCAAGATAATGTATCCAGGGATTCAACGAGCAGACATCGATTGTCCTTTTTGTCAACGGATTCAAATTTAAAGATAAATTCCGAATTTAACTCGGATACCGAAGACGGCAAAGTGAACTATGCAGTTATAGACTTTAATGACGCCATACCTTCGTCAAACAAACCACAGCCCACGGAAAATGAACAAAACTTGATTAATGACATTTTGAACATGTATGAAAATACGAAAGAGCCCCGAATACAGGGGGATCACGGGGTAAGTATTTCTCATAGTAAAATAGACACTAAATCGGAATTAGAGTCCGAAAATAAAGATAAAACATTTACTCGGAGTGCGCCAGACTTAAAACTTTCGGTACATAACAAAGGGCAGTATTCAAATTCAGTGATGGACACATCTACACAACCCTTGCTTGGATCTCTTCCAGATGTGTCGACTGTTGGAGAGGATGACAGCGACACTGACAACAGTCCATATTTTAAGTCAGCAGACGGGAGGATAAAACATTAGTCCTCAAGATGATCATGCTTTTTAGCTGGTTCAGATAAGACCAAATTAAAATGCAAAGAAATGTTTAATGTAACTTTTGTGTTCTATATTTGCCAAAACGATACACTTCCTCCATCTTTCATGTCATTTTTATGTTGAAAATTAACCATTTTCTTGACACTCAGTAGATGACTGAAAAATTAGACAAATGTTCATGAGAATCAATTGCACCTCTCTCCCTACCCAATGTTTTTATATGCTATTGGAAAAATTGCAAAATTAAATTTCCATGTGGTGTATTATATTTATAAATTAATTTCAAAACAAACGACCTTAAAATATTCTGTAAGTTAATGGTTAACCCTTTCCCACACATAGATGAATTTTGACACATCTGCAGCTGATGACTTTTGAAAAAATGTGGCAGAAGGATAAATTGCTCATAATGAGCATTCTCCTTTTGCCACAATGTTTTCAACTCAATACTATAATCATACTTTCACATTTTTAAGTGTTTCAAATTCTTGACTAGATGTTTTCAAAGTAGCTTCTGCAGATTTCCTGTATGTGGAAAAGGGTTAATAAACCATCTACTATAAATGTACTGTCTTGGTCTGTTAACCCTTTCCCACATACAACAAATCTATAACGGACGTATTCGGAAACATTAAGTCAAAAATATGGAAACTCTATACATAAAAGAACTAATTATTTAATAAAGTTGAACAGAAAAAGAAGAAATGAGAAATTGTTTATTATACCCCCAGATACGTAGTATATCGGGGCTATATAGGAGTCACGCTTGACGGTCGGTCCGTTGGTCTGGACATTTCTTGTGAACACTATTTCTCAGCAACCCTTAGTCAGAATTCAATATAACTTCACAAGAATGATTGATACCAAGCCTAGTTGTGCATATTGTCGGCGTGTTGCACTCGAATTATTTTTAAATGAGTTATGGCCCCTTGAATTTCTCATATATATGTATATTGTCAGGCACCAGCTGGGGGTATTCATCACCTTCAGTGATATTTCTAGTTTTGAACAATTTCTCCTTTTGTAACAATGTTTTCAAAAGTCATTTACTGTGTACATGGGTCGAAAATGTGTCTGTTAGTGGAATAGGATTAGACCAGATTTAGTGTGAAATGAATTTCTATTGTTAACGGGTCTGAGTTTGAGTTTTTTATACTTGTTTGTTATTGTATCTCTAACACTTACTCTTGTACATGGAATGAGGCACCCTATAGCAAGAATGCTTGAATTGCAGATATTGTTCATACTATCATATGCAGGGACACTGGCAAATCTGTTTCTTCACCACTAGTATTCGCAAAGCCAAGCAGAACAACTTTTCAATTTTAAAATAATCTATTTCGAAAATAAAAATTATAATCAAACACTGATTTCCAATTATTTTAGTTTCACTTTTCTTTGCAATCATTATTGCAAGCAATATTTTGCTACTTCTTCCCAATCATTTTTTTTGTCTTGTAGATAATTTCAATTATTTATCAAACTTGGGTTAATGAAACTAGACCAAAGATAACATTGCTGTTGTTGATAATAGTATATATATTTTCATATATAATTGTTTTGTCTTCAAACATTGTACATATTTGTAAATAAGGATGTTTTGTCTATATATATAATTTCTATTTTCTTTTCTTCATAATAATTCAATTTTCTACAACAGTCATATAAAATTATTTTTAGCTCACCAGAGCACGAAGTGCTCAAGGTGAGTTTTTGTGATCACCTTTTGTCTGTCGTTTGTTGTCAACATTTGCTTGTTAACACTCTAGAGGTAACATTTTGCATTTAATCTTCATAAAAGTTAATCAGAACATATATCTCCATCAAATCTAGGCCAAATTTAATAAAAAGATTGTGTACACTCTGAATGCCGCATTTTTACTTTAGCAGATTGAAACTTTTTCAGAAAGTTTGTCTTGATAATATCTCGGCTAACTTCGAATATGGGTTTGGTCAGATCAAAAACTAGGTCACTAGGCCATATTGTAGAAATATCTTGTTAACACTATAGAGATCGCATTTTTGACTTGAGCAGCTTGAAATTTTGTCAGAAAGTTTGTCTTGATGATATTGCCATTGGCGCTGAAAGAGTTAAGTCTTAAATAGCCCATTCTCCAGGTGAGTGATTCCAGGGCCTCATGGCCCTCTTGTTTTACATAATTCTACATCAATAAATCAATAAAAAATTTAACTCTTGTTGACTGTTTACCTGATTTAAACAATATATTTTAACCCTTTCCCACAAACAACAAATCTGCAGCAGACGATTTTGAAATCATCTGGGGGGGGAAATACAGAAAATCTCTATAAATGAAAGTTTAAAAATTGAATTGAGTTGAAAATATTGATCGTTTTGAGCAATTTCTTCTTTTGCCACTATGTTTTCAAAAAGTCATCTGCTGCAGAGGCGTCAGAAAGCATATATATATGTGGAAAGGGTTAAAGTCAACTGCTCTGAAAACAACTGAGGAAACAAGCAATAATTGTGGGCATTTTTTATTTTTGTTATGAACAGTTTAAAATTCTCCAGCAAAGGAGAAATTACTCACTATTAGAACTTTCTAAATCTTTAACAAATCCTTTTTAAACACTTTCCGTATACAACAAATATATAGCAGATGACTATCAAATCATCCTGGCGAATATATGTAACAATTTTAATTTTTGAAAAAAGTATAAAACATTGTGGCAAAAGAAGAAATTGCTTGTTAAGAGCAATTTCTTATTTTGACACAATGTTTTCAAATGTCGTCTGCAAGTAGGAAAGGGCTACGATGTTTGCTGTAGATGCATAAAATATTGTCTATCAGGTAAAGGGTTTTGAAATACCATTCACATCAAACACAACTAAATGTTGTGGTTAAATTTAAGTTCAAGTTTCATAGTTTTGAAAAAATAGATCTTTCTTATTTTATAATATTGTATTGGTTTTAGTTTTTGTAATGTTTACAAACTTGTGGTTGTGAGTATCAATGATCATCGAATCCTTAAACTGCTTGGTATTGCGTATTCGGGGGGAAAATCTCCTTTTTCTTACGATGTACCCAAAAGATGTCATCTGCAGGAACGTGAAAATGTTGTTCCATCTAAACTTGGGAGGACTAAGCAGATTAATTAAGGATGAAAAAGAAAATTTGGTTGTGATTCTTGAGTTTTCAAAAAAAGTGCTAGTTTCATTCTCATGAATATAAGCAATATATTATAAACATTATTTAATCCTGTCTTCAAATCAATTTTGGTGACGCATTGTAGACATTTCTGATACCTCTGCAGTAGACGGCTTTTTGAAAACATGGTGACAAAAGAAGAAATTGCTCAAAACAAGCAATTTCTCCTTTTGTCACCATGATTTCAACTCAATTCAATTATTGTTCTTTCTTGGGATTTTCTGTGTTTTTGCCTAGACGTTTTCAAAGTCGTCTGCTGCAGATTTGTTGTATGTTGAAAACATTATGGAAAACGAGTAATCTCTTTCTAAATATTACTGGGTGTGTATATATATATATATATATAAATTCTTCCTCAAAAGTTTTCAAAGAAAAAAAATCTTAAAATACCGTTTCAGGTGAATTTGATTACAACAACATGAAATACATGTTATTGTTATATAATATTTGCATTATTTTTGTACCAGTTTGTTAAATAAAACAACGGAATTATTAGACTAGAAACTTACACCAGAAGTGTCCTTACCAAAGAACATTGTTTGTTGTTCTATGATAACTTTCTCATACCAACAACTTGGACTCTGTATTGGATTTGATACACCTTTCTGAATCTGCATGTCAAGATGCAATAGTCCATTAGGGTTATAGACAAAGGGGTCATGAGTTCCACAGAGGTCCAGATCAGGAGAAGTATACATCTCTTTTACCCACAATATCTCTCATATCGTCTAAACAAACCTATGTTGTGGGTACTCAAAAGAATCGTCTTTATGAGACGATTCTTTTGAGTTCCCACAACATAGGGGAAGAGGGTAAAATAAGGATTTTAGAATGTACAGAACCCGTTAACTAGAGCTCTGGAACTTCCATGCTTGGCTAATACCCTAATGATGATTGGCAATGTTGTTTGTTCTTCATCAATGTGGGAATGTAGCCAGTTGTCTTTCATGAAAGGGCTGTAGAGTCTTATGTGGGAACGTAGCCAGTTGCCTTGGAAGACATGTGTGCAGTACTGGTGTGAGAAACACAGGAAATGCATGGTAATATCAACCCGTTGAAGTGATATAACTGATAAACTGTGTTGAAAATAGTGTTAAAAGCCAATTAATCTTCTTGAAACCTTGAAACTGATTTAGGAATTCATGCATAACACTTGTAACTACATCTTGTTACAATTTGCAGTTACGACCATTTTGCGAAAAGAAGATTGTGAGGTTGCTCAGGATCATTATTATGACTTGATAACATTTAAATCTAGTTTGGTATGACATAGAGTAACAAACAAATCGTTTTTCTGGCCAAACATAACAAATGGGTGTTGTGTGCCCATATCTCATTCAAATGGTTGTGACTATGTATATAAAATGTTGACATATCCCCCACCCTCCTTTTTCTACATTATTCTATATTTCAAGACAATTACGAATTGAAAGGTTGTGAAGAAGTCAGTCCAGAGGACTAGATAATAGAGAGTGAAAAGGTCTTTTTCCCACAATATTTCCCTTATTACTGAACCAAATTCTATGTTGTGGGTACTTAAAATCATCGTCTCACTGAGACTATTCTTTTGAGTACCCACAACATAGGGTTTGAATGTCAAATAAGGATTTTAGAACATGAAAAAGGCCCCTTATCTAGAGAGCTCTGAGTCACCTTGTCACTAGGCTTTTATTGAACATTTCTTGTAATCTTAAGAAATGTGTCTTTTTTTATGCCATTAGCTACTGGTAAATAATATTTTAGACTGGCACATATAAAAAAATAACTCAAGAGAGAAAAAAACTATAAGTATGATTTCAAGACAATGATGGAGAAGAATAAACTTTGAAAATTGTAGAAGTAAAAGCCTATTTAGAGGAATCCTAGACTTTTTTGTGGAGTTGTTCCCGATTTGTCATGATCTACAAGATTCAAAATGAATTCTACTTTAGTTTCCAGCTTAAAGTGAAAAACGCTTTTTCAACAACTCCTTGAAATATAATGTTGTGGAAAAATGTTTTAGATATTCCAAACTATCCTCTCCATCAAATAATATTGCCAGGTGACAAGTGTTGATTGTATAGCTATTTCAGTTAATCCTTTCCAACATGCATATGAAGTAGATGACTTTTGAAATCATCATGGCAAAAGGAGAAACTGTTTTGCCAAGATGTTTTCAAAGTTGTCTGCTGCAGATTTGTTGTATGTGGGAAAGGGTTAAATATATATATGTAAATAATGTGTTAGCTTGTGTGTAAATAATGTGTTACAGCTTGTGCCAAAAGATATGCTATTGTCTTTATAATTTGAGCATTCCGGTAGTATTTGTTACATATATAAAGTATATTATCACTTTTTCATTCTTCAATATCTTTCATTTATGTCTTGCTATATGTTTACCTTTCAAAGAAGTTTTGCTTTCATATGAAATTATCATGATATCAAGCTGCTGACACCCCAAGTTCAGATTTCCTCTTTTGAATTAACTAACCCTTTCCCACATACAAAACATCTGCAAAAGATGGCTTTGATAGCAGATAAGAAAAATATGAAAATTTTCTATATAGATAAGTATGGTTATTGAATACAAGGAAGCATATCGTATGACAATGGTAATTTTTCAAATCAATATTTGGCACAACAATTTTGACAAATTATTTTTCCAAGAAGAAATTTAGACAGTCTCAAGGTTTGGTTGTGGAATACATGTATGTGATTATTTAAAATTGGGTTCTAAACAAAATACATCCTCACTTAACCATTTACCTGATATACATTCTTAGCTTATTAACCCTTTCCCACATGTGGATGCTTTCTAAACCTCTGCAGCAGACGACTTTCTAAAACATTGTGGCAGAGGTGAAATTGCTCATCATGAGCAATTTCACCATTTGCCACAATGTTTTCAACTCTATTTGATAAATAAACTGTCATTAATGGAGATTGTTCATATTATTGCACAGATGTTTTCAAAGTTGTCTGTGCAGATTTGTTGTTTATGGGAAAGGGATAATGAATAAAAACTTGTCACATTTAAAAAAAAAGAAATATATAACTTTTGATACAGGGATGAAAGCATTGTAGGAAAAGTAGAAAATGCCATTTCTTTTTTTGTAATTTCTCCATTTCTCACCATACTTTCATAAGTCATCTGCAGCAATCATCCTGATTATGGAAGGGCTTTAATTACAGCCATTTTATTCATCCATCTAATTTTTCTTTGATGTGACATTTCTTGAGAATATGTTCATCCTTTATCATACACACAGTATGTAAAATGAGTACATAATGTAGGTATTACTAGGTAAGCAGGGTATTTAACCCTTTGCCACTTATAGACGCTTTCTGACACCTCTGCAGCAGACGACAATTGAAAACATTATGAGAAATATATACTTTTGCCACAATAATTTCAAAAGTCTTATGCTGCAGATGCGTCGGGATGTGGGAAAGTGTTCAATTTAGGTGTTGAAAAGCAGCTTGATTATTGTAAATGCTTATAATGTGCTAAAGGTTGGTCTGATAAGTTTATAGACCTACAGAAATATTTTATTTCTATTAATATAATTAAAATCTTTATGTATAGATCTATGTGTAAATTAAACTAAAATTGTTTTCAATATTGCTAATAAAATTCTTTGTAGATTTATTAAACACTGTCAATCTTTTCTTTTCATGTCCAATTAAATGTGTTTCTAATACAGCTACACTTCTTCAAGTTTTCTTAGTGGCAAATTCATACTCATTACACATAGTAAAACTTACAATTAACTTATTATGCTCCCTAATTTTTAGCTCTACTGGCCATAGGCCAGAAGAGCTTGTGCCGTGGTGTGGTGTCCGTGCGTCCGTAAACAATTGCTTGTGAACTCGATACAGTCTTCGGTTTTGATTGTATCTCATTCAAACTTATACAGTAGTTAGATATTCATGAGAGCTCGTTTCCTTTCGCAAACCAGTCAGATCCGCCCATGCAAGACTGGATTATGGCCCTTGAAATTTTCAAAATTGCTATAATAGACCTTGTGAACACAATAGAGGCTCCATTTACTATCTGATCTTCACCAAACTTACACAGTAGTTAGGTATCCATGAGAGCTTGGTTCCTTTTGCAAACTAGCCAGATCCGGCCATGCAAGACTGGATTATGGCCCTTGAAATTGTCAAAACTGCTATAATACAGCTTGTGAACGCGATAAAGTCTTTAGTTTTGATTGTATCTCCATCAAACTTATACAGTAGTTAGATATCCATGTGAGCTCGGTTCCTTTCGCAAACCAGCTAGATCCGCCTATGCAAGACTGGATTATGGCCCTTGAAATTGTCAAAATTGCTATAATACAGCTTGTGAACGCGATAAAGTCTTCAGTTTTGATTGTATCTCCATCAAACTTGTACAGTAGTTAGATATCCATGAGAGCTCGGTTCCGCCTATGCAAGACTGGATTATGGCCCTTGAAATTGTCAAAATTGCTATAATACAGCTTGTGAAAACAATAGAGATTCCATTTACTATCCGATCTTCACCAAACTTAGATAGTAGTTAAATATTGATGAGAGCTCGGTTCCTTTTACAAACCAGCCAGATCCGCCCATGCAAGACTGGATTATGGCCCTGGAAATTGTCAAAATTGCTATCATAGAGCTTGTGAACACAATAGAGGCTCCATTTATTATCTGATCTTCACCAAACTTGGATAGTAGTTAAATATTGATGAGAGCTCGGTGCCTTTCGAAAACCAGCCAGATGTGCTCTTGCATGACTGCATTATGGCCCTTGAAATTGTCAAAATTCCTATAATACAGCTTGTGAACAAAATAGAGACTCCATTTACTATCCGATCTTCACCAAACTTAGATAGTAGTTAAATATTGATGAGAACTCGGTTCCTTTCGCAAACCAGCCAGATCCGCCCATGCAGACTGTATTATGGCCCTTGAAATTGTCAAAATTGCTATAAAACAGCTTATGAACACAATAGAGCCTCCATTTCCTATCAGATCTTCACCATACATACATGCTCTGGATTGAAAATGACCAAAGAACCATCCCAGTAGAGCATAGGCCCTCATGGGCCTCTTGTTTTTTTGTGTGAACATAATAGTTTCTGCTTCGTTCGTCCCACTTTTGTCCGGGCTATTCCTCAGCAACTACTGACTTTAATTCAATGAAGATGAGATGTGCATATTATCACCATGTAACAGTTCAATAATTTTTCACCAAGTTATTGCCCTTTTAATTTCTATTTAATATGACAGGAAAATTTTGTTCGGACTATTTTTCAGCAACTACCGACTTGAATTTGATGAAACTATGGGATGCTTAACTACCAAGAGGCTATGTATATATTATCACCATATT
Organism: Serripes groenlandicus; assembly: GCA_031761405.1. Taxonomy (NCBI): domain Eukaryota; kingdom Metazoa; phylum Mollusca; class Bivalvia; order Cardiida; family Cardiidae; genus Serripes; species Serripes groenlandicus. The sequence goes on along the minus strand of JASEVX010000001.1, from coordinate 126,483,011 downwards.
CTGGTTCTACGATTTTTCACAGAGTTATTATTGTCCTTTTAGTTCCTATATATATATGACATGGGAAAATTGTGTCAGGGCTATTTCTCAGTTACTACTGACTTGAATTCAATGAATTATAACTAACAAGAGGAGATGTGCATATTATGACCATGTTATGGTTCGATGAGTTTTTATATGACATAGGAAAATTCTGTTTGGCTTATTTCTCAGCAACTACTACTGACTTGAATTCAATGAAACTTTATGGAAAGCTTCACTCTTAAAGAGGATATGTGCATATTATAACAATTCCTGTGTCCTCTTGGCTATGCTTCAGGGAGAATCCATCGGTTCCACCAATATCTTGTTTAATGATAATTATACCCCCAGATACATAGTATATGGGGACTATATAGGCTTGTCCGTCGGTCGGTTTGTCGGTCTGTGGACATTTCTTGTGAACACTATTTCTCAGCAACCCTTGGTCAGAATTCAATATAACTTCACAAAAATGATTGATACCCAAGCCTAGTTGTGCATGTTGCACTGAAATTATTTTTAAATGAATTATGGCCCCTTGAATTTCTCATACATATGTATATTGTCAGGCACCAGCTGGGGGTATTCATCACCTTCAGTGATATTTCTAGTTCTCCTCTATTCACGTACTAAGTTTATTTAACTTAGTTCTTATACTTTCTTAGCTATTGTATAGTCTAGACTGATGGATGGTAAACCTGTAGTCCCCAGGGGTAAGGGACCGGCAATGGTTAAACCCTTTCCAACTTGAAGGTGCATCTCCAGCAGATGACTTTTGAAAATATCGTTGCAACAATGTTTTCAATTCCATTCAATAGTTGCACTTTCATTGATAGAGATTTTCCATAAGTAACTGCAGAATTTTCAAAAGGTTTATGTCACGCAATAACTGAATTTAGGCATTGGCGACTTCACCAAGACCCAGATTAGTCTGCTCCTCCAGACAATTTGATTTGGATCTTCTCTTTTCTCCTCCAAATAATTTGATTTGGATCTTATTTCTTCTCCTCAAAATAATTTGATTTGGATCTTCTCTGTTCTCCTCCAAACAATTTGGTTTGGATCTTATTTCTTCTCCTCCAAACAATTTGATATGGATTTACTCTGTTTGCCTCAAACAATTTGATTTGGATTTACTCTGTTCGCCTCAAACAATTTGATTTGGATTTTCTCTCTTCGCCTCCAAACAACTTCATTTGGATCTTCTCTCTTCTCCTCCAAACAATTTAATTTGGATCTTATCTGTTCGCCTCAAACAATTTTATTTGGATCTTATCTGTTCGCCTCCAAACAACTTCATTTGGATCTTCTCTCTTCTCCTCCAAACAATTTAATTTGGATCTTATCTGTTCGCCTCAAACAATTTTATTTGGATCTTATCTGTTCGCCTCCAAACAATTTAATTTAGATCTCTCTTCTCCTCCACGCAATTTGATCTTATCTGTTCGCCATCTAGTCCTACAGACATAAGGAAAGACTTGAGATTTATTTTGGACAAAAACTGACTGCATGTGATGTGGTTCCAAGTGTCAGTTCCGAGACAGAAAGGGTTAACGATTGGTATCATGTGGATACAGTAACAGTGGGTTATGACTACTGTTCATATTAACTCGTAGTTATAATTTTGTCTGAATCCCCTTTATCTCTGCAAATATTGACCTTGACATTGAAGACAATTCAGATCCCTCTAATAGGTTAAGGTGTTTTGGGGCTGGACGGATTCTAACATTTTTTCTCTGCAGGTAGTTCTACTGAAGCATTAGACAACTTTAAAATTAATGTGCAAGAAACAGAAATTTCTTCTTTTCCCAGTTTTTGCAGCATTGCATGAACATTATACTTCCAATCTTTCAGATGTCAAATATACAAACATTGGATGAAAGAATACCAGAACAAGTTATCAAATGTAATGCCGTTTTATTATAAAAATAATTCAGCAACACTGAGTATTTTATTCTTCAAATAGAGAATAAATAATTAAATATAATAACAATCATCACAAAGCTGCTAACAAACTAAAACTGTTCAGAACCTTTCTGTGACACATTAACCCTTTCCCTCATATAGACGCTTTCTGAGGCCTCTGCAGCAGACAGCTTTTTGAAAACATATTGACAAAAGAAGAAATTGCTCAAGACGAGCAATTTCTCCTTTTGCCACAATGTTTTCCACTTTTAGTCATAGGTTATCCATTCAATTATAGAGATTTTCTATGTTTTGACAAAATATGTTCAAAGTCATCTGCTGCAGAATTGTCATATGAGGGAAAGGGTTAACCCCCCTTTCCAACTTACAACACATTTGCAGCAGATGAAAATATCTAGACAAAAATATTGAAAATCTCTATAGATGAAGCAATTTCTACTTTAGTCACAATGTTTTTAAAAGTCACCTGCAGCAGAGGCTTGAGAAAGGGCCTGTATATGGGAAAGGATTAACAAACAGATCCTATATGTTGAAGCCTCTGTTGTAGACATACATGTATTTAGTAAACCCTTTTGATCATGAAAAGATATCTTCAGGAGATGAGTTGGAAAACATTCCTCGCAAAAGATTATATCTTTGCTTTATTAACCCTTTCCCTCATATAGACGCTTTTTGAAGCCTCTGCAGCAGACAGCTTTTTGAAAACATAGTGACAAAAGAAGAAATTGCTCAAAACGAGCAATTTCTCCTTTTGACACAATGTTTTCCACTTTTAGTCATAGGTTATCCATTCAATTATAGAGATTTTCTATTTTTTGACAAAATATGTTCAAAGTCGTCTGCTGCAGATTTGTTGTATGAGGGAAAGGGTTAAGAGATATAACAAAATTGTTTCAATTCTATTATTCAATAATAAAGCATATGTTTGACTAGATGCATTTAAATTAGTCTGCTACTGATCTAGTATATATGAAATGATTAACCCTTTCCCTAATATAGATGCTTTCTGACGCAGCAGACGACACTTGAAAACCTTGTGGCAAAAATGAAGTTGCTCATGATGAGCAATTACACCATTTGCCACATTGTTTTCAACTCTATCTAATAATTAAACTGTCATTAATCGAGAATTTTCATATATTTGATAAGATGTTTTCAAAGTCGTCTGCAACTATTTTGTTGTATGTGGTAAAGGGTTAAAACAAGGTGGAGTGAGGAGAAACTGCTCATAATAGATCTTTTCATCTCAAATGTTTCATTTGTTCCATAACTCTTATACATGTATTAGGTTCTTTTCTTGAAACGTTTCCAATTTCAAAGGTCCTAGAGAACCAATGAACCCTTTTCCTCATAAATACGCTTTCTGAATTCTCCTTTTGTTATCATGTTTTCAACTCTATTCAATTATTCAAAGTCGTCTGCTGCAGAGTTGTCGTATGTGGGAAAGGGTTAAGGACTACCCCATTCCCACTTGTAGATGCATTGTGACACATCTGCAGCAGAAGACTTGAAAATATATTGAGCAATTTCTCCATTTGCCACAAGGTTTCAACTCTAATTAATAATTTAATTTCCGCTTATTGAAATTTTTGGCAATTTTACTATATACATGTACTTATATAAGGTGTTCATCGCCTTAACCCTTTCCCTCATGTAGACACTTTCCAATGCCTCTGAAGCAGACGACTTTTGAAATCATTGTGGCAAAAGGAGAAATTGCTCATAATGAGCAATTTCTCCATTTGTCAAAATGATTTCAACTTTATTCAATAATCAAACTATAATTTATAGAGATTTTCTTTGTTTTTGCTTTGATAGTTTCGAAGTCGTCGACTGCAGATTTATTATATGTGTATACAAAGTTCAACTGGAAAAGTTCAAACGTTCTTTTAACCCTTTCCCATATACAGGGAAATTGATGTCATTGTGATAATTCAATGTTTAACCCTTTCCCTCATACGGCATTTCTGCAGCAGACGACTTTGAACATATTTTTCAAAAAATAGAAAATCTCCATAATTGAATGGATAACCTATGACAAAAAGTGGAAAACATTGTGTCAAAAGGAGAAATTGCTTGTTTTGAGCAATTTCTTCTTTTGTCACTATGTTTTCAAAAAGTCATCTGCTGCAGAGGCGTCAGAAAGCGTCTATATGAGGAAAAGGGTTAAAAGAAAAACTCATCTTTCATCAATTAGGGGATATGTTTGTTTAGAGTTTAATATTGCCTTCAACAAAGTTCAACTGGAAAAGTTCAAACGTTCTTTTAACCCTTTCCCATATACAGCAAATCTGCAGCAGACTACTTTGAAAATGTCTACTAAAGAATATGGAAAATCTCTTTAATTGTAGATATAATTACTGAAAAAAGTTGAAAACTTTGTCCCACCTGTAGACGCATCTGGAGCAAACAGCTTTTGAAAACATTGTGACAAAAAAGAGAAATTGCTCAAAACGAGCAATTTATCCTTTTGTCACAATGTTTTTAAAAGCTGTTTCCTGCAGATGCATCTACAGGTGGGAATGGGTTAAACATATGATAGTTTAGACTGTGATTGACATTATCAGGACACTGGCTTTATGTCATAACTAAAGCTTTGTTGTGAACTAATATATGAGCACTGTGCAATTGCTCTATATAATAATGATAGCAAAGGCCATTTATTTCACAAAACTATGTTTTGGACAAACATGGAACATATTATCGCTGAACAATTTCTCCTTTTTACAACGAGAATTTCAAGTGGCAGTAGAATTGTTAAATGTCTGTTCTAATTGTAGAAATACATGTGAGGAAGGGAGCCCTATGTGTCACCATGCCAAGACAAGGGATATCCATTAGTCTCAGGTTGAGCACTATCGGTGGGTACCGACGACGGTTTATCAATATCTGAATCTCCTACTTCATTACTCGTTGTGACCCTGACATTGAACACATTTCGTATACCCTCCAACAGGTCAAGGTCGTCCGGGGCTGGATAATGAACCTTTATGGATTCCAACATCTGAAAATTACATGAAAATACAAATAATTACCTTAATTGCTGTTACGGACTTCTTCTAATTGATTTATTTAAAGAACTAGAATGGAGCATGTGTGTCACCTGCACACCTGCTCATTGAAAGTGTGACAGACAGACGCCGGACAAAAAAAAAAGTAATCCCTAAGTGCCTACCATGCTACGCAGGGTGACACAAAAAGGCAGTGGTTCATGAAAAATGAGCATTGACGAGAGATAATAGGCCTTCAGACATTTATGACCAGTGACCAGTCAAGATTCAGATCAGTCCACACTTTCTAGTTTGATTGAAACTACAACTCCTTGTAAGATGATTCATCAGTGGACCATTCTCTCCATGACAAACAGTGGAGATTCTTATCAGATCGCCTGCACAGGTCGAGTTGAATCTGCACTGGTCAACAATTCTGGTATCAAGGGTCAACGGAGTGTACAAGTTTGAAACAGTAGAAGCTGTATTAGAAAAGATGTTCTTCATCATGAATAACTGCTTTAACCCTTTCCCACAAAGAGAAACTTTCTGATGCCTCTATAGCAGACGACTTTTGAAAAACAATTCTTTTGCCTCAATGTTATCAACTCTATTCAACAATTTTACTTCCATTTACAGAGAATTTCATATTTTGCCAAGATGTTCAGTCATCTGTTGCAGATTTCTTGAATGTGGGAAAAGACTTTTCAACAGCTGTCTGTTGAATCAATGTGACACTATCAAAGTAAATTATTGACATGGTTACAAGGCATCTCTATGTCTTCTATTTAACATGATATAAGTTATGAATTTCCCAAAGGCTGTGGAAAACATTGTGGAAAAGGATAAATGATCAGCAATGTATCCTTTTGCTACAATGTTTTAAACTTTATTCTATGATTGTTCTTTCATTTTTAATATTTATTTTTTCCTAAATGTTTTCAAAGCCATATCCTGCAGGTATTGATTAAGCTAGTTAAAGCCCATGCATCTGTTTTAATTAACCTTGTGTTTTGCAATTTGATGCATCAGTGCAGCAGACAGCTTTTGAAAACATTTTGGCAAGAGAAATTGCTCATCAACAGCAATTTCACCTTATGCCACAATGAATTCCAAAATACATACATGTACTAAGTCACACCTTTCATTTAACGACATTTTTAATCTACTTGCCTAGATGTTTTCAAAGTTGGCTGCTGCATGTTGGAAATGGGTCAAGTAAAGAAAAAGGCTTAGGTAAGTAAAGAAGTAAACTGGGTTTTTTCTATAATATCTCTCTTACCACCCAAACAAATTCCACGCTGTGGATACTCTGTCTTTGTGAGATGATTCATTTTCATACCCACAGGTCCACAGTAAAGGGTTTGAGGATCACATATGGTATTTAAAAAACGAAACATGTAATCTAACTGGAGCTCAGGACAGACAGTTGTTAAGTCCATAACTTACTTTTTCTAGACAGGTAATGCCTCTACTGACACTGTATGTTGACGTTAGGTCTACTTTCTGTGGATTGATAACGTAATTAGTCAACAGACTCTCGGCGGTATGAAGAATGTTGCTAAGTTCACTGACATCACATTCTATTGTTGTATACATGAACTTGTATGGAATATCTGAATTTCATATGGAATATATATAATATACATTATACAAATGTTTCACAATTCATAGCATGTTTATTTAATCCTTTCCTACTTGCTAGATGCATTTTTAAGCATTTGAAGCAGACAATTATTTAAAACATCATCGCAATTTCTCCTTTTGCCACATAATGTTTTCAACTCTTTTTTTTTTATAAATATACTTTCATTTAAAGAGATTTCCTACATTTGTCCTCAGATGTTTTCAAATTTGTCTGCTGTAGATTAGTTGTATGTGGGAAAGGTTTAACTGTATAATCTGATATTCTTGAATAAAAAAAGTGGTATTGCAATTCAAGACAATAACCATGCTTTAACATATTTAAAATTTGCAGACTACCGAGTTAAATAATGGCCATTTTTATGTTGTGGTACATTATTATTTTGACTTATTTGATATTTACACAGGCAGAAATAGTAGCGAATCTTGAACTTTGCTATCAAGGTTCATAAATCTTTTCTCACTTACAACATAAAATCTGCAGTAGAAAACATTTTGGTTGAAAATATGGAAAATACCTATTAATGAAAGTCAAAACTTTGAAAAGAATTGAAAACATTGTGGCAAAAGGAGAAATTGCCCATTTTAATTTGATTATTTTGGAAAGGAAAAGAAAATACACCACTAGAATGGAGTGCTCCGTGGAGCATGTGTGTCACCTGCAACTGCTCATTGAAAGTGTGACGAAAAAGTGTGACGGGCAGAAAGACAGACAGATGGAGACGCTGGTCAAAAAAAAAAGTAATCCCTAAGTGCTTACCATGCTATGCAGGGTGACACAAAAATTGGGTATTTTACCACTTCCGACTTGCAGACCACTTTTGAAAGCACTGTGACAAATAGAGATATGTTCTTTATATTGATCATAATTAATTTCTTCTTTTCTGACAAGGTTTTCAAATGTCTACTAAAGCTTTGTTTTCAGCGGTAAAGGGTGACATTAATCTCCATACTTACTGCACTTTAATGTTTCGGAGGTTTCACTGCTGACTGTCAGGCAGTTGATCTCTGAACACAGTTGGTGGTTTGTACGATTGTAGGGGCTAACTATCACACCCACAAAATTACTACCCCCTTTAGAAAACCAGTCCTGTAAAATATAGTTTATTTACAAATGAACTTTCGATATTTTGTAGTTTAATCCTATGTGACATTTACCAGCATTTCGCAAATGAGTATGTTGGCACTAAGTTGCTATAACAGGGTAATATCATAAGGGGTAACAACTACTAGTTTTCTCATCTCTAAATATTTCTATAATCTAATTATTCTTATCTTCTTAACCCTTTCCCTCATATAGACGCTTTCTGACGCCTCTGCAGCAGACAGCTTTTTGAAAACATAGTGTCAAAAGAAGAAATTGCACAAAACGTGCAATTTCTCCTTTTGCCACAAAGCTTTCCACTTTTAGTCATAGGTTATCCACTTAATTATGGAGATTTTCCATTTTTTGACAAAATATGTTCAAAGTCGTCTGCTGCAGAATTGCCGTATGAGGGAAATATATATTTATCATGCAATGAGCAGATTACGTGACGTATAACACTGGTATGATAAACCTTTTGTTTACATGTCTACTGGTATGATAAACTTTTATCTTTATCAGTCTACTTATTTTTAGAAATGACGTAATCGCTGGAACTACTTTTTCTGAAATATAAATGAGCCGTTCCACCAGAAAACTATCGAACCGGATCAGCCTCAGCGTGCCGTGCAGGCTAACCCGAACAGACACGTTTCGCCTCATGTGGATTTTCTGTTTAAGGAATCATTGCTCAATACCTCTATCCCCCTGAGACGGAATGTGTCGGACCGGATTAGCCTGCGCAGGCTGATCTGGTTCGATACATTACGCAGAATCCATAATGTTGGTTTTTATCATGGAACGGCTCAATGATGTTGATAGTATAGCAGTCAAAGCAATGAACAAACATAAAATAACAATCAGAAATAAAGTTATTATTGTTTTAATTACATTTCAACAAATTGTACAATGCAAATACAAATCGAAAAGAATATCGTTATATAAATCACACGGAATGATCTGCATGTTCAGTCTTACTTGATGAACTTTCTTCGTTGAAAATGTAGCATACATAGACCTGTTTATTCTCACGTGATCAGTTCATAGGTAACCTTGTTTAAATACAACTTATCAGTTATAGTGAATTATATACTTACATTTTGTTTACATTAAGTGACGTTTAAAACCCGTTACAATAGGTTTTAGCTTTTCCCCATTTTAGAATGACCAAAGTACCATATCAGAGAGATATCTATCCATGAAAAATTATCATAGTGGAAAATAATGCAAACTCAGATAGGACGGCTCATAATTAGTCGTCTCATCTACATTTACACTGTTTAAAAAAAAATACACCCTTTCTGGTAACAGCACTACAATACGGGTTAACGTGGATTAATGAACATTAGTTTTCTTGGTAGGTAACGACAGTCACAGTCGTGCTCTTAGGCTATTAAAAGAGGTAAACGAATGCGAAACCGCGAGGGCCAAGCACTTACGTGGTGCTGAGGCTGCTGTTATTGGGGCAATGAAGAACGTGGCGTTCATGGCATCACACGACCTACCCAACAGCTTAATGGAGGATCTGAATCAACTATGCAAAGATCAGGTAACTATAAATAAATAAGCTAGTAGGAAGATGGACACTGTGGGGTTTATAAATATGATTTTAATGTGGAAAAAAGTGGCAAAATGACTCAGTCAATATTCGCAGTGCTGTAGCAACAGTGTGTAGCATTTTGAATTACCTCCCTTTTTAGTAACTGCTTTATATAGTCAAGACGTTTTTATATAATTTGGTATGTTTTCAAAAAATAAAACAAAAGTTACAAAACTTTAATGTAAAATGTTAAGAATCTTTATTTCTGTACACCAATTTAGGATGCGTTACGGTGACCTAACATACACTGGTGTACAGAAATAAAATATTTTAATATAGTCATATTTTAATATTTTCAGGGTGCTGCTCACCTAGAAGCACTGAAGTGCGACAATCATACCACATATGAGCACCATTCATCCGTCTCAGAATTTCAGAAGGCCATAGCTGAAGTCATCACTGACGAACTCGTAGTTTCAATAAACAAGTCCCCATATTATAGTGTCACCCTTGATGAGTCTACTGACATAACTGTGAAACAAAACTTGATTGTGTACGTTGTCTATTTAGCTCAAGAAAAGGGGCATACGTTGTCAAAGAGTACATTTCTAGGACTAGTTAATTTAGATAAGGGTGCTACTGCTCAACATATTTTTGATGCATTGACTGCTGTTTTGACAAACCGGGGAATAGACATTTCAAAGATGTGTGGTGTGGCCACTGACGGTGCAGCTGTGATGACAGGACACAAGTCTGGTGTTGTTAAAAAGCTAAAAAATGAGGTCCCGGGTCTATTGTCTGTGCACTGCATCGCCCATAGACTGGCACTGAGTTCTGGTGGGGCTGCTGATAGCATTATATACCTTGTTAAATTTCAAGAAATTGTAAATGCATTGTACAAGTACTTTGAGTATTCCCCCAAGAATTCAAATAAACTCAAGGCCATGCAAGAAGTTTTGCAGCAGCAGCAAAAATTAAAGTTGAAACAGGTCTTCCACACACGATGGCTCTCATTTGATGGTGCACTGAAAGCAGTTTTAATTAATTTTAGTAGTATCATATCTGTATTGTTAGATGACAAAAGTGCTAAATCTGCAGGTCTTGTAAAGTCTATGTCTGGCTATAAATTTCTGTACACTGCACACTTCCTGTCAGATGTAATGCACCATTTGTGTCGCCTGTCTAAGGCATTTCAGGAAGCAGATATAAATTTTGCATCAGTCTGTCCATTGCTTGAGAATACCTCCAACAAAGTGAAATCCCTTGCAAATGGTACTGGGCAGAACATTACATCCTTCCTTCAGACTGTGCCCGTGACCCCAATTGAGTCCATTTTGATCAGTGGTCAATTTGAATTTGAGTTTGGTGGTCATATAATGAAAGACTCTAATAAGCAAAGGAAAGAGGCTGAGCATTTATGCATCCAATTCTGTGACAAAGTTGTTGCCAATCTTGAGAGCAGGTTTGACCCAACTGGTGATAGTGCTGTCTTGTCTGCCATAACAAATGTGTTCTGCCCCAGTGCCATTAGCAGAGTCCATGAGTCGGATCACAAACAAGCAATGCAGAGAGATGCACATTTGATATCTGAGCATATTAAACAAGTTAATCCTGATACATGTGTTCAGACAGAAATAATTGATTTTGTTGATTATTTGCATGCCAATGAAAATAAATTGAAGTTGATGAACAATGCAAGTGAGGTTATGCAGTATTGTATGAGTCAGAAAACTCTGTTCCCTTAGGTGGCTGACATAGCATTGAGATTTCTTGCTACTCCTGTATCTACTGTTAATTGTGATAGAGGGTTTAGTAGACACAATCTAATAAAAACCAAAACTAGAAACTGTTTGCGGACAGAAATTGTGGAAGATTTGATGCACATTTCAATTGTAAAACCAGGCAATGATTTTGATTACAATGCAGCATTTGAGAAATGGGTTGATATAAAGAAAAGGAGAATTCTATGAAAAAGAAGTATCAATGACTTAACATGTAAATAAATGTATATATATACCAAAGTGCTTTCATGACCAACTGATAAGGTCATATGAAAAAGTTTGCAATAAATGAAAAAAATAAAATCAAAATGTTGACAATGCTTTGTGTTTTTTATGTACCACATTCGCGCGCCAGCTTTGGCTATTATTATTTTTTCATGAAAAATGTTGGCTATTATTTTGACTTGGCCAGAGCCAGCCCTGCAATCTGAAGCGAGTAATGTCCTATCTATGTTTCCACAAGTAATTTTAATACACTTAAATGAATCCACGTTAAACGACAAATGTTTAATTTCTATCGTCAGTCTGTGTTCTACCACGAGAAAGGATTTTCGAACAGCCTCATCTACCCATGGATTCCTCTTTCATACAGCAGTTCCGACAGAAAAGCATTAGGCCCTATGCGTTAGAGATATCCAGAAAATGTTTCTTCTTGTTAAATAACTTTATCATTTACGTACAGCTAGTGTTTAAATGATCATTCTTAAAACTAAAGGTTTCGTAACGTGTCTTCGACATGACTACCCACAACAGTGACGGTATCCTTTTCCAAAAATGAATGTCTCCAATATAAAAAAGACGACTAAGCCTAGGCATCACACTGGTTTTGAATATAGTCATCTGTATTTCAACTTTGAGTGTTACTTGAACTTCCGTAGCCTGAACTAACTTTATACATTGACTTTCAGATCCAACACAACTATTCATTTTCAAAACACGGCGGTTGACATACATTTGACCTATCTTGTGTACTGAAGCGACGGCCAATCCGCAATACTTACACTTCTACTAAGAATATGTTCGAGTTAATATTGCCATTTTAAGGTATTATGTCACACCAGATATACAAATTAAGTAGTAATAATCGAGAAATATGGAGTTGAAGTCGGAACTCTTTAGCTTCCGTATGTCGTGTGTACACAATGTAATTCGGCGAGGATTTATGCACGCGCGTGACGTCATTCTATTGAAGGTGAGGTCATTCATGAATGGGCTTTTGTAATTTTGTATGTTATTTATTAAAACTAGTTAAAATAAATGTAGATTTACCTGAAAACATAATTTTACATGCAAGATAAATAGAATATTACGTCCCTGACTTTCGACATGAACTTTATCAGACTCGGCTGTGAGAAAGGATAATTGTCTCGCCAAAGGCTCGCCAATTATCAATTCTCCCAACCTCGTCAGATAAAGTTCATATCTTACGTCAGGGACATAATATTCTCTATATATATGTGTATGATAAAAGTTTATTTTTCCTTTAAATGAAAAGTATATTTCAGCATTTTTTCTATCAACATACTCTTCTTTTGAAAATAAAAGAGAAAAGAAGAAAGTGATAGCAATGAAACATTTTTAATTTTCCAACATTTTCTTAACTGAAAAAAAATACTATTTAGAGCTGTGATTGTTTTAAAGATGAAACAGTGTATCCAAAACTTAGAATTAACACAATGACTCATCTTAGTGAAAATTCTCGTATGCAAGTATTTTAAACAAAATGGTCCAACTACAAAACAAGAGTGCCTCGGAGTGAAAGCCAACAATTGCCTGTTTTTATATATTTCGAAAAAGGGGCATTACTGAAAAAAGATTGAATGCGAGTTGGTATAGACATGCCTACTGTTCCTAGAAACATGTGTATTGATTGATTGATTGTTTGGGGTGTAAAGCCATTTTTAACAATTTCTCAGTTATATCACGGCGGCCAGTTCACCTACTCATGCATTTCCTGGTTTTCTCACACCAGTACTCCACACAACAATGTTCCCAAGCAACTGCAGCTTTTCCACATAGACTAAGCCTATTGGTGGAAGACGAATGACGCATGTCGCATTGATTTTTGTCAATCGTCGGAAAGAAAGTTGGCTGAGCCGGGAAGGAACATGTGTACCAAGTTTCATTTGAATTTTATTTTTAGTTATGAGGTAAGGTTAAAGCTTTGTGAAGCAGACGAAGCCAATGGTATTACAAGACCCTGAGAAGCTAAAAAAAGATATATTAGACAAGAGTTATTGTAACATGGTCTGAATCCTCTTCCACATACAACATATTTTCAGCTGACATTAATTAAAAAATATGGAAACTTTTTTATAAATGAAATAACAAATTTGGAATGAAGATTGAAACATTGTGGCAAAAGGAGAAATTGATTATTATGTGAAGTACTATTTCTAAATAACATAGATATATTTTTATCAAGTAATCAAAAATCAGAAACCCTATTCATTCACTAAAATTGTAAATAAGTCACAGTTAATAGATCTGATATGCAAATAAGATGCAGTATCCCATCAAAACATCTATATGTTCTGTCCGGAACAATTGATTGCCAAATGTGGTTTTAGACATTCTGCTTTATGTTTTTTTAAACCATCTTAAACAAATAAAAAATATTGCAGATACAGACCTTACTGCACATATATCTGATATCAAATTTGGCTAGGTTGTTCATGTAAATGTGTTTTCAGCAATGAAAAAAAAAAAAAAAACATAAGAGAAGTGATAAGTTTAATTTTTTAAAACTTTCTCCGACTAATAGGAAATCAATGTAAATCCAGATCAAACTCCACAGTTGCAGGTTGAGCTGAATCTACACTGGTCACAAATACCCAATGGTGGGTTTTACTAAAACACAACTAAGTTAAAAATTTCTGCCTGGCCAATTTTTCCACCCACTTCCAAAACCTTTGTGTATATGAGTGTATGAGTACTATGACATGAATCCTTTTTCTTGTTGTGTTTTCTCGTATTACCTGGAATTTGAGTTGTGTTTCAATGTCCCGGATAGATGGATTAGGAGCAAATGTAGGATGAGAGTGATACCAGCCCACAACATCAAGTCCTGCTTCTCGGATCTCTTCACTGGCCTGGGTCTGGGACACTGTCAACATAAATAAACAAGAGTGTTTGAAGGAACACATGTGTGGTCACTGGTCATCAAAACCAGATCTAAACTTTGCTGCAGTAGCAAACGCTCATAACAGATCTCAAAACTGCCTATTTAATGTCGTGTAAGATTGACTTTTGCATCACTCAATCCATTGTTGCCTACAAAATGGTAAGTTATCAACAGGGGATATAACCTTTTTAAATAAACAAGCTCCACAAGCGGCCATGACAAGAGTTTTGTGAATGTATGGGAACAATTTTGATAGCAAAACCAAGTGTTTGTTGTATTGTGTAATTTTATTGAACAGAAAAATGAGCACCTGGTCATGAATATTTAAATGCATAGGGTTGATTCGAGATAAGCAGACATAAGCAGACATCTAGTCAAAAACATGGCCTTTCTCAATGTCAGTTTAATCATTGAATAGTAGGGATGTCAACGGTCAACGGTTATTTATCAAATTAATCGGTTAAGCCCCCTTTACACACACTGAGATCTTTTGAGCAATCCAAAATTGGCCCGATCTCTCGATGATCTCTCAAAGCCTTGAAAAAGTCATTTCTGTGTAAATGATTGGGAGATCCTTGTGAGCTCACTGTTATATCATCTTCCATGGCCATCTATAGATGGAAAGACCATGGCATTCATTGAGTGCTTATCGAACCCTCATTGAAAGACCCTTGAGAGATCATGGTGAGATCTAATGAGATTGCTGAGAGATCGCTGAGAGATCAGGTGCGACAAAGAAAGATCAATGAGAGACCAAAAAAATTGCCATCCATTGAAAAAGCTCTGAGAGATCATTTGGAGATTGATAAGACCGTTGAGTGCTCATTGGGCGCTCCTTGAGAGACCGTTGAGAGATTGTTTTGGACTGAGTGGCGACTGGAGATCACTGGAAGATCATTGAGAGTTTGAGAAACCATGGCGATTGCTGGACGCTCATTGAAAACTCGTTGAGAGATCTGTCATTGTTTCATCGTTCAATGGTCTCTCAACGGATGCCACCTCTGTGTATGTAAAGGGGCTATTATTAATTCAAGTAACGGTGTACTTGGGAAAAATTGATAAAATATATACACAGTTGTGTTTCACCTCTTGTTCTTTTGAATTTGTCACACGTAGCTAACCAGAGATTAATTAATCACACCTCGATCGGGAATGTTTACATTACTGTGAAAATGGCCGCACCTGATTTTATTGATTGTGAAGTGATAATCAAATTCTACTACATGTCATAAATTATACAATAGACTACTATTTGCTATTGTAAATAAGACATGAATGTATCAACAATTGCATGATTTTGAAAAGTAATAATAAAGTTCATAGTTTCTCTTGTGTCTATCGATTGTGTTATAGTAAGCGGCAGTGGTAAGCGGTAAAACATATTCTACCCCGTTAACAGAATATTTTCTAAACTGAAAATTAAAAAAATTAAATTAAAACTAGAATGGAGTGCTCAGCAAAGCATGTATGACACCTGCACCTGCTCATTGAAAATGTGACGAAAAAGTGTGACGGACCGACAGATGCCGAACAAAACAACAAGAGTACCGCAAACGGTACATAATACGCCCGTCAGGAACTTCTTTGTAAGTTTCCTCTTTGTTTTGATATATTGTTTGTTTGTAAAAAGTTAATAAAGTCGTTCAGGAATAAGTTGTTAAAGAATAATGGGAAACTATGAAAAATGCATAACTCATGCAGAAATTGACAAATATTCTAATTCCAAAAAGGGACAAAACTCATTCAAAAAATTGACGACATCCGAGGAAATGTGAACTTGATCTGTGAGACATGATTACAAAGCCATATACACAATTTCAGCTCAATACATCACAGCATGTAGAAAAAAAGTGCGGAAAACAAATATTCAAAGTCCAAAAAGGGGCATAACTCATTCAAAAATTGACGAAATCCCAGGAAATATGAACTTGATCTGTGACACATCACTACAAAGCCTAATACAAAATTTCAGCTCAATAGCTGAAAGTATGTAAGAAAAAACTGCGGAAAACCCGAACAGAGGGACGGGCGGAGGGACGGACATGACCATACCATAATACGTACCGTTTTTAAGAAACGGTAATATAAAAAGTAATCCCTAAGTGCCTACCATGCTACGCAGGGCGACACAAAAAGTAGTTGACATGAATTAAAACGTTCTGATAACGACGTTCTAGTCTGATTTATACATGCTAGGGAAATGCCAGTTAAAAAATCAACAAAAATAATAAAAAGAAAGTAACAAAGCAAGTGAATATTGATTGCCCATGAATTTATGAAGATTATATGATTAACAGGTTATTAATATCGGTAAACGTTGACTCCTTATTGAAAAGTTTAAAAGAACCTGGCAAAAGGAGAAATTGCTCAAATGAGCAATTTCTGCTTTTGCCATTATGTTTTCATAATACATCAGCTGCAGATGTGTCAAAATGCATCTGCAATTGGGAAAGGACTAATGCTGCTATAGGAATTACCTGGATCCATCTCACACTGTAAACCTGTACTAATACTGTTGCAGGGTGTGGCTGTTACTATGGTAAGTTTACCCTGTTCCTCACAGAATCTTCCTCCCAGCATTCCTATAACCTCAGTCTTAGATATATGGCTATGGATATCCAATACGATCAGACATGATTTGTGGATTTCTACATGGAATGGGGACTGTGAAAATATTAATAAATGAATTAATATATCTCAATCATGACAAGCCTTCAATGGAACACATGTTTTGCTTACGAGTAAAATATGGCCTACAAAAAAAAATTCATTGAAACATATTTTCGATACAATCTTAGTTCAATCATTCATGAATATATTATTACCAATCTTAAGATTCATTCTTTTTTTTCAAAAGATTGCTCAAGTCTTCTTTCTCTATTAAATCCATCTTGGAAATAAGATTGTGTTAACATCTCTCCAGATTTTCTAGATCTTTGAACAGAATTTAAAAGCTTTCAATTATTTCCTGGATTTCAACTTTAACTCTCTGAACTAGAAAACAAAAGTCACGAGGCCCTGGATTGCTCACCTGAGAATGTGCTACTTTAGACTATATACAAGATCAATAATAACACAACATAAATTGTCATGTTTTTGATCAGATCACAATGAATTGAACAAACTTGGAAGAGGGTCACCCAAGGAACATTAAAGTTTGTGCTAAATTATTTTCAAATCTGGCCAGAACTTTTGAACAAGAAGATTTTCAAAGTTGTGGTATTTTCCTCCCTTTCTGATGTGCAGTGACTAAAATTGTGAATTAAATGTGATTATTTGAACACATTTTAAGGAGGACCAACAAAAAAACATTCCTGTGAACTTTGGCTGCAATGGTAACAGAGGTTTAAGAGGAGATATTGTTAAACAGACGGACAATGGACGTTCGCAATAGCTCACCTTGATAATATTTTGTTTAGGTATAGCTTTGATACAGAGTTAAAACCATTTCAGAAAAAGACAAATACTGCAGAGCCCTCCAAAGTCTTCTATCAGTGAAATGGTTCAACAGAGAATCCCATTCCCTACACTTACACAGAATGTTTCCGAGAATGACAGACAAGGTATCAATGTAAAAGGATCATACAGAGTTCTGGCTGGTTTAGACTGTTTACGTTCCTTCTCTGCGCCAACATGGCCATGCTGTAAATAAAAAGAAACAGTCATTTTTTTGTTATAAACTGGAATGAAAGAAAATATTTCATTCTTTGTGTAATCCTTGGTGTTATTGCCCATAGTTATAACAACAATTACAAA
The DNA here is from genome assembly GCA_031761405.1 of Serripes groenlandicus. Lineage (NCBI taxonomy): Eukaryota > Metazoa > Mollusca > Bivalvia > Cardiida > Cardiidae > Serripes > Serripes groenlandicus. Next base: position 126,465,145 of record JASEVX010000001.1, on the reverse strand, counting down.
AAAAGATAATGTCAGTAAGAATATGAATCCAATTAATAATCTCTAGCGATGCGAGCTGTCATTCCAGGGGTTGTGAGTTCAAACCCCAGCTCCTCCAACATTCTTTCCAACGTTTGACAAGTCATTGTGACAATCATCCTTCGTCTTCCACCAATGGGCTAACAGTCTATGTGGAAAAGCAGCCAGTTGCTTGGAAAGAATGTTGTATGGAGTACTGGTGTGAGAAAGCCAAGAAACACATGAGTAGGTGAACTGACCGCCATGATATGACTGAAAAATTGTTGAACACGGCGTTAAACCCCAATCAATCAAGCAGTCAATGTAATGGAACATCCTTTCCCACATACAACAAATCTGCAGCAACCAATTTTGAAAACATCTTGGCAAAAATACGAAAAAAGTCTAATATTAAATTGCGATCCCTGAAAATAGTTGAAAACAAAAGTCATCTGTTGCACAGGTGTCAGAACAAGTCTGTATGTTGGAAGGGGTTAAAAGAAACATGTTTTTATGACTAATTTAGTGATTCAAGACAAAGGCAACAACTTAATTTAAATCCTTTCACACATATATATAACAAATCTGCATCAAATGAATTTGAAAACATTAAGTCAAAAGTATGGAAACTACCTTTGCCAAAATGTTTTCAAAAGTTGTAAGCTGCAAGGCCTCAGAAAATGTATGCATGGGTTAAGACCTAATCTTGACTCCAGAGCGATCATTTGTACTAAATTGGGTGAATGCAACTTGTCAAATGTAATGAAGAGCACTCTTTTACAAATCCAGCACAAAAAATACTTGATTATTCTAAGTTGTACTTGAACAGACAATTTTAGGCTGCCAAATTATTGTTCATAAGAACAAGAAAGAATAATCAATGGCATTCATACAGAATCACATCATTTGACATACCTCTATGGTTTTTCCTTCAAGTTCTTTTTCATCTATCCAAATCCCAAATGCATCTTTCACTTTTCTTTTTCTTGGTCTCTGTTTAATAAATTTAAAAAAAGTCAGAACTTTCTTTTACATTGATGATTTTCATTCAAAAAATTAAGTTTTATTACCCTACTTAAAACATTTAATGTTTCTACACAAAAGGTATGATGTATATTTTATTTAAAAGCTAATCATAGGACCTCTATATTAATGCAAATTTGGAACCTTATATTTTGAATGATTTTAATTTGAGAGAAAAATAAGGAACAAGAGGGCCAAGATAGCCCAAAATTGCTCACCCTAATGAAAATTTTATACCATTCATTTTGTTTAAGAATGAATGAGTTGGATTTTACGGCACTGCATTCCACATGAAATTAATGTTTTTGAACAATTTTGAGAGGGCAACACCCAAGGAACATCCTTTTGAAGTTTCAGCAAAATTAGCGAAGCAGTGAAGGAGGATGCTGTTTGAAGCAATTGTTTACAGACAACTTACAACAGATGATGGATGGAACGTGATCACAATAGCTCAACTCAGGTGATTGCTCATAATGTGCAACCATATCTTTAACTACAGTATATAATCAATATTTACAGAGCTCTAGATAAGGGGCATTTTGCATGTTCTAAAATCCTTATTTGACCCTCTGACCCTATGTTGTGGGTACTCAAAAGAATTGTCTCAGTGAGACGATTCTTTTGAGTAACCACAACATAGGGTTTGCTTTAATAATATGGAAAAATTGTGGGAAAAAGAGCTGATTACCCCTCCTCATCTGGACCTCTGTATTTATACTTTAATTTAGAGATTTAGACCCAGATATTTTAAAAGTTGTCTTCTGCAGATTTGTTGGGAAAGGGTTAGAATAGATAAATATATGTAGAACAGTTTTTACCATTGCTTCTAATTTTGCAGTGTTAACTTCTGCTTGGCTGTCCTTGGATCTATCTTTCTGGTATTGTTGAAACACTGGTCGGAGATGTTTATATGCTGCTTGATCTAGGTTAAGAAACAAAATGAACATTCTAGGACATAATGTAACAGTTTTTAATGGTGATATCCTTATAAAATGTGTAAAAAAACTTGATAGTTTAGGAACACCTATGAAAAAGATTAAAACAAGAGGGCCATGATGGACCTATATCGCTCACATGATTTAATAGAATTTCAATAGTTTTCAAAGTTTTTACTATATACATACAAGAGAAAGTTGATGCAAGGCATCAATGTCGCCGGAAAAGACTGCATTGATTTATTGTTTAACACACATGTATTCTTGACTTTCATTAGTCTAAACATACACATAATGTTTTCATAAAGACTAATTCCAGGATTTTTGAAATTCCACATAGATCTACACATTTCAGGATTTGCCAGTTGCGAGTCCCATTACTATTTAATAGGTGGCAAGTATGAAATTAATTGGGCGCGAAAGAGCAGATTTTCTTTATTTCTAAATCTATTGTTTATCAGAGTTTGTTCTTCTCTTAATTTGTTTCAAGCCAAATAAACATTTAATATCACATATATTTAATCATTTAAGTGTGTAATATTAGCTATCTATGATAGACTATGTGTAATAAGGTGTTTGAGCATTCTTTCGAAATGTTGACCCTCGTTTCAAGATGTCAGACATCGAAGAAAGTGAATACAAAGTCAGGCAAAGCTTTAGTGCATGTTTTATTCCACTGCATTCGAGAGAAAAAAGCATTTCTATAGTATCTTTCTTTCTCCTACATTCGACCCATGCACTCGTTTCGTGACGTTTAAGATATCAATTTGTCGTGCGATATTTTTTGTCTGCATAAACAAGTCACTTTTCTAAGTTTACATTTTACTTCCGGTTACTTCGCTTTGTTTACATTTTGGCAATATGAAACTAGGTCACGAACTGGAAAAGGCGTTTCGACGTTCACCACCGATAAACAGTCTTATATTGGAGACATATTTTCACAAAATATTTCTTATTTTTGTTTCTGTTACCAGTTTATGTTGATACTGATCTATTAAAAGGAGAATTCAACGTGATTTTCATATCGATAGTCTCTGCAAGCAGGTGCGCGTATCTAAACAAATTTGACTGTGCGACGTAAAGGTTTGTAGTTATCGCCTTTTGATTACATAGTTTATGAAAATAAAGTATCCCAGTCTAGCTAATAGGGACTGTTTTGTCTTCGTAAATAAAACACAAAAACGTAAATGCCAGTCAAAATAAAGAAACTGCACATACTTAAAACATCGGAATATTTATTTCATTTTAGATGTGTCATAACTTAGTATTTTAAACAAACGCAATTGTAATATGTTCAAGACATTTAAAAAAAAAAAATCTAATATTAACCCCCCCTCCCATGTGATTTCCGAAAACCTATTAAAAATAGAAGTCGCGGGCTTCTGCCCGGCGACTAATAAGGAAAACAAGCAACCCCCGGATTTATTTGAACAACCTTGGTAGAAGGTCACCCAAGGAGCATTTGTGCCAAATAATTTTTAAATCAGGCAGGTGCTTTTGGACAAGAAGATTTTTAAAGATTTTACAATGCACATATAAGGAAAACAAGCCCCTTCCATGGCGGCCATGTTTTTCAATGGATTGGATTAATTTGAACAATTTTGATAGAAGGTCCCCAAAGGAACATTTGTGCCAAACTATCTTTAAATCGTGCCAGTACTTTTTGGCAAGAACATTTTTAAAGATTTTACAATGAACATATAAGGAAAACAAGCTCCGCCCCCCTGGTGGCCATGTTTTTCAATGGATCGGAAATATTTGAACAATCTTGGTAAAGGGTGCCCCAATCAACATTTGTGCAAAATAATTTTCAAATCGGGCTAATACTTTTGGACAAGAAGATTTTTTAAGATTTGGCAATTTTCCCCTTTTCTGATGACGCAGTAACCAAAGTTCTACTTGGAATTAATTTCTTTGAACAACTTTGAAAGAGGACCATTCCTGTGAAGTTATTTTGAAATCTGTCCATTGGTTTAGTAGAAGTCATTTGTAGGAAATTGTTAACAGACACCGACGACGACGACGGACGCCGGGTGATCACAAAAGCTCACCTTGCACTTCGTGCTTAGGTGAGCTAACAATATCAAGAACAAAGGGATTAGTGACATAATAATAATTCAGGAAAATGTTGAGGCTAAATTCCTCTTTATCTCTGTACATGTAGTTTCTATTTGTAATTGTTTCTACAAATAAACAGGAGATATTTGTTAAACATTATGCCTCCATGTGTGTCACATTGTCAGAAACATCAATCAGACAAGTTGTTTCTGTTCAAAGTCACTGTGACCTTGTCCTTTGACTGGATGACCTCAAAAACATTGGCAGTAATCTTCTGGTCATGCCCTTCTTGATTAGGGTTTAATGCCATTTTCAAAAAAAATTCAGTCATATCACAGCGACCAGTTCACCTACTCATGCCTTTCCTGTTTTTTCCCACACCAGTACACCACACAACATACTTTCCAAACAACTGGCTGCTTTTCCACATAAACTGTTAAACAGCCCATTGGAGAAAAACGAATGAAGAATGTCACAGTGACTTTTGTCAAACGTCAGAAAGAATGTTTGCCGAGCTGGGATTCAAACTCACAACCCCTGGATTGACAGCCCGTGTTGCTACCGGCGCTCGGCTCTGGTCATGCCCAAACTCCATTAAGTTTGAGAACATTAAGCCTAAGCATTCTGCCGTTATCAATTTATGTCTATAAAGCATTAGCAGAGTCTTCAACATTCATTTACTATGATGTCCACAAACTTACCACAATCAAAGTTGATAGCACCAATACATTCTAAGTATGCATGCACTCTTCCAATACAATTAACATCTCCACAATTCCTTAGACCAGACCTAACTGAAGTCTTGTTGAGGTAGTTGGGTTTTATTTTCTTCCTACAGAACAGAAAATAAATAAAGACTGATCAAATCTGATTCATGATTCATCTTTCAAAATTTCAGACAAGATGATAAAACTAAATTATCTGAGGACTAAAAAATATCACTCCAACATAGAATTAACTTTTTCCAACATGTCGACACATTTTGCCACATCTGCAGCAGATGATTTTTGAAAACATTGTCAAAAAGGAGACATTGTTCATACTAGGAAAAAAGGACCCTCTGCAACCAATGGAGAGCAGCAGACGACTTTGAACACATTTTGTCAAAAATTTGAAAATCGCTATAATTGAATGGATAACCTACGACTTAAAGTGGAAAACTTTGTGGCAAAAGGAGAAATTGCACGTTTTGTGCAATTTCTTCTTTTGTCACTATGTTTCCAAAAAGCCGTCTGCTGCAGAGGCATCAGAAAGCGTCCATATGAGGGAAAGGGTTAAATAGATATCTGATCTCTCATTCTGAATTCTAACTAGTATTATCTCAATAATAATGCATGTTTTTTAACATGGTCCATATTGGTTAACCCTTTCCCTCATATGACAATTCTGCAGCAGACAACTTTAAACATATTTCGTCAAAAAATAGAAAATCTCTATAATTGAATGGATAACCTATGACTAAAAGTGGAAAACATCGTGTCAAAAGGAGAATTTCTTCTTTTGTCACTATGTTTTCAAAAAGACGTCTGCTGCAGAGGTGTCAGAAAGCGTCCATATGAGGGAAAGGGTTAAATAGATATCTGATAGATCTCTCATTCTGAATTTTAACTATTAATAGTATTATATCTCAATAATAATGCATGTTTTTTAACATGGTCCATATTGGTTAACCCTTTCCCTCATATGACAATTCTGCAGCAGACGACTTTGAACATATTTCGTCAAAAAATAGAAAATCTCTATAATTGAATGGATAACCTATGACTAAAAGTGGAAAACATTGTGTCAAAAGGAGTAAATTGCTCGTTTTGAGCAATTTCTTCTTTTGTCACTATGTTTTCAAAAAGCAATTGCACTGTATGCCTTTTGACATGACTGGTGCAGGCATTTTGGAATAGAAATTTATCCTTCTTCATACATTACTTTCTTTTATTTTATTATTGTGAGTCTAGATTTTCTGTTTGTTCTTGAACTGCTTCCATTTATGCAGAAGTGAAAAAAAATACAATTGCTTTCAACTATGAAGATGTAAAAAAAGATCTTTATAACTCGTTGTTTGTTAGCCATATTCCAAAATTTGTCTGCAAGTGGGAAAGAATTAACCCTTCCCCTCATACGACAATTCTGCAGCAGATAACTTTGAACATATTTTGTCAAAAAGTAGAAAATCTCTATAATTGAATGGATAACTATGACTAAAAGTGGAAAACATTGTGGCAAAAGGAGAAATTGCTCGTTTTCTTCTTTTGTCACCATGTTTTCAAAAAGCTGTCTGCTGTAGAGGCCTCAGAAAGCGTCTATATGAGGGAAAGGGTTAAAGGGACTTACCACAGAAAAAAATGAAAGATGTATCAACTTACCATGCATCTAAGAGATAATTCCTAATCTTCAAGTATCTTTCTGGTGTTTTTGTTGATGATTTCCTTTCAAAGAAATCTTTATGTAAGCTCATCTCCTCTTCACTTATAACCAACTGTTCAACCAGTTTTTCTTGCGTTGGTATTGGAAAATGGATCACATTCCCTTCACAGTTTAATACTGCATTCACTGTAAGAAAAAAACCAGGACATTTTCTCCAAGTCTTTTAACCCTTTTCCACATACATATGTTTATTGACACCCCCTGTAGATGATAGAATTTGAAAACATTGAGGCAAAAGGAAAAATTACTCATTATGTTGATTTTACCTTTTGCCACAAGATTTTCAACTGTTTTAAGTACATGTAATTGTACTTTCATCTATAGAGATTTTCCGTACTTTTGCCTAAATGTTTTCAAGTTTTTTGCTACAGATTTGCTGTATGTGGGAAAGGTATATACAACTCTCGATTCATCTTCAGAAGATGAATTTGGTAAGCACTGCTGGTACAGGAGAAAAATGCTCATTTTCACGTTGAATATCTAGAATATATTTTAAAGATTAGGGAACAGTTACGACCCTAATCGGACATGAAGTTGTACATGCTTATTGGAATCTCTAATAGTTGCAGAAAGCAAATGTTTAACCATTTACAGGATGATTATTTTTAAAGTTGTCTACATCAGACATATTTATTAATTCTTCCCTTACATACGACAGATCTGCAATAGATGAGTTTGAAAATGTCTGGACAAAACTATGAAAAATATCTATATGTTGTGGCAAAAGACGATATTGCTCATTATGAACAATTTCTTCTTTTGCTACAATGTTTTCAAGTCTTCTGCTGCAGAGGCTATGTATCTATAAAGGGTTTAAGGACAATGGACAATCTTAATAATTTTTGCAGCATATTTCCAATAGTTGGAAAGTTGATCATAATTAATAACATTGTTTATCAAACACCATTCCCTCTAATAAATATGTATTACTACAAATCCCAGTAACTTAATGTATAAACACCTTTCCACAATGTTTTCAAAAATAATCTGCTTCAATTTAACTGTTAAAATGAAATTTACCCAAGAAACTATGAAAGTCTTACCAAAGGCTTTTGGAGGATCTTCTCTCTTCATTTCAAAAACCGTCACAGGTTTTTCGTTTGTGCCTTTCTCATCTTCTATTTTTTCTGTCATTTCACTTTCCACCTTTTCGTCTGTAACTGTTTGACAAGTTTCTGTACCACTGTTTGTAATTGTCTCTGTACTTGTTTCCTTACAAATATCTGATTCTGCTTGTGTATCACTCAATTCATTTGTCACACTAGAACTTTCCATGTTCATTAATTCTATATTCGTATTTATTCCTACAGGCTCAATTTGTCTATTATCTTCATTCAGTTTAGCTTCTGCAATTAATTTTTCATACACTGAATTTGGCGAGGTAGATCGGTTTTGTAATATGAGGTTAACATCATCCTCATCATCATTTTCTATATCAATGTCATCATCTTCGATCTCCTCATTCCCTCTCTCAATGATATCAGCCACAGCACAGAATCTGTCCAGATTTTCTATAAGACCTGGAGTGATCGTCATCTTTCTGTCCAATAAACCTGGGGATATATTACAGGTAAGACTGGAGGACATGAGATTTAGTCCTTCAATGGAATGTTTGTTTTTCTCATGGTGATAATCAGGAAGCTGCAGTTTTTTATCATTTCTCTGGACAAGTTTCTTTGTTTTTGGAGAACCATGTCTTGTAATTTCAAGTTTGTGATGCTTAGGAGGACTGATACTCTTCCCTTTCACATGAGAATTTCTACTTGAAAAACCTTTGGCTTGGTCTCTATGTACCTTTGGAATTCTGCCTTTCCTTGGTAAGATAGGTTCGGTAACGGTTGGGTTAGCTGTCGTCACCTTGGCAAGTGTTTCAGCCAGTGGGTCCTTTGCTTCTTCTTGTGTTTCATCTGATTCAGATGTAGTTGTACTGTTTGGAGCAGATGAGTTATCTTTTTTCTGACAAAATTTGAAATAAAAACAGTTTTGCATCTTAAACTATGTATCTCTTAGTCTTATCATTTTGTTTTGAAGTTACAAGGTATGTTCATATTCATTCAATAGAAAATGTATGTATTAACCCTTTCCCTTATACGACAATTCTGCAGCAGATGAATTTGAACATATTTTGTCAAAAAATAGAAAATCTCTTTAATTGAATGGATAACATATGACTAAAAGTGGAAAACATTGTGGCAAAAGAAGAAATTACTTGTTTTGAGCAATTTCTTCTTTTGTCACTATGTTTTCAAAAAGCTGCCTGCTGCAGAGGCGTCAGAAAGCGTCTATATGAGGGAAAGGGTTAATACAATTTTAGCATTGAGCTGTGACATTGGCATTTATTTATTCAAGCTAAATGGTAAACACAGTGGATTATGTGCAAGTTACCACTCAACACTTGAATTGTATCTATACCTGGTAACCAAAGTCAGGAATATTCTTTTAAAACAGCAAAATTCAGACAATCATTCAAATTGTAATGTTCAAGAAAATGTGTCCTTGCATCATAAATTTTAAGAACTGAAGAACATTATGTTCTACTCCCTTTTCATTCTATAAAACAAGAGGGCCAACATGGCCCTAAATCAATCACCTGAGTGCAAATATTCAAATGCAAATATCTAGGAAAAAATTATTTTCTCCATTTCTTATGCCACCTTGCTGCCCTGTTTTTTAACTAACCAATATGGCTTGATCAGTTATTGAAGAGGGTCACTAAAGGAACATTTCTATCAAATAATCTTGGAAACAGACAAGCGGATTTTGGAGGAGAGGAATGTTAAAGTTTGGGCAATTTTCTCACTTTGTGATGCTGCACTAACCAAAATTCTACACAGACTGTATGAACAATTTTGAAAAAGGACCAATAAAGTAACATTCCTGTAAAATTAAGTTGAAATTGGTCCAATGGTATTGTAGGAGTTGTCATTTGAAGCTAAAAGTTAATGTTACCCTTTTTGTGATGACTCCTGGTTTCAATGATTTAATACCTAATCAATGTGGCTTGAACAAATTAGAGCAGAGGACCAATGAAGTAAGATTTCTTCGCAATTATCTTAAAACCAGACATGCACTTTCATAATAATGGAATTTTTAAATTTTATCATTTTGCCACTTTTCTGATGTGGCTTGGCTGCCAGGTTTTTCAACCAATCAATATGGCTTGAACAATTTGTGTAAAGAGTCACCCAAGGATCACTAATACCAAATTATATTGGAATCTGCTTGTAGATTCTGAGGAGAAGAATTTTAAAGTTTGGATATTTTGCCCTTAAATTGTGATGCGTGAGCAAACAAAGTTTTCCAAGGAATTCAAATCTTTGAACAATTTTGAAAGAGGACCACCAATTGTGGAAATTACTCAATTTATAAGTCATGATCGTTTTTAAACCTTTCCCTCATACAGATGCATTTTGACGCATATGCAGCAGACAACTTTTGAAAACATCGTGACAAAAGGAGAAATTGCTCAACATGAGCAATTTCTCCTTTAGCCATAATGTTTTCAACAGTTTTCAGTAATTATACCTACAATTATAGAGATTTTCCATATTTTTGAGTAGACATGTTCAAAGTTCTCTGCTGCAGATTTGCTGTATGTGGGAAACTCAGGGTTAAATTCTAAGTTACTCTATCCTCTTTTATCAAACTTTTTAGAGGACACATAGATGGTTGATACCAGATAGCAACAATTATAAACACAAACTAAACAATTTGAAGTACACTTTGCTAACCTTAGCTAACCTACCTGGCTCTTGAAGTACTGATGAGCAAAGTTTTTAATCTGTATACTGGTCCTTGTGGGAATCAGCTCAGCTATCTTTGTCCAACTCCGCCCATATATCTCCTACAAGGAAAAATATTATTTTAATATTAACAATACTTCTTTCTCAATTCTCAATGGAACACACCAAAAATGATAATAAAGTAGCCTAGTATTGTTTCCATATTATACAAATATTACTTGTTAATTCAATTCAGAAGAGATGATTTAAAAACTTTTTCTATGCTTATAATATAACATTCAGAATTATCAGTATTTATTTTAACTCAATTTACGGCAAATGTAATGGTTTGTAAATTAAACATACCATTCCCTGATGGAACAACTTCTTCTCTTCATCTGTCCAATTTGTCTTTTTCTGATCCTTGAAGATTTTCTGTGAATATTCCTTAGACTTTAAAGGTAATGGAACTGGAACACGTTTTGACCTTTGACCTGATGATTTACCATTGATATAGTATCTTTAAGTTGTAAAGGAAGTAATGGAAGATGCTTTGTAGGACAGATTTAGCTAAAAAAACTAAATTGAGAATTCAACTTGCTAAAATTCTCATTTATTCGCAAATGGTGTTCATTTTATTAGTTAACCCTTTCCCTCATATAGACGCTTTCTGACGCCTCTGCAGCAGACGGCTTTTTGAAAACATAGCGACAAAAGAAGAAATTGCACAAAACGTGCAATTTCTCCTTTTGCCACAATGTTTTCAACTTTTTGTCATAGGTTATCCATTCAATTATAGAGATTTTCCATTTTTTGACAAATTACGCTCATAGTCGTCTGCTGCAGAATTGTCGTATGAGGGAAAGGGTTAACCTGAATATTATCTGACAAGACCAATCGATTTCTCATTACATGACTTTTGAAATATTTGTGTTAAAGCTAAATTATTGAGCTCGTAATTTCTTCAGATGTTTTCATCTTGGAATCTTTTTCTTAAATATCATTTCATGTAAGCAGAACTGACTTTTTACAAAGGTTTTTGTGTCAAAAACTTAAAGATTGTAGACGATTTATGTCCATCAGGCTCTGAAAACGATCATGGCAAAAGGAGAAATTGCACATCACAAAATCTCCTACTGCAAACACGTCAAAATAATCTCTATAATTGAACAGATTACCTATGACTAAAAATGGAAAACATTGTTGCAAAAGGAGAAATTGCTTGTTTTGAGCAAAATTTCCATAAATTAAAGTGTCGAGATTATTGAATATAGTTGAAAACATTGTGGCGAAAGCAGAAATTGCTCATTATGTGCAATTTTTCATTTAACCTATTATATGTTTTCAAACGCCATCTGTTAGTGGGAAGGACATAATGCATGAATGTTACAAAACATATAAAGGACTTATGGGTAAGAAAGGATACTGTTCTTCCAACAACATTTTTTCAATGGTTGCTTTAGACTTTTCGTCCATACTGCTGTCAAGAGGCCAACCTTGTTCCAACATCCATGGTGGGTTAGTGTATTCGGGCAGAAGATTGGCGCTCATAGAAGGTAGCTCATTGGTATCATAAATATCACTCTCTACCCTGAAAGTAAAAAGGATAGCAATGGCCCTGGATCTCTCTCCTTAGAAACAATATAATTTGTCATTGTTACCAACCAAGCTATAGCAGCCCAAAGTAATTCAGTATCTAACACTATTAAAGAGAATAACCCTTTCCCACATGCAGATGTATTTTGACACATCTGTAGCAGACAACATTCAAAAACATAGTGATCAATTTTTCCCTTTTTGTTTTTTCCTGTCCATAGGTGATGTGAATAAAATGTGCAATAACATATATCCATAAAAATAAATTGTGCCAGGGCCTCCGCAGTCGGTCGCCAATAGCAAATTAAAAAATTTGCGAAGACAGTTGCGAAAGAAAATTCTCGAAAAATTGAGCCGGCATTTTGTTTATATAAATGCTCTAAGCAAGGTCTTTTTTCAACGACATAAGCAAGCTATTAATTTTTTTCCTCTGTGTATCATGCTTCCCAACCCTTCAGATTCAATCGTGAGTCTCACGATTTGAAGGGCGTACCCGCACCCCAACGATCGTGAGGGAGAAACTCACGATTTTTAAAAATTTGAAATGTACTGAAAATTACTACAATCATTTTCTAACATCAACTTCTTAACATATTGTCACTGATTAAAGGCCCTTTCTTTCAAAAAAAATAATATCTTTTTTTATTTTTTTTTTAAATGTACTGAAAATTACTACAATCATTTTCTAACATCAACTTCTTAACATATTGTCACTGATTAAAGGCCCTTTCTTTCAACAAGTTCAAAACAATGTGTGTAGCTCAACTACATGATTACAAGTACGTATTTTCTTCTCCCTGTGTCTTTATTCCATTGGTACCTGGGTTTTTCATTCAAAATTATGTCTTATATTAAAAAGTTGTTAATATTTTTATTTTCTTGGAAGTAATATGAAAGTCTTTGACATAACAGACAACTTGCATGATTTTCTAGTTAACCACAGTTAAAACATTTCTTAATATCAAAGCAAACATTTGAAAACATGCCAAAATAATACTTAAATGCTAATATGCAGTTGAAAATAATTTGTTTAATAGAAAACATTCTCAAAATGAGTCTTTTTAATTATTTTCCTATATTAAATATTGAAAGTATTGTACATGTATCCCTACATAGTTATCTAAATTCCGTTATATTGTGAACATTTTTACTGTTAAATTCATGGCGTTGAAAATCTCCCACTTCAAACCCCAATCCCCCACTTTGAGATCATGAAACTCCCCCTTGAGGATGAGAAAAGGTTGGTAAGCATGGTGTATAGTTGATCGCGATAACTTTTTTAAAACAGGTTGGTTAACCAGTTTTGATATTTGACAATGTCAAGTTACTGTGTGATCGGAGGATTTTCACACGTTTAATCAAGTTTATTGGACAAATTAGTGTTATGATCGATTAACTGAAGTTGTTACTACCAATTAAAGAGACACATGCGGTCAAGTCAACCGTTAACTGATTGCTTGATTGTTCTTTGATCGGACATATTTTTTAATTTGAAAATATTTTCGTACGTAATCAAGACTTTAGAGTATGTTTGACCAAATCTGCTAGAAAAATAGTATTGATTGGTTTGAAAACGTCCCGAGTGTCAAATCTGGGGTGTGTTGGGTACACATCCTCGCTAGTGAATGAGTGATTATCTACCTATAGTATTGACAACACCCACTTTCCATTATTGACAGTTAATGAAACAAAATACTGCAGAATAACTACACACTATTTCAACTGGTCGTATATGACAGATGATTTAAAAACGCCCAATACGTCCATTATTGGCATTAACGCGAGCACTGTACAGATTTGTTGTATTTTGGAATAGTTAAAAGTAAGTTGATAGTCATTAAGTTTTATTACAATTGACCAGGTTCCAAATGTTTTGTGGGATGACAAACAACAGATGATCGCTGCAAGGATTCAGCTCGGGAGAAAGTCTTGTATGAAACTATTCATACAAAAGAGTTAACAAATGTAACAAATGTAAGTAACCATTGCACCACTTGGGACACTTTAACCGTCATTATAAAACAATGCAATACTGTACCTGACAGTGTCATTCACATCTCTCTTCTTTAATAAATAAGTACAGTTTCACATCGAAAAAATAACATACTTAAGTTAATCAGAAAGAATGTTTTATATGAAAACTCTTCAAAGTTTGAATAAAATTTGAAGAAATTTCAAAATCCTTAATGAAAAAGGTCGCTGCTGACAACAATACATTCGGCACATGACAGATTTTTAATACAAAATCGACAAAGTAAGTTTGCTTAATATCTAAATAAGAAACGTTTTTAAACAATGCTAGTCCTTACTCTAATTTCAAATCAAAATCTCCCATTACATCAATTTCGCCTTCGTCCGCCATTTTGACTACAATTTTTTACCGTAAATTCGTATTCTTTATGAAACATGATAATATTGCGAGAATAATCAAAATATAGATGAAATTCATGAAGTCAGATCGACTCTCCCTAAAATTGTGATATTGAAAACTCTATTACCATAAAACCTAGAAAATAAATTAGAATTTTTTTTCGTTCGAAACTACTGGTGATAAAAAATATATTTATATAGGTGAGATAACTTACTTTTTTATTATTCATGTAGAAGTTATCTCCCCTGTCTTCCCACCTTCAGCAACTATTTCCCTCTCTTTGCCAAGTCTTGTACATTTCTACCTTTTTGTGTCAAACCAAACACTTTGTTTTCTTATTTCCTAATTGCACAACTTTCACTTACATATTTTGCAGACAAAAGTGACCCATAAAAATTGTAAACACGTTTGATTGAAGGGAGTTTAAAACCGGTTTTTAATAGTTTTTAAGTTATATCACAGCGCCCCGTTCATAACCATAAGTGTCTTGGATTTTCTCGAATCTGTATTTCAAACATCACTTTTCACGTGCAACTACCGGTAGCTATCTTACCACATAGTCTATTTTTAGCCCATTTGTGGAAAACGAATGACGCAACTTTGAATCACAATGACTTTTGCCAATCATAGGAGAGGATCAATGGCCAAGTCTGGAGTTTGAAGTCATGAACAGTCCTTTTCATAACAAACTGAATTATAACGTCTTAACACATGCTTTCCTAAGAGTTTTCGATCCCAATTAAGACCCCCAGTTTATATAGGTGTGAATGGAGGATGGTTCTTGTGTTGTATAATCACTACATTGTAATACAAATGTATATTCACATTGTAATAAACATATATGTTAAGTTATTTACATTTTAATAAAAATGTATGTTAACATTTGTAATAAAAATGTATGTTAACATTTGTAATAAAAATGTAAATTCAACCCATTATTTTGGTACATTTTGTAGTATAATGTGTTTACTTGGGTGTATATTCACTACATATATCAGTACATGTTGTATAATTTGTTTAATTTGTACATTTCAAAAAGGGTTTGTTTACATTACACATTTTATTTATCAGTACATATTGTAAAATAATTTTTCATATCATATGTTGTATAATAATTGTTTTCTGTAGGGGTGTTAATGTTTGTGTGATAATTGTATTAAAAGTCTGTTTTAAATACTTATTGAATACTACTTTTCTAATTATTAGTCAATAAATTGTTGTTTACACCAATATTGATGTATTTGGATAAAGCTAATTAATCTGTTAATGACATTTGTGTAACTAATAATTGGGGTCGAAAACTGGGGTCGAAAACTCTTAGGAAACTGGAATTGATCAATCTTGGGGTCGAAAACTCTGGCTACCATTCCTATGTGCTTCTATATCATGGCAGAAAATTCAAAAATAGATAACTTATATTATTGAATAAAGCTGACAATATTGTGGAAAAAGGAGAAAACACTCATCATGATCAATTTCTCCATGCACAACAATGTTTGCAAAAGTCGTCTTCTGTAGAGGCGTCAGAAAGCGTCTATATTTGGGAAAGGATTAAGAGATAAATATATGAATGAGTAGAGCCATCCACTGCCTTGTTTACCAGTTTGCTAGATAAATGGGCTAACTATACTTTGCGGAACGGAACGGAACAACTATTGGGGCACCACACTGGGCAAAGAAGAAAATACTATCCGTAGTTTTTGGGATAGGGGCATTTCGCCACTATCCCATACTCAGGCTGCTTTCGAAAAGTCGGATAGGTTGCAACCACAGTACGCACAATTGAATTCCTACGCCAAATTCGAGTTTTGATTGGTTATAATCTGCATTTTCAACGATCTCATTGGTTCGACCGAATCACGAAAAACCCAGCGCTTGCATTAATTAATGAGACAAAATAGTTCCAACGCGTGAAACACACACTGAACTATGATTGACCTCAATGTCAGTGGTGTTAGGTAACGTCGATCTTGCTGTGATCCCATTAGTTTACAACAGTCGACTTATATAGAGAAATGTGCAAATCACTGTAAATAAAATTATTGAAAGGAGTTGAAACCATTGTGACAAAAGTAGAAATTGCCTACGATAAGAAATTTCTCTTTTTTTTTCACAATGTTTTCGATTGTCGTCTGCTGCATATCTGTAAGCGGAAAATGGTTACATCCTCCCCGTGGAAGCGGAACCCTTTCCGTGGAAGCGGAACCCTTTCCGTGATACTATAACAGTTCGAATATTGAAAATATTGTTGAAAATGGAGCTATTGCTGACAATGAGCAATTCCTCCTTTTCAAACAATGCTTTCAAACATGTTTCAACTTAATTCTTTTCATATTTGAACGTTTTACTATGGACATTCTATTACTCGACACATTTTGAATAACATGCTAGAGATGAATGATAACGAGCAATGTTGCCTTACATCAAGGGGAAAATTATATAGTTGAAACCTTTGTGGAAAAAGAGGAAATGAGTCACGATGAACAATTTTGCAGCCATCTGCTGCACATGCGTCAACAAGCGACTGTAAGCGGGAAAGAGTTGAACCGTTTCCGTTATAGCTACTTAGTTACATACGAATGTTGAAAGTGTATTTGCAAACGGAGCAATTGCTGACAATGAGCCATTCCTCCCTTCCAAACAATGCTTTAAAACATGAATCAATTTTTTTCTATAACCTAGATAACAAAAACATTTGTCTACAGTTATTATTTTAACCGTTGCCCCTTTTAGACACATTTGACTCACCTTAACAGATGAATGGTAATCAGCAAGTTTGTCTTTTTCCACAATAAATAAAAATAAAACGTTTTAGAGCTAGATACATATAGCTAAGGTCTGTGTCCATACTAGTTGAAGAAATTAAAAATTATATATCCAGTTCCTCAAACGACACTAGTGTCTGGTTGCCATTATCGTTTAAGATAAACGATACTAGATTCTGGTTGCCAGTATCTTTTACGATAAACGGTACTAGATTCTGGCTGCTACTAGAAAACTAGACACCAACTCACCTTACCGTTAAATTTTACCTTTTTAAACGAGGCTTCAGAAACATTTGTTATATCTTATATCGTGTAAATATGCAGCAGGCGACATTAAAACACAGTTAGTCAAATTATGGAAACGTTCTATAAATGAGAGTTGAATCATTGAATATAGTTGAAAGCATTGTGGCAAAAGGAGAAATTGCTCGTAATGAGCAATTTCTATTTTTGCCATAACGTTTTCCAAAGTCGTCTGCTGCAGAAGCGTCAGCAAGCGTCTGTATGTGGGATGTGGGTAAGATTTAACGCATCATATCAGACCATTTGGTGCCGAGCCCTAGTAGCTCAGTCGGAAGAGACGCGGGCTGTCAGTCCAGGGGTTGTGAGTTCGAATCCCGGCTCGGCCAACTTTCTTTCCAACGATTGACAAAAGTCAATGCGACATGCGTCATTCGTCTTCCACAAATGGGTTAAGTCTATGTGGAAAAGCAGCCAGTTGCTTGGGAAGTTTGTTGTGTGGAGTACTGGTGTGAGAAAACCAGGAAATGCATGAGTAGGTGAACTGATCGCCGTGATATAACTGAGAAATTGTTAAAAATGGCGTTAAACCACAATTAATCAATCAATAAGCCATTTGGAAGTTTTATCTATAGTCAAATATAATTCACATTGTTGTTTATTGTTTGCGCAGTCTAATCTGGGTATGTAATGTCGACCGAAGACTACAACGACGGTAGTAATGGATTTCCCTCAATATGCGCCCAGGATTGTGGAGTTAGCATTGAACATGTTTAAAAGCGACGTAAAACACCATTCAAACAAACAAAACAAAATAAACGGACATCAAGCTATCGTGCTTGTATATATTTGAAACTATGTATACACGAGAAACCAGTTTAATGAAGTTTTTGTCCAGCTCTGGGACATAATGGAAAAAAGAATTGGAGCTTTGGATGAATTGATAAACGATTTCGTTATCCTACATACAACGTTACTGTTAATATAGAAAATAGTTTTTTTATGGAAATTTCCCCTTTTCCCACTATGTTTATAGAAATATTCTATAGCACAGATAGTGTTAATACATTGACCGTTATATAAAGTAAGGTGTGAAAATTGTATACTTACCTACGCTCCTAGTGAAATAAAATAAGTTTCATTGTCGCATATATCTGTTTTCACTTGGCATTTGCTTGTGAATCGCAGATGTTAATTATTCAAATGTACCCAATATACAATATACAATAAAGTAACCTACGTGAAAATGCTTTTATTTCAAATTTGAAATGGCGTCTCCTAGTGTTGGTATATGAATTAAAAACGGCTGAAGTCAAGAACTAAAAGGAAACAATAACACAATGGGTTATTGGTGGGCGCATCCAGGTAAGTACATCTAGCATGAACCAACACTGTCGACTAGATTGAAGGAGGAAGAGGGAAAGAAGGAAAAAACAGGGAAAGAAGAAAGAGGAAGGAGGAAGAGGGAAAGATGAAGGAGAAAGAGGGCAATAAGACGGCAAGAAGAAGGACGAAGAGGGCAAGATGACGGAGGAAGAGGGCAAAACGAAGAAGGAAGAGGGAAAGAAGACGGAGGAAGAGGGCAGAAGACAGAGGAAGATTTCTCCTTTCCCTTTCTTCTTTCACTCTTCCTCCTTCTTCTTTCCCTCTTCCTCCTTCTTCTTTCCCTCTTCCTCCTTCTTTTCCCCCTCGCCATCCTTCTTCTTTCTTCCTCATTCTTCTTTCCCTCTTTCTCCTTCTCTCTTCCTCCTTCTTCTTTCACATTTGCCCTTTTCCTCCTTCTTTTTCCCCTTACCATCCTTCTTCTTTCTTCCTCATTCTTCTTTCCCTCTTTCTCCTTTCACATTTGCCCTCTTTCTTCTTTCCCTCTTTCTCCTTCTTCTTTCTCTCTTCCTTCTTCTTCCTTCACATTTGCCCTCTTCCTCCTTCTTTCTCTCTTCCTCCTTCTCCTTTCCATCTTCCTACTTCTTCTTTCTCTCTTCCTCCTTCTTTCCCTCGTCCTCCTTCATGCCCTCTTCCTCCTTCTTCTTGCCCTTTTCCTCCTTCTTCTTGCCCTCTACCTCCTTCTTCTTTCCCTCGTCCTCCTTCTTGCCCTCTTTATCCTTCTTCTTGCCCTCTTCCTCTATCTCTCTCTCCCTCCATTATCGAGTCACTTTCAATCTGCTTCCTAAAACAAGAGGGCCAAGATGGCGCTAAATCGATCACCTGAATGATAGTTAATTAGAAGCAAATATTTAACTGCAAATATCTGTGAAAATTTGATCAGGAGTTCAAATGAAACTGCAAGGAGTGGACACTCAGTTAAAGAAATAGTTTATCAGTAAAAGCCATTTTTATCTTGAAATCTAACAAGAGCTTTCTCAATTTCTGATGCTGCAGCAACAAAGGTTCTACACAGAATGCAAGTCTTTGAACAATTTTGAAAGAGGACCATCAAAGGAACATTCCTGTGAAGTAACGTTGAAATTGGTCAAGTGGAAAGTTAGGAGTTGTCATTTGTAGCTAAAAGTTCAATTTACCCCTTTTGTGATGACGCGAGGTTGCTTTGATTTTGTAACCAATCAAAACGGCTTGAACAAATTAAATGTAGAGGATCACTGAAGTAGGATTTATATTCAAGTTCCTTAATATCAGACAAAAACTTAAAAAAATGGAATTTCCAAATTTTGTCATTTTGCCCCTTTTCTGATGCCTCCTGACTGCCATGTTTGAACAATCTTGGTAAAGGGTGCCCCAAGGAACATTTGTGCAAAATAATTTTCAAATCGGGCAAGTACTTTTGGACAAGAAGATTTTTAAAATTTTAACAATGCACATATAAGGAAAACAGGCTCCGCCCCCTGGCGGCCATGTTTTTCAACCGATCATAAATATTTAAACAATCTTGGTAAAGGGTGCCCCAATGTACATTTGTGCAAAATAATTTTCAAATCGGGCCAGTAATTTTGGACAAGAAGATTTTTAAAGTTTTAACAATGCACATATAAGGAAAATAAGCTCCGCCCCCTGGCGGCCATGTTTTTCAACGGATCGGAAATATTTGAACAAACTTGGTAGAGGGTACCCCAAGGAACATTTGTGCAAAATAATTTTCAAATTGGGCCAGTACTTTTGGACAAGAAGATTTTTTAAGATTTGGCAATTTTCCCCTTTTCTGTTGCCGCAGCAACCAAAGTTCTTGATGGAATTTAAATCTTTGAACAATTTTGAAAGAGGTCCACCAAAGGAACGTTTGGTTGAAATTGGTCAAGTGGTTAAGGAAGAGATGATCTAAATGTCTAAATGTTAACGACGGACGACGGACGACAGACGACGCCAGATGGACGACGGACGACGCCAGACGGACAAAAAGTGATCAGAATAGCTCACCTTGAGCCTTTGGCTCTAGGTGATCTAAAAACCAGTGATGATGTCATAGGAGAAGTTACGGTGGCGATCGTTGTTGGGTTGGTACCCGCAACCTCTTGGTAGAACGGCGGCAGCAATAAAGTTTTCGTATTGTATTCAATGATTATCATTTATCATGTATTATCCATATAATTTGATGAACAGAATGACATTGAAAAAACAAACAATAATTAGTTATTAGTGAAGATTATCGAGTCACTTGTAGTCACTTGCAGTCCGCTTCCTAGAAAAGCCAGTTCTGATGTCATAATAAGAGTTACATTGTGATCGTTATTGGGCTGGAACAGCAACATTTTGGTAGAACGGCCAACACCTTAACCAAAGCGTATCGATCTGTATACAATAATTGTGACAGTGATAGATACCTCGATTCCGTTCGTACATGCGACATACCATTTCTTTGTATTGTTCGGATAACAGAGTTGCATAACTTTTGAATCAGTCTTCCTAGCTGTAGTTCAATGGATGGAAACTAAAATAAATGTCGTCTGCACATTATTTTTATTTAAGCACCAACAACGAAGTTTATCATGTATACAATGATAAACATGCTTCTTTATAAATTTATGAAAAGAAGGATACCGAAAAGAAAACAACTCTTGTTCTGTTCCTAGGGGATATCTATACTTTGCGGAATGGAACAGAACAACATTTTGTAAAAGAATATTGACCGTAATCCTGAAATTTAAAAACTTATATAATGATAAAAAATAATAAAAAATAATATAATAATAAAAATCGTTGTGACTGTCGTATGTATTAAGTTTTCTGAATAACACACTTTTATGTAGATATAACACTAATTTCGATTTGTAAGTGTACACGCCCTGTACCAGATATTATTATATCATTATTATAATACTTGTAATTAATGAAAAGAATCAGATTGAAAAGATTAAAAATCTTGTTCCATTCCGTTCCGCAAAATATCATTATCCTAGGGGATAATTATACTTTGCGGAACGGAACAGAACAACATTTTGTAAACGTATAAAACTTATATAATGAGTGTTTTGAGTGTTTTAACTACCACATTATAGAAATGAAACCAAGTTTATGCAAACGCCCTTATAGGCTAAACCAGGGACACTATATTACATATATAGTGTCCCTGGCTAAACGTAAGCAAATGCTGTTCAAATTGAAGGAATTTGGCGCCCATCTGTTGTTAGCCAAGGCATTGCAACGGATAATTGACTTATCATTTAACATAATTGAAGCCACGCCAAGACTGTTTCCAGTGGTGTTTTGTTGTGCATTATGACATAATTTATTAGACAAATAGACTGCCTTTGATTGATGTCTTGTTTTTTCCAATAAAAGGTTATAGCAAAAAATAAAAATAAATCGCTGTGATTGTCGTATGTATTAGGTTTTCTGAATTATACACTTTCTTGTAGATATAACACTTTCATTTCGATTTGTAAGTGTACACGCCCTGTACCAGATATTACTATATTATTATCATCCTTGTAATTAATGAAAAGAAAAAAAAATCTTGTTCCGTTCCGTTCCACAAAATATCATTATCCTAGGGGATAATTATACTTTGCGATCCGGGTTTGATCCCCCATGTCATGTAGGCTGGTCTTGTGATTACCATGTTAGACTAGGTGGTTCCATCATGCAAAACCACAACGGCGCTTCCATCTGTGGCAGCGAACTAACTGAAATATCTTGGATCATAATCTTTGTAAAACAAGAGATGTTTGTCAAACATTATGCACCCCCTGAGCGCCATGTTGTCAGGAATATTAGGACAATTGAGTAAAATTTGCATGTACCGAAATGCCAGTTGATTTGTCATTTCACATTGGATGTCTATGAGTCAGTTTTAAGATTATGAACAATGTTCATTCAAAGTTTGAGGATGGTAGGTACAGTTCTTAATCCCATTGTGATATTTGCAGATTTTATGTATCCTCCAGGTCCAGGCATTGTCGAGTCATCACTCAGACAAGCTTAAAAAAGGTTTTTGTGTTCAAGGTCACTGTGACCTTGACCTTTGACCCAATGACCTCAAAATAAATAAGGTTTATCTACTGGTCAGGCCCAACCTCCAAGTCAAGTTTGAGAACCATAGGTCCAGTCATTATTGAGTTATC
Organism: Serripes groenlandicus; assembly: GCA_031761405.1. Lineage (NCBI taxonomy): Eukaryota > Metazoa > Mollusca > Bivalvia > Cardiida > Cardiidae > Serripes > Serripes groenlandicus. Next base: position 126,442,504 of record JASEVX010000001.1, on the reverse strand, counting down.
ACTCGGACAAGCTTAAAAAGGGTTTTTGTGTTAAAAGTCACTGTGACCTTGACCTTTGACCCAATGACCTAAAAAAAAATAGGGTTCATCTACTGGTCAGGCCCAACCTCCAAGTCAAATTTGAGAACCATAGGTCTAGGCATTGTTGAGTTATCACTCTGACAAGCTTAAAAAGGGTTTTTGTGTTCAAGGACACTGTGACCTTGACCTTTGACCCAATGACGTCAAAATAAATAGGATTTATCTACTGGTCAAGCCCAACCTCCAGTTCAAGTTTGAGACCCATAGGTCCAGGCATTGTTGAGTTATCACTCGGACAAGCTTAAAAAGGGTTTTTGTGTTCAAGGTCACTGTGACCTTGACCTTTGACCTCAAAATAAATAGGGTTCATCTACTGGTCAAGCCCAACCTTCAAGTTAAGTTTGAGGACCATAGGTCCAGGCATTGTTGAGTTATCACTCGGACAAGCTTTAAAAGGGTTTTTGTGTTCAAGGTCAGTGACCTTGACCTTTGACCCAATGACCTCAAAATAAATAAGGTTCATGCTGTTCAAATTGAATGAATTTATCGCCCATCTGTTGTTAGCCAATGCGTTGCAATGGATAATTGACATGTCATTTAACATACTTGAAGCCACGCATAGAGTGTTTCCAGATCTGTTGTGCACTATCACATAATTTTCAAGACAAATAGACTGCCTTTGATTTATGGTTCGTTTTTCTCCAATAAAAGGCAATAGAAAAAAGAAAAAAAAAATCGTTGTGACTGTCGTATGTATATTAATATTATCTTTGTAATTAATGAAAAGAATCAGATTGAAACGAAAAAATCTTGTTCCGTTCCGTTCCGCAAAATATCATTATCCTAGGGGTATTTGTAAACGGATATTTACCGTAATCCTGAAACTTAAAAACTTAAATAATGAGTTTTTTAACTACCACATTAGAAAGCGTATGGTAAGCATACAGCAAAGACGATCTAACTTATACTAAAAACCACCGATATAATTTTCTTCTTTGCCCTGTGTGGTGCCCCAATGTTTGTTCCGTTCCGCAAAATATAGTTAGCCGAGAAATGGACATGTATTATACTCTTTGGAATAGGAAGCATTGGAGGAAAAGATCAGAAAAAGGTTTAATTTTGATGCATGGGAGAATACATGTTGGGAAAAGGATGAATTATTTTTAAGCAATTTCATATTTTCTGAAGTTTTCACAAGTCATCTGGCTCAAATATGTAAATTGATATCTTTTTCAAAGAATACAAGGGCTGTTTGAAATTACTGCTTTGAAAATGTATTAATTCATATAATCGTTCAACAGAAACAACAAAATATTGTTTAGAAAGTGATCAGTTAATAGAATGTTCAGCATATTTAATCAGATAATCTGTTCTTTAAAAACAAAAATCCAATTTCTGGGAAGGACATTCGTTTTTTAAATATACTTTTAGTTTATTTTGAGTTTTAGGAAGGTTAAAGATGTAGAATCATGGGCGATTGCATTTCTTTAACCCTTTCCCACATGCAGACACATCTGCAGAAGATGTTTTTTGCATCAATGTTTTCAACTCTATTCAAGAATATTTCTTTTATTTATCATTATGTATCATTAGAAGGGATTTCATACTTTTTCCTAGATGTTTTCTAAGTTATCAGCTGCAGGTTTGTTGTATGTAGGAAAAGTTTATAAATTAACCTGATACAGACAGCAATGGCATACAACTTATAAAAACATTGTGGCAAAAGTAAACTTTGCTCAATATGAACAATTTCTCTTTTTCCAATGATGTTTTCTTTTTCAACTCTCTTTTTTCATTGCATGATCAACAAATTATGTAATTTATGTCATTAAAATGAAATTAAACATAAAAGAAAATAAAGCCAAGCAGAATTAGAAGACATCTTTTTATTATCATAATTAACTTTCATCGGTGTTAAAGAGTACAGATTATAGATAGTATAATAAAAGTTTTGAAACTGTTTAACCCTTTCCCTCATACGACAATTCTGCAGCAGACGACTTTGAACATATTTTGTCAAAAAGTGGAAAATCTCTATAATTGAATGGATAACCTATGACTAAAAGCGGAAAACATTGCGACAAAAGGAGAAATAGCTCGTTTTGAGCAATTTCTTCTTTTGTCATTATGTTTTCAAAAAGTCGTCTGCTGCAGAGGTGTCAGAAAGCGTCTATATGAGGGAAAGGGTTAAAAGTTGTTTTGAAATATCAAAATCATAATTCTTGCATAAAATCAGATTAATTATTTCACTTCTGCAGTAGACGACTTTTTGAAAACATAGTGACAAAAGAAGAAATTGCACAAAACGTGCAATTTCTCCTTTTGCCACAATGTTTTCCACTTTTTGTCATAGGTTATCCATTCAACTATGGAGATTTTCTATGTTTTGACAAAATAGTATGAGGGAAAGGGTTAAGTACAATAAACATATAAATATTGATCGTTTATGCTTCATTTTTACTAGGTAGTCGAGGTTTCTGTACTAGGAATGCGATTTTATATTTTGACTGTTAGCTTCCTACAATGCATTTTCCAATGCAATATGTAACGGCGATATATTGAGACTATTTTACTAGGAAGACATACCCAGTAAGGTAAAACATGTACATGTTCTTGTCTTTCAATTGACTGTTTTTCAACATTTACTGTCAAAATAGTTTTGAATTATTTGTTACTAACTTTGTTGTCACTACAGTGTATTTGCAATATTTGCAGAACATTTCAAAATTTTGATCTCCATCTGGAGTTCAGCACTTTATACAGTAATTTCGAGAATCTCTTTTTAACAAACATAAGCTTAGGCTTAACCCTTTCCCTCATATAGCCGCTTTTTGACGCCTCTGCAGCAAAAGCTTTTTGAAAACATAGTAACAAAAGAAGAAATTGCACTAAATGTGCAATTTCTCCTTTTGTCACAATGTTTTCCACTTTTAGTCATAGGTTATCCATTCAATTATAGAGATTTTCTATTTTTTGTCCAAATATGTTCAAAGTCGTCTGCTACAGAATTGTCGTATGAGGGAAAGGGTTAAGCTTCATGTACAAAGCCTTCTTTAACCCCTTTCCCACATACACAAAATCTGCAGCAGGCATCTTTGAATACACATACATGTATATCTTATGAAAACCTATTTAAAACATCTATAAATGGAAGTATAATTATTGAATAGAGTTTCAAAATATTTTGGCAAAAGGAAAATCTTTCAACCCTATTGAATAGTTGGATTTTTCAATTACAAAGGTTTTTCATATATATTTTCAAAGTTGAAGATTTGCTGTATGTGGGAAAGGGTAAAATCAATCACCTTCATTCAACGTACATTTATACTTCTCAAATTTCAGGTTTGTGACTGTGCTAAATTTCAAGCTGGAATTTACCCAGTGTCTGCCATGTTTCTAATCCAGTTTGCCAACTACTCAGTTAAGGCAAGTTGAGTACAATACTTTGATGCCAACCTTTCAAACATAATCTGCTGACCAATTAGCCTGGGTAAGCTGGGGCAACCCTGTACCACCAAACTTCCTCATACAATTTGCTTACCAGTCAGCCAGGGTAAATGAGAATAACACTTTTCTACGCTGACTTTTTTTACCCGGACTGCTGACGTCATCCCAAGAAAGCTAGGATCAACACTATGCTCCCAATCTTTCTTGTACAATTACTTACCATTCAACCGGGGCAAATTGAGAACAGCATTCTGGTGCCCTAACTTCAAATTGCTGACCATTTAGCCTGGCCAATTACAGATTGTTATTCTTTGATTTGTTTTTCCCTCGCCATGTGAAAATAACTATTTGGCAAGCAGATGAACCCTGCTTTAAATCCAATCCCTTGATCACTTTGTCAGGAAGAATCTCTTGTAACCTCAGATTTCTTCTTTACCATATATCATCAAACAAATAGTCTTGTAAACTCCAGCATCTAAGTCATCTTTTATTTCATCAAATCCCGATTCAGCTATCTTTCTTTGTTCTTTTTCTCTACTTAGTATCAACTCTCCAAAAAGGTACACTCCCATAGCCTGAAAAGAGCAAGTGCAAGCTTCTAATTGTCTCATTTATAACTTTACTTAACCCTTTCCCTCATATAGACGCTTTCTGACGCCTCTGCAGCAGACGGCTTTTTGAAAACATAGTGACAAATTGCACAAAACGTGCAATTTCTCCTTTTGCCACAATGTTTTCCACTTTTTGTCATAAGTTATCCATTCAATTATAGAGATTTTCTATTTTTTGACAAAATACGTTCAAAATTGTCTGCTGCAGAATTGTCGTATGAGGGAAAGGCTTAAGCTGTGCAATAACAAATGGCAACATCAGTCTGTATATGACAGTTTACAATATAATCTTGACCCGATACAACATTGTTGAATTATCTGCATTGTAAAGATGTGAGACAAAATGTATTGCAAGTATGAATTTGATCCTTAGTTGAAAATGTAATGGTAACAGAAATGTATCTTTATCCCAATACAGTTTTTAAAAGTCATCTGATGAAAGTTTCATAACGTGTATTTATCAAATAAAGTGTTTTTCTGCTCTGTTATTTATATTATTAATAAATCTTAACCCTTTCCCACATACAATAAATCTGTGACAGACGATTTCGAAAATATCCAGGCAAAAATATATTAAATCTTTACAAATGAAAGTATAACTAGAAAGGTTGTTTTTATGAAAAAACATATGTCTCCCTATTGCAGTTTGTCAATGACTATTAAAATATTGAACAAGGGGAGATAACTTTGCAACGAAGTAGCCCAGAGTTATAATTCTTGCAAGGTGCACAACTTCACATTGCCATCTATCTATATTCCAAGTTTCAATAAATTCCTTTAAGTACTTTCTTAGTTCTGCTCTGGAGAAAGTTTACACTATTAAAATATTGAACAAGGGGAGATAAATCATAATTATTGCAAGGTGCACAACTTCACATTGCCATCTATCTAAATTCCAAGTTTCAATAAATTCCTTCAAGTAGTTTCTGAGTTCTACTCTGGACAAAGTTTACACTATTAAAATATTGAACAAGGGGGAGATAACTCATAATTATTGCAAGGTGCACAACTTCACATTGCCATCTATCTATGTTTCAAGTTTCAATAAATTCCTTCAAGTAGTTTCTGAGTTCTGCTCTGGACAAAGTTTACACTATTAAAATATTGAACAAGGGGGAGATAACTCATAATTATTGCAAGGTGCACAACTTCACATTGCCATCTATCTATATTCCAAGTTTCAATAAATTCCTTCAAGTAGTTTCTGAGTTCTGCTCTGGACAAAGTTTTCACAATTAAAATATTGAACAAGGGGGAGATAACTCCGTTATGGTCGGAACATGGGTTCTGCACATCGCCTTCGTGAGGTGAACATCTGACACAAGTTTCATGAAAATCCTTCAAGCCGTTTTGGAGATATGGAGCGGACACGAAAAACAGGCTCAAACCTTTGACCTTCAAGCCTGACCTTGACCTTGAACCGGTATGGTCGGAACATGGGTTCTGCACATCGCCTTCGTGAGGTGAACATCTGACACAAGTTTCATGAAAATTCTTCAAGCCGTTTTGGAGATATGGAGCGGACACGAAATTAAGGCTCAAACCTTTGACCTTCAAGTCTGACCTTGACATTGAACCTGTATGGTCGGGACATGGGTTCTGCACATCGCCTTCATGAGGTGAACATCTGACACAAGTTTCATGAAAATCCTTCAAGCCGTCTTGGAGATATGGAGCGTAAAAATGTCAAAGTTCACCTCCAGGGTCATGTTGGTTTTAACCCCTTCCCTCATATAGATGCTTTCTGACGCCTCTGCAGCAGACAGCTTTTTGAAAATATAGTGACAAAAGAAGAAATTGCACAAAACGTGCAATTTCCCCATTTGCCACAATGTTTTCCACTTTTTGTCATGGAGATTTTCTATGTTTTGACAAAATACGTTCAAAGTCGTCTGCTGCAGAACTGTTGTATGAGGGAAAGGGTCAACTCAGGTGGTAGACATAAATGTAAGCCGTCTGAGAAAGTCTGACCTCTTTTCCCAGTGTTCCAACTGTAACACCACATTGCTATCAAAGCTAGCTCAGTAGGAGGGCAGTATAAGTATCCCTGTGTATAAACACAGACTCATTTGTCTATTTAACCCTTTCCTCATAAGGCAATTCTACAGCAGACGACTTTGAACGTATTTTGTCAAAAAATAGAAAATCTCCATAATTGAGTGGATAACCTATGACAAAAAACAAAAAACATTGTGGCAAAAGGAGAAATTGCACGTTTTGTGCAATTTCTTCTTTTGTCACTATGTTTTCAAAAAGCTGTCTGCTGCAGAGGCATCAGAAAGCGTCTATATGAGGGAAAGGGTTACGGAATAGACCACTTTACTTCATACTCACTTGATGATCAATCAAGAATCTTTTAACACATTCATACCATTCCGACACTTTGAACTTCACAACCAGTTCACACCATTTATGAAGTATCTAAAAATAAATAATTTATATAACCTAGAAAATACACAAAGGTGATTTATGGAAAAGAATTATTCAACTTGTAATCCCATATTGTTTAGTAGCGGGAAGAGAATGTATATAATTAACATGACTTGGCAAAAATATGAAGAACTCAACAAGCAAATTTAGAGAATTATGGTCCCCCGCCAGGGTCAAGGTCACAAGGTCAAAAAAATTGGTATTGATGGAAAGGGGTTGTCACAAGGAATACACATGTGAAATATGAAAGCAGTACCTATTACGGTTCAGAAGTTATGACCAAGGTTAAAGTTTTTGTGACAGCGTGACGGAGGGACGGACGGACGGACTGACTGACGAATGAGAAATAATAGTCCCCAGCTTTCGCTAAAGGGACAATAAACATTTCTGCCAAATAATTTTGAATCAGGTCAGTACTTTTGACAAGAAGTTCCTTAAAAGTTTAAGCATTTTCCCCATTTTCTCATCCTGCAGCAACAAAAGTTCATCATTGAGTTCAATTCTTTAAACAATAATCTAAGGAACATTTCTGTGAAATTATTTTGAAATTGATATATTGGTTTAGGAGGTGAAGTTGTTTGGAGGAAAATTTGAACATACAGGGAGTGATCACAATAACTCACCCAGCTTTTAATCCCTTTACCTCATACAGACGCTTTCTGACGCCCCTGCAGCAGACGACTTTAAAAAAACATTGTGCCAAAATATGAAATTGTTCATAATGAGCAATTTCTCCTTTTGCCACATTGTTTTCAACTCTGTTCTATAATGAAACTATTAATAAAAGAGATATTTCCTATTGTTGTCAATTTGTTTTCAAAGTCGTCTACTGCAGATTTGTTGTATGTGGGAAAGGGTTAAAAATACCGAAAAAGGCACTCACATCTGCATTTAGTGTGGATAACAGTAGTTTGTTGTTCAAAAATTGTAAAATATCAGTGTGAGTTCTTTCTTCATTGACCAGCATGTCCAACAGTAGAAGAGTTTGTGTGGTATTCATCTGTATCAAAAAGTGAGAACAATGCAATTACACAAAACAACATTTGATCGTTTTCGGATAGAAACAAGTGCCTCTACAGCAGACCACATAACCCTTTCCCTCATACGACAATTACGCAGCAGACAACTTTGAACATATTTTGTCAAAAAATAGAAAATCTTTATAATTGAATGGATAACCTATGACAAAAAGTGGAAAACATAGTTTTGAGCAATTTCTTCTTTTGTCACTATCTTTTCAAAAAGCCGTCTGCTGCAGAGGCGTCAGAAAGCGTCTATATGAGGGAAAGGGTTAAAGAAACATTTCCCTTTAACAGCATTTATATATTTTATCAATGTACATGTAATACCTCCAATTTTAAAGATAAAAGTCGACTATTCAGAAAAAGCATATCAGGTAAACATTTAGAATAAGAAAAAATGTTGAACCAATGGTTGATCCCTAACTTTTGAAGTTTTATAGACTTATAAGCCCCAAATGATGAAGGCAAGAGTTATGGTTTTTATGTAAAGTATTTCTCTGAATTGTCATCTACTTGCGTACCATTATTCAAGTGAATCCATCATATAGTTTAGAGTGATACTTCTGACCAAAACTCCAAGTTGTAAACAATAAACAAAGGGGTATAACTTAAATACATGTATCAATACAGCTAGAGATATGGTTCTTTTCCACTTCACTCCTCCTCATTACAATCTGCAATGATTGATTAATTGGATATTAACCCTTTTCTGCACCTGAAACGGATACATTTTCAAAACATTGTGGCAAAAGGAGAAATTGCTTTTGACAAGCAATTCCTCCTTTTGCCACAATGCTTTCATCTCTGTTGAATAATATTATTGCTTAAATCAAAGACCTAATAACACATGTGTTATTAGTTGTTTGCTTAAATGCTTTCAAAGTCACCTGTGGTGTTGTTATTTGGAAAGGGTATACATGTATGCCATTTCCAACAGGATTCTCCAACCATGTTAATGTTAGTTTCTTGTTTTATCCCACTGAAATTCCACACATTCTTCTAACGCAACTGGCTATATTTCCACATACTTTTTTCAGCGAAAAGGTGAAGGATTGATTTGATTTCAACGCAATTTTCAACCGTTTTTCACCTAACCATGTGTTTCTAGGCTTTCTCACACCGGTACTCCATATAACATTACCCTTAGCATTACAGAGAGCTGTCATGGATCACATTCATAACCATTTGCTTACATATCTATCTTATAGTTAACCATACCATTTATGATTTATTTTTTACCTTTTTGAATTTTAAAGCACTGTTCAAGTCAATTTTACGCTTTTTTCTCCAGTGTAAGGCTATATAGGAGGCGTTCATTTCTTTGACAAGCGATAGCTAAAATTAGAAAACTTTTATATTATAATTCATCTGATATATGCTAAGAGATGAAGAAATGTAAAATGAGCTAGGGTAGCATAGTTTTCAAAAGCTATCTGAAGCAAAGACAGAATAATTCTGTACACATGCAGTCTGATCTTTTCTGTTTGCAATTTAATCAATGTACCATTAATGATGAATCATCTGGTAGAGAGTGGATGCACATACCAGACTGAAGACAGATCTTATGCTTCACATTTGGCAAAGGTCAAAAAATCTTTTTTTCTGAGTCGAAGCTCATATAACACACATAAAGACAATTTAGCTTGAAACAGAATAATAAAGAAACAAACAAACAAACAAACAAACAAACAAGTAAAACCATGACTTACATTGTCAGAGACCACTTTGAACATCTCACTCTCAGGTACAGTTTCTATATATGAAGTAATAAACTACAAAATAAAAAGTATACAATAATTACAATTGTGATTGAATCAAGAAAAGCAGTAGGTTGCAAATGCCAGTTTTCTTTCAATTGTTCCCTATCGAAGACAACCTTTGTGGGTTTACATCAGAAGACTTGGAAAACAACAAAGAAACAGATCTGTTTAAACTTTAAATACCATCCTTTAATTCACCAATATTTGCATACATTCTACAATTGTTTTAAGTCATTGCATTTAGAAAAAGATCATATTGGAAAGGAAATGTTACATTTCTGCTATACAGTACTTTATTTAAATGGTGTTTTATGGTTCACCGAACAGTATTTCAGTTAAAACTAGAAATATCACTGAAGGTGATGAATACCCCCAGCTGGTGACAATATACATATGTATGAGAAATTCAAGGGGGCCATAACTCATTTAAAAATAATTCCAGTGCAACACGCCGACAATATGCACAACTAGGCTTGGTATCAATCATTCTTGTGAAGTTATATTGAATTCTGAACTCAGAAATAGTGTCCACAAGAAATGTCCAGACCAACGGACCGACCGACCGACAAACCGACCGTCAAGCGTGACTCCTATATAGCCCCCATATACTATGTGGGGGTATAACACGATGTTTCCAAGGTGAACAAATTAATTTGTCGAAGTAAGATCCCCAGCCACAAAAAAAAATAAAACAGAATGCTTGGACCACCTAGGTATACCATAATCCAATTATTACAAAAAAAACTAGAACTATCACTGAAGATGATAAATACCCCCAAAACAGCACCTTGACTCAAAATATGGCTTCCGACCGACCAACAAAATACACCGCACTTCCTCTCAATGTGTTGTATCATCCTATGAAGTTTTATTAAATTCCAACAATTTGTTTTAAAGTTATGCTCTGGACAAGACTCTACGAATAAGAAAAAGTAACAAAGGGCAATAACTCTGTAATTATGTAAAGTAGAGTTATGTTTCTTGTACACTGCACTTCCTCTGATTATGCTCTACCATTATATGTAGTTTTATTAGATTCCATCTATTAGTTATTAAGTAATTCTACGGACAAGAAAAAGTAACAAAGGGCAATAACTCTGTATTTAGATAAAATAGAGTTATGGTTCCTGTACACCGCACTTCCTCCCAATGTGTTGTATCATCCTATGAAGTTTTATTAAATTCCAACAATTTGTTTTAAAGTTATGCTCCGGACAAGACTCTACGAATAAGAAAAAGTAACAAAGGGCAATAACTCTGTAATTATGTAAATTAGAGTTATGGTTCTTGTACACTGCACTTTCTCTCATTATGCTCTACCATTGTATGCAGTTTTATTAGATTCCATCTCTTAGTTATTAAGTAATTCTCCGGACAAGAAAAAGTAACAAAGGGCAATAACACTGTATTTAGATAAACTAGAGTTATGGTTCCTGTACACCGCACTTTCTCTCAATGTGTTGTATCATCCTATGAAGTTTTAATAAATTCCAAGAATTTGTTTTAAAGTTATGCTCCGGACAAGACTCTACGATCAAGAAAAAGTAACAAAGGGCAATAACTCTGTAATTATGTAAATTAGAGTTAGGGTTCGTGTACACTGCACTTTCTCTGAGTATGCTCTACCATTGTATGCAGTTTTATTAGATTCCATCTGTTAGTTATTAAGTAATTCTCTGGACAAGAAAAAGTAACAAAGGGCAATAACTCTGTATTTAGATAACATAGAGTGATGGTTCCTGTACACCGCACTTCCTCTCAATGTGTTGTATCATCCTATGAAGTTTTATTAAATTCCAACAATTAGTTTTAAAGTTATGCTCTGGACAAGACTCTACGAACAAGAAAAAGTAACAAAGGGCAATAACTCTGTAATTATGTAAATTAGTTATGGTTCTTGTACACTGCACTTCCTCTCATTATGTTCTACCATTGTATGTAGTTTTATTAGATTCCATCTGTTAGTTATTAAGTAATTCTCCGGACAAGAAAAAGAATCAAAGGGCAATAACTCTGTATTTAGATAAAATAGAGTTATGGTTCCTGTACACTGCACTTCCTCTCAATGTGTTGTATCATCCTATGAAGTTTCGTTCAAATCCTATGTTGCATTGTTAAGATATGGTCCGGACAAATTATGGCTTCCGACCGACCGACCGACCGACCGACACAGTGACTCCTATATACCCCCCCAAAACTTTGTTTTTTGGGGGTATAATTAATAAACATTGATGTGGGATGCCTCTACAGTGTTCAATTCAATTTAACCCTTTCCCTCATATAGACGCTTTCTGACGCCTCTGCAGCAGACAGCTTTTTGCAACATAGTGACAAAAGACGAAATTGCACAAAACGTGCAATTTCTCCTTTTGCAACAATGTTTTCCACTTTTTGTCATAGGTTATCCATTCAATTATGGAGATTTTCTATGTTTTGACAAAATACGTTCAAAGTCGTCTGCTGCAGAATTGTCGTATGAGGGAAAGGGTTAAGAGCTTGACCAAGTTCTGATGGAGATGAATGTTCTGATCAACTTTCATGAAGATTGGATATAAAATGTGATTGATTGATTGATTGGGGTTTAACGCCGTTTTTAACAATTTCTCATATCACGGCGGCCAGTTCACTTACACATGTGTTTCCTGGTTTTCTCACACCAGTATTCCACACAATAATCTGCCCAAGTTACTGGCTGCTGAAATAAAATGTGACCTCTAGACTGTTCAAAAGGTAATTGAGATAAACCAAAGATTTAAGGGAGATACCTTGTACAAACCTAATAAGATTTTAAAGTGGGTTATCTGCCTATCCATGTGTTTAAAACTAGTATGTGTTGAAACTTTGTATGTACCATTTCCATATAGTGTCTAACATTTGAATATAGTTTTAACCCTTTCCCACATACAACAAATCTGCAGCAGTCGACTTTGAAAACATACCCGAAAAAAAATTGAAACTCGTTTTAAATGAAAGTACAATAATTGAACAGAGTTGAAAACATGGTGACAAAAGGAGAAATTGCTTGTTTTCAAAAAGCTGTCTGCTGCAGAGGCATCAAAAAGCATCTATATGAGGGAAAAGGTTAATCAAATCCATCCAACCCTGCCTTAAAATGTCTCCGGACAGACAGAAGACACCAAACCAATATCCCATCTGCCTTTGGAGGGCCAAAATTACAAGTTCATTTAAGTTTATCCTGTGTGTGTGTGTGTGTGTGAAAAGTCAAGGCCACAGTGACCTATGACATTATTTAGTATGGAACTTACCCTCTTACCGAAATTGGTATTGGTAATTTAGGGAATATGGCCTGGAATAATTTGAAGAGGACAAAATGGCAGACAGATCGATGGAAATATGAGGTACAAACATTTAGTCCCCACTACTAATTATTATCTATGTCTTCTTTCGTTTTCTCTATATACTTCAAATGGGAAAAAGATAGAAAGATAAGGAGATAATACCATAAACCTTTCCATCATACGACAAATCTGCAGCAGACAGCTTTGAGCACATTTGTCAACAAGTAGTAAATATCTATAATTGAATGGATAACCTATGACTAAAAGTCGAAAACTTAGTGGCAAAAGGAGAAATTGCTCGTTTTGAGCAATTTCTTCTTTTGTCACTATGTTTTCAAAAAGCTGTCTGCTGCAGAGGCGTCATTCAAAAAGCGTCTATAAGGGGGAAAGGGTTAATAGATTTACCTTTGGTATTCCAGGATTGTCAAGCCACTCTTCACATATAAAATTTAATGTTATCTGTCCATCACTGCAATCATTAAAAACATGAGTATGAGACTAAGATTTGTAACTATTCCTTCATCTCAACACGTCTCTAGATAAGGTGAGCTTAAATATTTCATTGCTAATAAAAGTTTATAATATTTATGCTTATTTCGCCTTATTTATTGGTACTGAAAGAATCGTCTCTGATATGATACTTTAACACACACCATGTGCAGACACATTTGCAGTAGATGACCTTTGAAAACATTGTTGCAAAAGGAGAACAGTTCTAGTAATGAGCAGTTTCTCCTTTGACCACAATGTTTTTACATTCTTTAGTTCATTTGCAATAAACACATTTCAGAGGGGAAATAAAACATCTGAAATATTGAAAAAAAAAAAATTATAAAGAGATCAAATTATTGTGAGAATATGTGTCTGTTGCATTGGCATCAAATGTCATCAGAGAACGGATTTAAAATGTTGCGCAATCTATTTGAATGACTAAATGACTGAAAAAGGAAAGAGGGAGGACTTTAGCTGTGTATACATAGCTCACATTTAGGTGTTTGGAAAGCAAAAATGATATATTACCATTCTTCTGGAAACATTTCTATAAACAGTAAAAGCACATCCTGCAAAAGAAATAACACAATATTATATACCTCAACATGAAACCATTGTGTTAGATAAAGACTTAAATCCTTTCCCACACACAATAAATCAGCAGAAGACTACTTTGACAACATCTAGCCAAAACTATGGAAACTCTCTGTAAGGGAAAGTTTAATTATTGAAAAGCGTTAACAAAATTGTAGCAAAAGGAGAAATTGCTCATCATGAGCAATCTTTTCTGTATGCTACAATTTTTTTAAAAGTCATCTGCTGCAGAGGCATCAAAATGCATCTACATGTAGGAGAGGGAATAAATATGATTTTTCTCATTACGGTCAAGGTCACATAATGATGTTAGTAATCCGTCAAACTTAATCATAAAGTGAATAACCATTTGAAATCTCAATGACCTGTTCATGTAATTCAAACAGAAAATATAGATAACACTCAACCTCTGAAGGTGGAAAGAAGCTTAACTCTTTCAAACATACAATGAATCAGCAGCAGAAGACTTTGAAAAAGTCTATGCCCAATTATAGAGAATCTCTATAAATGAAAGACGAGTTGTTGCAAAAGAGCAATTTTTCCTTTTGTCACAATGTCTTCAACAGTTGTCTGCTGCAGAGGCGTCAGAAAGTGGTTAAGGATTAATTAACATAAATAAGATGTCTTGAGCGCATTTTAACACTTTCCCACACCTCTGCAGCAGACTTTGGAAATATAATCTAGCCAAAAATATGGAAAATATCTCTCAATAAAAGTATATTTATAGTATAAAGTTGAAAACATTTTGGCATATGCAGAGATTACTTGTATTTATGTTTTCAAAAATTATCTACTGCACACACGTAAAAATGGGTCTGTAGATGAGAAAGGGTTAAGTATATGTAATTATCATAATTTGAGTGAAACAGACTTGACCCAATCAAATGAACAACGACCAGTCACAATAGTCGTTTGAGCACAGAAAAAAGGTCACACTAAAAATCTGAAGCAGAAAAAACATTTTCTCATTTTGCAATAATGTTGTCAGCTCTACTCAATATAATTAGCATTCATGAGATGGTTAGCAATTGAGCCTGTTTTAATATATAAAATTCTTTGTCCATTTTATAACAAAATCTGGCCAAATAAAAAAGTCTATTTTTAACCCATTCCAAAAAACAACAACTCTGCACCAGATGACTTTGAAAACTTCTTGGCAAATGTATTAAAAATTCCCTTTAAATGAAAATTGAATAGAATCGAGTAGAAAATATTGTTGCAAAACAAGAAATATTCCTATTACCACAATGTTCTCAAAAGACGGTGTCAAAATGCATGTGTGATGCAAAAGGTTTAAGTGCAGACTTTATGGATAACTTGCTCTCTATTTACTTTAATGTACACTGAGAGGAGTAAATGAGTTCTACCAGATGAACATACCTTAGAAGTGACAAGCTGATGATGAAAGCGTTCCACAACTTGTTTTAAATACAGACAGAAATTATCCAGTCCAACGATACTTTCCAGGAAACAGAGTAAGAAATAGCCCTGAAACAAATCAATTCCAATAAATTGAGACATTCTCAGACTTCCTGCCTACATGAAAAATGGTTGTAACAAAATATCAATTATTTACCTGATTTACCGGTAGTTCAAATCTGACAATATATATGTTCTTTAAAGGCCATAACTCTGGCATCTTATGAAGCAATCTGGCCAGAAGTTAAACTTGATCAAGATATTATCCCAATAAAGGACAATTTTTGTTCAGACTGCATGCCAATCTGCCCACTCAACCACTCTAGGTTACGTATAACGACCTCTTTTAAGAAACAAGCAGTTTCTTCTTTTCCTACAAAGTTTTCAAATTTATACATGTACATGTATTTTAAGTTTTATACAACCTTTTCCACATTTGTTAAAAAAAAACGGTTCTAAAGATGTCATATCAGGTTCAAGAGGTTGCTATTTCAACCTTTTTGCATGAATCACACTGATTAACAAAAAAAGATCTCATTATGCTGTACAAATAGCATAAGCTTACAATGGTTTATCCAACACAGTGTCTTATATGGCTACTACATAATTTGACATTGATCATAAACAAAGTTATACTGCATAAATATCTGTTTTATCACATAAATCCTCTCTGGGAGTGTTTAGTTTGGTTTCCAGTTTAACACTCAAGTCTTTGTTACAACACAGAAACCAAACTATGAAAATGACATCACGTCAGCGGTTTGACGTCATAACGTTAGTCACTTTGTCGCCCAAACCGGTAAATTTCATCTAGAAATATGGTAAATGTTAAGTAAATCTTTTCGAAATACGCCTCATAAATCACTTTATGTGTTAGAAAGAACATCTATTTTGTGTTTATTTGTTATCACTTTTAATAAACTTGTTAACTAAGCTGAATATGTCGCTCACCAAGGCTCGCGGCATATCATCTTAGTAAACTCGTAGTGATAATAAATAAACACTCAAGAAATATCCTCATTATACACACTTTTGTAAAACACAAGGCTGCATATCTTGATTAACCCTTTCCCTCATATAAACGCTTTCTGACGCCTCTGCAGCAGACAGCTTTTTGAAAACATAGTGACAAAAGCAGAAATTGCACAAAACGTGCAATTTCTCCTTTTGCCACAATGTTTTCCACTTTTTGTCATGGGTTATCCATTCAATTATGGAGATTTTCTATGTTTTGACAAAATACGTTCAAAGTCGTCAGCTGCAGAATTGTTGTATGAGGGAAAGGGTTAAAGCAGACGGCGTTTTGAAAACATAGTGACAAAAGAAGAAATTGCACAGAACGTGCAATTTCTCCTTTTGTCACAATGTTTTCCACTTTTAGTCATAGGTTATCCATCTGACAAAATACGTTCAAAGTCGTCTGCTGCAGAATTGTCGTATGAGGGAAAGGGTTAAAGCAGACGGCGTTTTGAAAACATAGTGACAAAAGAAGAAATTGCACAGAACGTGCAATTTCTCCTTTTGTCACAATGTTTTCCACTTTTAGTCATAGGTTATCCATCTGACAAAATACGTTCAAAGTCGTCTGCTGCAGAGTTGTCGTATGAGGGAAAGGGTTAAGACTTTGAAAATGCATGAAACCTCCTTTCCCAAAAGTCAAGCCCGGATTTTGGTTTTGTTGCAAAATCATATTGATTAATTTGTAATCTGTTTAATGTTCTGGTTAAAGTAAGTAGTAGCTTTGATGTAAGATGAACATGAAGTTAGTACCAGATGATGATTTCAAACGACATAAACTTTTCATTGATACAGATGACATTTGATGCCTCTTCAGCAGAAAGTTTCTGAAAACATTGGGATAAGAAGAGAAATTGCTAAATAAAATTCATAATGACTCAACATTATTAATATCATATCAGGTAAAAGAATAAGCAAGTGCGGTTATAAATCATTGATGCAAGAACATTTATATTATATTGTATCTTAGAGTATTATTACCTAAATCCATTGCATACCTTAATGTAATGGAGCTGCATAAAACCTTTTTCCGGATTCATGCCATTTTTAACATACGAAACACCATTTGTTTCCAGCCTTTCCTCATCCTTGTTTGGTCTGAAATAAACAAAAAAAACATTTCACTCTTAATCTCAAACAAGAGGGCCATGATGGCTAGGGCTGTAACGAATACACTAGGTGGCGAATACAGGGTAACGAATACGAATATTTATTCACGAATACTGTCATGTATTTAAAAACATGTAAAGACAAAATAAATCATAATTCAGATTTAAGAAAGTATAATGATTGACTAGTAAGTCTTGTTACTCTTCTGACAAATAAAATCCAACTAGAACAGTATAAAAGTTAATAACGTATTTGACTTTTTGTCCCCAAAAGAATATAAACTTATTTACTGCAAGTACTTTGATTTTACAAGAGAGGTAATTTCGAATTTAATGTAGCGTTTAACTAATTGTTACCCGATTTCGTGTCTACCAATTTTGATAGTGAGCAATGGAATGTCTCCCTTGAGTCCTTTCGGAAATCCGAAACTTTCCAAAACAGCTGATATATCTGGCCGGAGGTTCAATATTTTCAATTTCCACGGAATTCGCAATTTTTGTTGTTGACGGGACTGGGAATTGTCCTTACTTTTCAATTGAATTATAATTCAAAATTAATTAAAAACACGTTTTAAACACACACAAACGTATGTCAAATAAATCGTAGCGAACACATCATCAAATATATTTTGAAAACAAAAGAATACAGAGTATGTCGTAAAACAAGAGCTGTCGGAGGACAGCGCGCTCGACTATATGCCTCTTATTCACATAAAGCACTATTTCATTATATTGCACTTACCGTATATACTCAGTTATAAGTCGCCCTCGTCTATAAGTCGCACCCCCTACTTCGAGGCCTAAAGTCTAGGGTTTGATGATTGACCCTCTTATAAGTCGCAGTTAGATTTTTGATTTTTTTCACGTCAAAACCCTATGACAAGCAGCGAGATATAACCCAAGTCATCATGATCGAGCATCAGATTTTTTGTTTAAAACATTCATATAATGTCCAATTAGTTTTATGTAAGCATTGATTTATAGTCTAAATAGATTTTACTATCATAAGAAGCGAGATATATAACCTTAAGTCATCAAGATCGAGCATCAGCTTTTTGTTTACATTATTTGAACATACAATGATGTCCAACTAGTTTTAATTTGTTTTATCTAAAGAGATTTACTGGGGAATACATAAACCGGTTTTGTCCGGTCACAAAAGGCCCCAGGTTATGTGAAAACACACTCGTCTTGATTAACCCTTTGTTTTATCTATGGTAATATAGCTCTCATTTATGGAGTTTATTCCCGATATTGTCAATTTGTTTCCAAGGTCGTTTGCTGCAGATTTGTTGTATGCGGGAAAGGGTTAACTGAAGGGGTAGAGGGTAGATGGAGGGGAAAATCGGCGTTGCATAACTGAAATTAATTCGCATACAGTGATAATCTGCTAACTCAGATTAAATTCTTCCTTTTCCCATGATGTTTCTGAGGCAGCTGAAAACTTTTGAAAACATTGCTAATTTCCCCTTTGTTTGATAATATAGCTTTCGTTTATGGAGTTTGTTCACCCTTTTTAATAAAAATCCACGGTTCAGCGACCTCAATTCTAACAGTCAAATAATTCTAACACAACTGTCGCGTGTAAACCACACAGGTTTAAATTATCATCAAGCTAAAGGTGTTACATGTAAAATTACCCGAGGTCAAATTCTGCAGACGTGTACGTATTAGAGTGGGTAAAAACCGATAATTGCATTGTTAGCAGTTTGTATTTAATACACTTTAGCTACAGTTATTGTCTTTGTTACGACTCTCAAATACTGCAGATGTATCACAGTGGTAAAAGCCGATAATTGCATGTTTATCAGTTTTTACTTAATACACTTTAACGTCAATTATTGACCGTGTTAAATCACCCCGTGTGTAGTCTTGGGATTGTTTGTGGATTAATTATGACAATTTTGGTCCGACTTTTTTATCTCTTTAATTGGATCTGTGTTTGTTTTTTGCTTTCTAATGGTTTAATTTGGTACCAACACCCATGCAGGCCAAAATCACGGTGAAATGGGTCTTGTCGTGGCCATTATTATGGCTTCTTTTTATCACCTTCTGCAAACATGGACTTTCTAATTAAGATAGTTTAATGGTTTAATTTGGTACCATCACCCATGCAGGCCAAAATCACGGTGAAATGGGTCTTGTCGTGGCCATTATTATGGCTTCTTTTTATCACCTTCTGCAAACATGGACTTTCTAATTAAGATAGTTTGACAGCTACGTGTGTACGTGTCTACACAATGACAAATTATCACTTTCCCGCATGCAACAATTATGTACAAGGCTACGTTGAAAACATCAAGGCAAGAAACATCGTGGATAAAGGAGAAATTGCTTATTGCAAGCAATTTTGAGTTAGCATTAACATTTCAAAATTCGGATGGGAAGCCTCAATATATGGTAATAAGGGTTAATAAGGGTTACAAATCAATGACTTTTTGTTTAAAATAAAAACAACACTTTATCCTGAAATATAAATTAAAGTTTATTACATTATTTTTTCAATCACATATAAAGTGACATACGACCTAGTAACAGTATTATGGTCTGTATATTTACGCATCTGGACTTGAGCTCCGCAATTTATATTTTTCGATTTTGAAGGTAAAAAAGTGCGACTTATAACCGAGTATATACGGTAAGTACTTTTAAATTATATATACTCTATATGTAAAAGCAACTGAATAGATACATACATTTAAAAGTCAATCAAGGGCAATAACTCCATATTAAAGTTAAAAATCATGAATGAAAGGTATTAGCTGTAATTATATTCTAAATATGAAAGCCCTAACACAAGTACTTATTGAGAAAAATTAAAAATTAAAATAAAATTCCAACTTGCCCTAAAACTTTAACCACCCAAAATCATGTTTTTTAGCCCAAAAAGAAGGTCATACTCAGCATCTTCAGCATTCAATGTGAAGAAAGGTATTATATGTAATTAAATTCCAAATATGAAAGCCCTAGCACAAGTACTTATTGAGAAAAATTAAAAATTAAAATAAAATTCCAACTTGCCCTAAAACTTTAACCATCCAAAATCATGTTTTTTACCCCAAAAAGAAGGTCAAACTCAACATCTTCAGCATTCAATGTGAAGAAAGGTATTATATGTAATTAAATTCCAAATATGAAAGCCCTAGCACAAGTACTTATTGAGAAAAATTAAAAATTAAAATAAAATTCCAACTTGCCCTAAAACTTTAACCACCCAAAATCATGTTTTTTACCCCAAAAAGAACGTCAAACTCAGCATCTTTAGCATTCAATGTGAAAAAAGGTATTATATGTAATTAAATTCCAAATATGAAATCCCTAGCACAAGTACTTATTGAGAAAAATTAAAAATTAAAATAAAATTCCAACTTGCCCTAAAACTTTAACCATCCAAAATCATGTTTTTTACCCCAAAAAGAAGGTCAAACTAAACATCTTCAGCATTCAATGTGAAGAAAGGTATTATATGTAATTATATTCCAAATATGAAAGCCCTAGCACAAGTACTTATTGAGAAAAAATAAAATTTAAAATAAAATTCCAACTTGCCCTAAAACTTTAACCACACAAAATCATGTTTTTTACCCCAAAAAGAAGGTCAAACTCAGCATCTTCAGCATTCAATGTGAAGAAAGGTATAAGATGTAACTATATTCCAAATATAAAAACCCTAGCACAAATAATTATGAATGAAAATGCCAACTTGCCCTAAAACTTTAACCGGACGCCGACGCCGACGCTGGGGCGAGTAGTAAAGCTCTCATATTCTTCGAATAGTCGAGCTAAAAAGTGGTTTGCTGTTGTGGCAGGGTAATATATAAATACAGCGCCGAATGCGAAAGGTTTGTTATGTTTGTAGTTTAATTAAATTGATTTTAGTTTAGAGTATACAGATTTGGATTATATTCGTGAATATTAGAATATGGGTGAAGCGAATAACAAATACGATTCGGACAGGCCTGTATTCGATTATATCGAATATTCGAATGTATCGTTACAGTCCTAATGATGGCACTGGATCGCTCACCTGATTTTTTTCTCCACTTTAGCCATATAAGCCCCGCCCCCTGGCGGTCATAGTTTTTGACCAATCAACATGGCTTGAAAGAATCTGATAGAGGGTCACTCTAGCAATATTTCTACAAAATGATTTGAAAATCGGCAAAACAATTTCAGAGGAGAAGATTTCTTAAGTAAGCCATATCAGGCAAAATAGCCCCGCCCTGTGGTGGCCATGTTTTACGACTAATTAGCATGGCTTTAAGGAATCTAATAGAGGGTCATCTAAGGAACATTTCTACAAAATTATTTGAAAATCAGCCTGACACTTTCAGGAGAAGATTTTTTCAGTTTTCACTATAGCCATATAAGGCAAAATAGCCCCGCCCTGTGGCGGCCATGTTTTTCGACCAATCAACATGGCTTTAAGGAATCTGATAGAGGGTCACCTAAGGAACATTTTTACAACAAAATTTGATAATCGGCCTGACACTTTCGGAGGAGAAGATTTTTTCAGTTTTCACTATAGCCATATAAGCCAAAATATAGCTTGAAGGAATCTACAAAATTATTTGAAAATCTGCCAACCAGTTTTGGAGAAGAAGATTTTTAAAGTTTTTTTTCATTTCTTTGCCATGGAAACCAGAATTCTGCATGGATCCCAAAAATTTGAAGGAATTCTGGTGAGGTCATTGTATGTGAGGATGCTTCCTGTGAAGTTTCATCCCAATTGACCCACTGGTTACTGAGGAGAAAAAGTTGACGGACGACGCACGACGGATGCCGTTTTGAGCAATTTCCCCTTTTGTTACAATGTTATTAAAAGCCATCTGCTGCAGTGGCGTCAGAAAGCATCTATATGTGGAAAGGGTTAAAACATGTCATTATGACTATGACAGCACTTTCTAAATTAGTTAAGCCAAGCTGCAATATTGACAAAAGTAAATTATCTTACCTCAAAGTTTGAAGATCAAGATCTGTAATATTTAATTCTGTTTGAAGGTTTTTATATTTCATATAATCTAGTAACTCCCTCCTTTGTTTAGCTTCTGTGTTTGTCATCTGTAAATACAGCAATGTTCAAAAAAGGTCAGTAAGTGAAAGCGTGATTCACAGACAACAGAGAAGTGATTCCTACACGCCATTCTGCCAAGGCAGGTGAGACAAAAAGAGCAGAACAGCAGAATTTAAATCTAGCGTAACTCATCAATGAGCACCTGCACTTCAGACAGCACTCGTCTTTTAAAATAAGAGCTGTCACATAAGTAATGCTTTAACACAGAAATATGTGTGCATTGTCACACAATATGAAACATGGCTAAACAATCTTATCATTGCTTTATCAATGATGGCTGTAGCAGTCCCTTGATTTGATATGATATTCTGCAAATAACCAAAACCAAAGCTGCAGGTATTAAACAAATGAAACTTGTTGCCATTTGAAGACGCAATCTGACAAACCTACCGCAGACAACTTTCGAAAACATTGCGACAAAATGAGAAATTGCTCATAATGACCAATTTTTTCTTTTGCAACTTTACTCAATACTTTATTTATAGAGATTTACCATATGCATGTATTTTGTCTAGACATTTCCAAAGTTGTTTGCTGCAGATTTGTTGTATGTGTTAAGAGGGTTAAGGAATATTGACCTGTAGTGCTGCCATATGTACAATACCCTCGGTGTAGGTACAGAACCCCTCACTCAGCCATTCCTCTGTCCAATCTTGAGGCCCAATGAGAAGACCAAACCAAGAGTGACTTATTTCATGAGAGATCCTGACCAACATTCCACCATCTTCAGACAACACTGACTGCGATAAAAACATCAAGCTGGGGCTGCGAAAGGAAATACATATTCATATTACATAATATATTACGAAGATTATATGGTAATACCTGCGGGTGAGTAAACTCATAATTCTATGGGAGATTTTCAGTTACACGGATGTTATGAAATGACGTTACATAGGATGTTAAGAACATTCAAATATGATTCATGTTTTATGCCATAAAAAAACAACATAACAAAAACAGCTATACTCAACTACTTTTCCAACTCCACACTTTAGATTTGTGAATATCTTTTTTATTCCACAACAGAAATTGACAACATTTGAATGTTTACTGATATTGTGACAATTTCTCCATTTGCCATAATGTTTTCAACTCTACTCAATCATTATACTTTCATATAGGAGAGATTTTACCAATATTTGTCTGGGTGTTGCCAGTGTCATCTTCTACAGATTCGTTGTATGTGGGAAAGGCTTAAGTAGTTTCAGACTTGATGCACCATTATGACAATGCAACAAAGAGAGCATGCCATTAGGGTGGTACAAAGTAGAATTTTAAATATTTCAAACATTTTCCGCAGCTGTTTTCAACGTAGATGAAGACATTGGTGCAGTGGTAAAGCGTTGGCCTCTTGTACCAAAGGTTCTGGGTCGAAATCCTGTGATGAACGGGTTCTCCCTTTAGGATTTTTTGACACAACTGGTACTGGTTAAGTCTCCAGGAAGTAGACATCGAGTGTGATTAATATATTAAAGCTAATCAATGTAAAGTAAAATAAGTTTAAACTAAAGTAGATGAAAGGAATCAAAGATTGTCTATATTATATGGTTAGTATAATTTTAGAAGAAATTATCAAAAACAAAGTCCTTCATCATTATTACCAATTTCTTCTTTTTAAATTACAATATTTCCAAGGTAATCTGATGCAGAGGCTTGAACAAATGTTTATCACAGAAATGGCAAAAACCTTACCTTGCCATTCCCAGACTTTGAAAACTTTCAGGCACTATCAGGACATCTAGTTTGTGGAAGGGGTAAGTGCCCAGTAAGTCACATGCTGCCACAATACACTTAGGTATGTAAGGCATGACAACCTGTTTTACGATATTGGTCAGACTGAGGGGAGCAAACACTCTGTATGGTACATTATGTATTGTTTCTTTATTCTGGTTGTTTTCTAGACTGAAAATAGAATGTTTTAATTGTGTTCATCTCGTTTTCTTGTATTTGACCATGTATCCCCATATGATATTTAATCTTAACCACATATATAGACACTTTCTAACACATGCAGCAGACGACTTTTGGAAACACTGTTGCAAAGGTAAAATCGCTCATGATGAGCAATTTCAATATTTGCCACTATGTTTTCAACTCAATTTAATAATAAAACTGTCATGAATGCCAACATGCTTTCAAAGTCGTCTGCTGCAGATTTGTAGTATATGCGAAAGGGTTAACAGTTGTCTGATTCAACCCTTTCCCACATACAACAAGTCTGCAGTAGACCACTTTAATAACATGTCAGCAAAATTATAAATAACCTCTATAAATGAAAGTAGAATTATTAAATATAGTTGAAATATTGTGG
The DNA here is from genome assembly GCA_031761405.1 of Serripes groenlandicus. Taxonomy (NCBI): domain Eukaryota; kingdom Metazoa; phylum Mollusca; class Bivalvia; order Cardiida; family Cardiidae; genus Serripes; species Serripes groenlandicus. The sequence continues at coordinate 126,417,895 of JASEVX010000001.1, read as the reverse complement.
CAAAAGGAGAAATTACTCATCATGAGCCGTTTTTCCTTTAGCTGCAATGTCTTTAAATGCTGTCTGCTGCAGATGCTCAAAAGGCATCTTCATGTGGTAAAGGGTTGGAAGCAACTATGAAAAAAATGTAAATTTGCAAAATTAGATAATTCTGTCACTACAAAACAGAATATGATTTAGTGTGGGAAAAGAAGAAATTACTAAAAACCAGCCAATTTTTCATTTTCAAAATGTTTTCTACTCTGAACAATAAGTACCATTCAAAATCACAATTACTCATAAAATGTCAAAGCAGAAAAACTGGGTGTGTCCCATTCTAAAATCCTGAAATGAAATGATGTTGTAAGGGGGAATCAAAAGAATAATACACACTACTTTTGAATACCAATGTATTAGGGATTGGTTTGGTTATGCTAAGAGAAAAGACCAGTTATATCCCCTTCCATTATTTAAACCTCTCTTATGTATATAAGCAATCTCATTAAAGCACCACTAAAATACTGTACGTATATTGCATCTGATGACACCACATAAAAGGTTTAATCAGACCACTCAACAATCATCGTTTCTTTATATCAATTATTTACATGGATTATCTCCCTTTTTGATACCTAACAATTTTGTAGGCAATAAATTGATTGGGTAAGATCAATCTAAAATGACCTGTATCAGGCAGTCATTCGCTCTATCTGAATGATCTGTACTGCAGCGAAGTTAAGGTCTGGTTATAATAAGATAATCTATGATTTGTATATGAGATACCTTGTACATGTATTATCATCAGTACCGTCCTTTCTCACCTCTCTCCAATGACCTATGGCTAGGGCAAGAGTTGAACTTGGCATTTCCATTTTACTATAGAAGTAGTGAGTAGTGTACACTGAAAAAGACATAAACATCAGGTAATGCATTGGACAAGGTAGAGGTTGGCATTTCTGAACAGTGTAGTTTCAGATTAGCCTTTCCTTCTAACATGCAAGTGTAAGTAATATTTTAACAGTGTTGATGTACATGCGGATCTGGATCTACACTGATCTTCAAATGTCATCCTGTACCTTTTCCTAAGAACAGGCTCAATTATGTATTTCTAAGGTAAAATTATAAATATTATTTCGCTTTTTAACCCTTCCCATGACACAGATAACATTGTGGAAAAAGGATAAAGCTGTGTATGATGAAAACATTCTAAATTTCTCATACTACCACAAAACTATACATAATTATATTTCCAATTTTCAATGAAGTCATTTCTTTACCCTTTTCCATTATATATATATCATACAGACACATTTTGATGCATCTATAGAAGAACAATTTTGCCAAAGTGTTTTCAACACTATTCAATGATTATTCTTAAATCTATTAAACTTTTCCATAATTTTGCTGAGATAATTATATTTGAAAAATTGGAAGTATTATTATGATTCAATATCATAGTAAATAAAATTCTACTTTTTCCATAATATTTTTTAACTTTATTCATTATATTTATAATTTGTCTTTAGAGATTTTCCATAGTTTTGCCTGGATGTTTTCAGAGTCATCTACTGCAGATTTGTTTGTACGTGGAAAAGAGCTATGCATCCCTTGCTGCAATGGCATCAAATGTTGTCTGTATCAGGTGATGTCTTATCATCCTTACGTGGATCTTTATCCCAAGTTTCAGCATCCACATCTCCAGTCATAAGTACAGTCAAGTTCTTTGGTGCGTGGACATAGGCTCTCCATGATGCCATTGCTGTTGGAATGTCCTGACTCGGGAACCAGGAACGGTTGTTAATCCAGTGTCCATGTGTGTATACCCAAGGCCTGCAATGAAATATTAATAGATAGGCGTTTGTTTATTTGTTTTAACCATTTTCGTCATATAGACGCTTTCTGACGCCTCTGCAGCAGACAACTTTTTGAAAACATAGTGACAAAAGAAGAAATTGCTCAATACGAGCAATTTCTCCTTTTGCCACAATGTTTTCCACTTTAAGTCATAGGTTATCCATTCAATTAAAGAGATTTTCTATTTTTTGATAAAATATATTCAAAGTCTTCTGCTGCATAATTGTTGTATGAGGGAAAGGGTTTATAAAATTAGAATTTACGCTGTTTCTAACAGTTCTCAGTTATATCACAGTGCAAGAAACCTATCCATACACAGGTATTTTACATAAATTCACCCATTTTCTATGTACAAAAAATCTACAGCAGGTGAGTTTGGAAATATTTAGGCCAAAATATTAAAAATATCTATAAATGAGAGAATAATCATTGAAAATAGTTAAAAACATTGTGGCAAAAAGAGAAATTGCTCATTATGAGCAATTTACCCTTTTGCCACAATGTTTATAAATGTCGTCTGCCAATATGCATCAGAAAGTGTCTATTTGTAGGAAGGAGTTATTGATTAAATAATACAAGTATCCCCTTAATCTTTGAGAAAGGATATTTGGTTATGTTTCAGCTATATCTGATACAAAATTGTTTATGTTCATTTTGTCTCACTTTCCATCTATGTTTTCGAAAGTTATCAGTTGTAAAGGTGTCAAATGTTGTTTGAAATTGGGAAAGTTAAGAATTCACAGAGGCTTAAAATACAGAAACCAGTGGATCATTTATCCTGATGTTTTCAATTGAGAATAAACCAAAACTAAATCCCTTCAGCCGATGCCACTTTACAATGACATACTGGTAATTATCCTTTTTTTATGAATATTTCTACCTTAACATTTTCAAAATCATATGCTGCAGATTTGTTGCATGTGGGAAAGTGTTAAATTTAAAGAACAGACACATCACAATTTGCAGAACAGACACATCACAATTTACAGAACAGACACACCTCAATTTACAGAACAGACAGACACATCACAATTTGCAGAACAGACAGACACATCACAATTTACAGAACAGACACACCACAATTTACAAAATGGACACATCACAATTAACAGAACAGACACACCTCAATTTACAAAATGGACACATCACAATTTACAGAACAGACACACCACAATTTACAAAATGGACACATCACAATTTACAGAACAGACACATCACAATTTACAGAACAGACACATCACAATTTACAAAACAGACACACCTCAATTTACAGAACAGACACACCTCAATTTACAGAACAGACACTTCACAATTTGCAGAACAGACAGACACATCACAATTTACAGAACAGACACACCACAATTTACAATGGACACATCACAATTAACAGAACAGACTTATCACAATTTACAGAACAGACATATCACAATTTACAGAACAGACACACCTCAATTTACAGAACAGACACACCACAATTTACAGAACAGAATCACCACAATTTACAGAATAGACACTTCACAATTTACAGAACAGACTTATCCAAATTTACAGAACAGACACTTCACTTACTTCTCCTCAGGGTATCTGGTCCATTTTAAGGACTCACCGCTTGGATTTGTCCGATAAAATATCCTCACAATCTGCGGAAACTTTTCAGCACATGATACACCGGTTTTCCAAAGCCGAACACAGTGCTTCTCACATGTAAAGTTTAATAAATGTTTCTGAGATTCTTCCAAAATTCCATTCAACTCTGATTTATCCAGTTCTTTCAAAAGGGCATCATCATCAAGTTTGGATGTTGTTAGCTCTTCTACCTTATCAATAGTTATATCCCATGAGTCCAAAATAAGTACAAAGTCATCAGATATAGTCTGTACCTCTTGACCAAGTTTAACTGCTTTCTCAGTTTCTGATTCCTTTGTAAACAAAAGAAAACAACAAGAAATATCACTAAACAAATATCATGATATAACAATTTAAAGATCAACTGCTATAAAAGCAATCAAGTGAAACAATTAAAAAAGTCAAAGCAACCTAGAGGCTATTTAGATTTTGTCAAACATTTCTATAAAATTAACCTTAACTTTAACTACTGTAATCTGCATAATGACTGTTTACATGTTTTGACATTTTTAGAGTTATCTGCTCTAAAACTGAGTTGAATGGAATATACCACCAAAAACGTAGTTCTAAGTCCCTGGTAACACTTGCAAAATTGGAAACAAAAAGAATTTTGCAACAATGTTGTCTGTTTCTGTGGCACCAAATATCATCTCTTTATGGGAAATTGAACCCTTTCCGACATACAACAACATGCAGCAAATTACTTTGCAAACATCTATGCAAAAGTATGGAAAATCTCCATGAATTAAAGGAGTGTATATCAAAATCCCCATGGTCAAAACCCTGATGGGTCAAAATTGCCCTATTAGTCAAAATCCCCATGGCAAATATGACAGGGCATTCAAAATCCCCATTGCAAAATCGACAGGGTATTCAAAATCCCCATGATGGGTAGCATAACTCAGTTACTGATTGATCTCATTTTGATATTTTTGGTCTTTGTCATTAGGTAACAGGAAAGGTGTTGAGTAGCGGAATTAGTACAATTAGAAAACTGGATGTGTAAATAAATTTGTTTGGTAACCAACAGAATAAAAGGGCCATATGCTAATATAAGCGAAATAAAAGACAAATGAAACAATGAGCATTTTCAATCATTTTAACTCATATATATGCATTATATTTAATTGTGCTGAACTCTAAATTATAGGTAATATAGAAAAAGTTTAAAAACTGTTATAATAAATATTAGAATCATAATTGTGGGATAAATTAGAGTAATAACCATCTAAATCCATATTTTTGATATGGGGATTTTGACTTCTAGGGCAATTTTAACCCATTGGGATTTTGAGCATGGGGAATGTCTCCTGAATTAAAGTATAACATTTGGATCGGGTTATAAACATTTCGGCAAATGTTGTCTGCTGCAGATACATTAGAATAAGTCTGAATTAGGGAAAAGGGCTAAACAGCCATTTCCATGCTCTGTAATCTTTCAACCCTTTTCCACATACAGACGCTTCCTGAAGCCTGTGCAGCAGAAGACTTTTGAAAACATTGTGGCAAAAGAGGTAATTGCTCATAATGAGCAATTTTTCCATTTGCCACAATGTTTTCAACTTTGTTTAATGATTAAACTTTCATAGATAGAGATTTTCAGGCCTTTAATTTTTTCAAAGTCATCTGCTGCATATATGTTGTATATGGGAAAGGGTTGAAAGATGATTTCGTTTTTAAATTATTTCTGCTTACCTTATTTCCCTTCACATTTCTACTGAACAGTGTTATAGATCCAGTGAATAACCTTTGACCGATATCACAGTGTAGATCCAGAATATAATGGTGAACATGTCTCGAGTTAATGTTGGACATCAAAGGTAGGTCCAGTGAATGATCAAAGATTTCAGCCATTTCCTGAAAAAGCATATGACTGTTGTTGAGAGACTATTTCACCCTTTCTCACATATAGACGCTTTCTGACGCCTCTGCAGCAGACAACTGTTGAAAACATTGTGACAAAAGGGGAAATTGCTAAAAACAAGCAATTTCCCCTTATGTCACAATGATTTCAACTCTTTAAACAATTTATCCTTTTATTTAAAGAGATTTTAGCCATTTTTTGTTTATATATTTTTTAAAGGCATCTACTGCAGATTTGTTATATTTTGGAAAGGATTAACCCTTTCCCTCATACAATAATTCTGCAGCAGACGACTTTGAACATATTTTGTCAAAAAATAGAAAATCTCTATAATTGAATGGATATCCTATGACTAAAAGTGGAAAACAATGTGGCAAAAGGAGAAATTGCTCGTTTTGAGCAATTTTTTCTTTTGTCACTATGTTTTCAAAAAGCCGTCTGCTGCAGAGGCGTCAGAAAGCGTCTATATGAGGGAAAGGGTTAACAGAAAATATATTTTACCTCCCTCTCCCAACACAACAAATACAGACTAACGGTAACTATCTTCATTAAGAAAAAATATGATACCATTTACTTAAATCCCTTCCCACTTACAGAAGCATTTGGAAATATCTGCACTAGACGACTTTAGTCTCTATGTTTTCAACTCTTATTCATTAAACATTATTATAGATCTACTTTCATTTAAAGAGATTTTTTGTATTTTTGCCAACATGTTTTAAAGTCACCTGTTATATATTTTGTGTATGTGAGAAAGGGTTAACCGATAATGATTCCATTGCAAAATTGTCATAAAGAAACAAACAACTTCACTTCATATTAGAACTACATATGATAAGGGTCATCAAAATTCAGATGTGGCCCTTTTGTAGGTTTCAGTGACCTTGACCTTAACCAGTGTGACCTTAATCTAAAAACAATTTTATCCTAAATGTATAATGAAGTTCATATATTATCATTTCTAACTGAAGGTATCTATAGAGTTAGATGGAATAGTTTCTGGTTTTATAGGCATCACCCTTGAACTTAACCCGACTTAAAATTACTGAGACAGTTCTTTTGAGTACCCGCAACATATGGTTTGCTTTAATAATAAGAGAGAAATTGTTGGAAAAAGAGTTGAATACCCTCCTTATCTGGACCTCTGCAATGGCCGAGAGCCATGACCCGGCCGGGGCTCGAACCAGTGGCCTCCAGCACACAAGGTGCCACCAAGGCAGTCAGAGATTCCTTATCTTTCCACAATGTTTTCAAAAGACATGTGCATCTTATGTCGTCTGTTTCAAAGAAAGATTAAAACTACATGAAATAGATTTCGAGAGGACTACAGACAGTGTTTATATAGTTCAGGTTTCTTTACTCGGAATGCAATTTTTATATTTTGAATGTTTGCATCCTACAATGCAATAAGTAACGGCGATACATTAAGACTAATGTGTGTACAGATCATACACTAACGTTAGTTTAGTTGGTCAGTAATGGCAAATAAACATGGTGAAAAAAAAATACACAACAAGGAGAGTTAAATAGATCTAATTTATATTTCTCCATTTTCTACACTGTTTCCATTAATATTCAAAGTTTGAAATTTCAAATTACCACGTTTCATGGTTTATTCACGAAAACATTTCAAAGTAGACGAGTTTAAACCGTTAAGATAATCTCAACATGTTGTGTTCATTTGCTCTGTACAGCGTCCTTCTTTTCATGGCGGCTTTAAAATAAAGGGAAGTAACTTTTCTTTTCTGATTTTACAGTACAGAATAGGTTTTCGCACTAAGATTGTTTTGAGGGTTTTAACGGAGTAAAGCCTAAACGTTGAGACCAATGTTAAATCACAACAGGAAAATGCCGCATCCATTTTTAAGGCCATCATCTAGATCGGTCTAGTAGGACAAAGTAGAAATAATGTGAAGGATGACTGTCGACTTTTATTCTGTAAAGACTTGGACAATCTGCAGAGTGACCATTTCCTGCTATATAGGCCTAATTATCCCTTTTCCATACCGTGCAATTCCTCCATTTGCAACAATGTTTCCAACTCTACCAATAAATATACTTTCATGTAGGCTATATATTTGTTTCAATGTTTTTTACTGCGTATGACCACAGTCGTCTGCTGCAGATGTGTTGTATGTGGGACTTGGATTAAGTAGAAGACTAAAAGTGAACACATACACAAGAAATGCGAACGTCATAGTAAATATAGAATGCGCCAGCCGCACTATTTGAATCAGTGCATGGGAAAAGGTACAAGGTGGCACTCTTGAACAAAACAATGTATGTTCCGAAACAGCATTTATATCTCCTTCTTATAAGAATCAACGCAAGTTGGCAGAAACTTGTTTACATGCTCATGTTAACAATATCAGACTGTGAGGATACTGATATGGTATGTACTGTTCCCAACGGATGTTGGAGATTTCGTCTAACTACCATTTCGTCTAACTTATACTATAGAGTAAAATCATAAAATGTTCAAGCTAATTGAAAGTGTTTGTTGTCTTTCACTATACTCGTTCAATTAACACCTTACTATAACACCTTGATATCGATATAGATTATACAGTACTATAAACGATAAGTTAGACGAAATCTCTACCCCATTTACTCTATCGTTCACATAAGGAGTCGAGCTGCAAGAAAATGAACCCTAGCAGATTGATTACAAGTTGAGATAAAGATATGTTTGCCAAGTGCAGATCCATATTAGGCTGAACTTGATGTGCACTAGCTGTATTGCATTGTTTTGTGTTTCCCGGAGCAACGTTAAACAATTCATGGATTTTAACTTGATCTACGTTGTTTTCAAACCTTGTTTTATGTTATCTTTATTATAATCTACTTCAGTATATTTATCAAACTGTATTTATATTTTCCCACACACACCAAACCTGCAGCAATCGACATTGAAAGCATATCGACACAAATATGGAAAATCTCAGTAAATGACACAATAATGATTTAATTATTTTAAGATATTTTGGCAAAAGAGTAAATTACTCATTCGTCTTTGCAGATGCATCGAAATGAATCCGCAGGTAGGAAAAGGGATAATTAAGAATTGGTATCTTCGTGACGCATAACATTATTATTTAAAGCTTCGTCTATCGATTTGGGCTAGTTTTGAAACGTTTGACTCTACGTAACAGCATCGAAACAGAACACTTTGGTAGTTGCTGCTGTGGGACTAAAGTTAACTTTGGTAGTTGCTGCTGTGGGACTAAAGTTAACCTTTGGTAGTTGCTGCTGTGGGACTAAAGTTAACTTTGGTAGTTGCTGCTGTGGGACTAAAGTTAACTTTGGCAGTTGCTGCTGTGGGACTAAAGTTAACTTTGGTAGTTGCTGCTGTGGGACTAAAGTTAACATTTGGTAGTTGCTGCTGTGGGACTGAAGTTAACTTTGGCAGTTGCTGCTGTGGGACTAAAGTTAACTTTGGTAGTTGTTGCTGTGGGACTAAAGTTAACTTTGGCAGTTGCTGCTGTGGGACTAAAGTTAACTTTAGTAGTTGCTGCTGTGGGACTAAAGTTAACTTTGGTAGTTGCTGCTGTGAGACTAAAGTTAACTTTGGTAGTTACTGTTGTGGGACTAAAGTTAACTTTGCTAGTTGCTGCTGTGGGACTAAAGTTAACTTTAGTAGTTGCTGCTGTGGGACTAAAGTTAACTTTGGTAGTTGCTGCTGTGAGACTAAAGTTAACTTTGACAGTTGCTGCTGTGGGACTAAAGTTAACTTTGGTAGTTGCTGCTGTGGGACTAAAGTTAACATTTGGTTGTTGCTGCTGTGGGACTGAAGTTAACTTTGGTAGTTGCTGCTGTGGGACTAAAGTTAACTTTGGTAGTTGCTGCTGTGGGACTAAAGTTAACTTTGGCAGTTGCTGCTGTGGGACTAAAGTTAACTTTGGCAGATGCTGCTGTGGGACTAAAGTTAACTTTGGTAGTTGCTGCTCTGGGACTAAAGTTAACTTTGGTAGTTACTGCTGTGGGACTAAAGTTAACTTTGGCAGTTGCTGCTGTGGGACTAAAGTTAACTTTGGCAGTTGCTGCTGTGGGACTAAAGTTAACTTTGGTAGTTGCTGCTGTGGGACTAAAGTTAACTTTGGCAGTTGCTGCTGTGGGACTAAAGTTAACTTTGGCAGATGCTGCTGTGGGACTAAAGTTAACTTTGGTAGTTGCTGCTCTGGGACTAAAGTTAACTTTGGTAGTTACTGCTGTGGGACTAAAGTTAACTTTGGCAGTTGCTGCTGTGGGACTAAAGTTAACTTTGGCAGTTGCTGCTGTGGGACTAAAGTTAACTTTTGTAGTTGCTGCTGTGGGACTAAAGTTAACTTTGGTAGTTGCTGCTGTGGGACTAAAGTTAAGTTTGGTAGTTGCTGCTGTGGGACTAAAGTTAACTTTGGTAGTTGCTGCTGTGGGACTAAAGTTGACTTTAGTAGTTGCTGCTGTGGGACTAAAGTTAACTTTGGTAGTTGCTGCTGTGAGACTAAAGTTAACTTTGGTAGTTACTGCTGTGGGACTAAAGTTAACTTTGGTAGTTGCTGATGTTGGACTAAAGTTAACTGTGGTAGTTGCTGCTGTGGGACTAAAGTTAACTTTGGCAGATGCTGCTGTGGGACTAAAGTTAACTTTGGTAGTTGCTGCTGTGGGACTAAAGTTAACTTTGGTAGTTGTTGCTGTGGGACTAAAGTTAACTTTGGCAGTTGCTGCTGTGGGACTAAAGTTAACTTTAGTAGTTGCTGCTGTGGGACTAAAGTTAACTTTGGTAGTTGCTGCTGTGAGACTAAAGTTAACTTTGGTAGTTACTGTTGTGGGACTAAAGTTAACTTTGCTAGTTGCTGCTGTGGGACTAAAGTTAACTTTAGTAGTTGCTGCTGTGGGACTAAAGTTAACTTTGGTAGTTGCTGCTGTGAGACTAAAGTTAACTTTGACAGTTGCTGCTGTGGGACTAAAGTTAACTTTGGTAGTTGCTGCTGTGGGACTAAAGTTAACATTTGGTTGTTGCTGCTGTGGGACTGAAGTTAACTTTGGTAGTTGCTGCTGTGGGACTAAAGTTAACTTTGGTAGTTGCTGCTGTGGGACTAAAGTTAACTTTGGCAGTTGCTGCTGTGGGACTAAAGTTAACTTTGGCAGATGCTGCTGTGGGACTAAAGTTAACTTTGGTAGTTGCTGCTCTGGGACTAAAGTTAACTTTGGTAGTTACTGCTGTGGGACTAAAGTTAACTTTGGCAGTTGCTGCTGTGGGACTAAAGTTAACTTTGGCAGTTGCTGCTGTGGGACTAAAGTTAACTTTGGTAGTTGCTGCTGTGGGACTAAAGTTAACTTTGGCAGTTGCTGCTGTGGGACTAAAGTTAACTTTGGCAGATGCTGCTGTGGGACTAAAGTTAACTTTGGTAGTTGCTGCTCTGGGACTAAAGTTAACTTTGGTAGTTACTGCTGTGGGACTAAAGTTAACTTTGGCAGTTGCTGCTGTGGGACTAAAGTTAACTTTGGCAGTTGCTGCTGTGGGACTAAAGTTAACTTTTGTAGTTGCTGCTGTGGGACTAAAGTTAACTTTGGTAGTTGCTGCTGTGGGACTAAAGTTAAGTTTGGTAGTTGCTGCTGTGGGACTAAAGTTAACTTTGGTAGTTGCTGCTGTGGGACTAAAGTTGACTTTAGTAGTTGCTGCTGTGGGACTAAAGTTAACTTTGGTAGTTGCTGCTGTGAGACTAAAGTTAACTTTGGTAGTTACTGCTGTGGGACTAAAGTTAACTTTGGTAGTTGCTGATGTTGGACTAAAGTTAACTGTGGTAGTTGCTGCTGTGGGACTAAAGTTAACTTTGGCAGATGCTGCTGTGGGACTAAAGTTAACTTTGGTAGTTGCTGCTCTGGGACTAAAGTTAACTTTGGTAGTTACTGCTGTGGGACTAAAGTTAACTTTGGCAGTTGCTGCTGTTGGACTAAAGTTAACTGTGGTAGTTGCTGCTGTGGGACTAAAGTTAACTTTGGCAGATGCTGCTGTGGGACTAAAGTTAACTTTGGTAGTTGCTGCTCTGGGACTAAAGTTAACTTTGGTAGTTACTGCTGTGGGACTAAAGTTAACTTTGGCAGTTGCTGCTGTGGGACTAAAGTTAACTTTGGTAGTTGCTGCTCTGGGACTAAAGTTAACTTTGGTATTTACTGCTGTGGGACTAAAGTTAACTTTGGCAGTTGCTGCTGTGGGACTAAAGTTAACTTTGGTAGTTGCTGCTGTGGGACTAAAGTTAACTTTGGTAGTTGCTGCTGTGGGACTAAAGTTAACTTTGGTAGTTGCTGCTGTGGGACTAAAGTTAACTTTGGCAGTTGCTGCTTTGGGACTAAAGTTAACTTTGCTAGTTGCTGCTGTGGGACTAAAGTTAACTTTTGGTAGTTGCTGCTTTGGGACTAAAGTTAACTTTGCTAGTTGCTGCTGTGGGACTAAAGTTAACTTTTGGTAGTTGCTGCTGTGGGACTGAAGTTAACTTTGGTAGTTGCTGCTGTGGGACTTAAGTTAACTTTGGTAGTTGCTGCTGTGGGACTAAAGTTAACTTTGGTAGTTGCTGCTGTGGGACTAAAGTTAACTTTGGCAGTTACTGCTGTGAGACTAAAGTTAACTTTGGTAGTTGCTGCTGTGGGACTAAAGTTAACTTTGGCAGTTACTGCTGTGAGACTAAAGTTAACTTTGGTAGTTGCTGCTGTGGGACTAAAGTTAACTTTGGTAGTTGCTGCTGTGGGACTAAAGTTAACTTTGGCAGTTACTGCTGTGAGACTAAAGTTAACTTTGGTAGTTGCTGCTGTGGGACTAAAGTTAACTTTGGCAGTTACTGCTGTGAGACTAAAGTTAACTTTGGTAGTTGCTGCTGTGGGACTAAAGTTAACTTTGGCAGTTGCTGCTGTGGGACTAAAGTAAACTTTGGTAGTTGCTGCTGTGGGACTAAAGTTGACTTTAGTAGTTGCTGCTGTGGGACTAAAGTTAACTTTGGTAGTTGCTGCTGTGAGACTAAAGTTAACTTTGGCAGTTGCTGCTGTGGGACTAAAGTTAACTTTGGTAGTTGCTGCTGTGGGACTAAAGTTAACTTTGCTAGTTGCTGCTGTGGGACTAAAGTAAACTTTGGTAGTTGCTGCTGTGGGACTAAAGTTAACTTTGGCAGTTGCTGCTTTGGGACTAAAGTTAACTTTGCTAGTTGCTGCTGTGGGACTAAAGTTAACTACTTTGGTAGTTACTGATGTGGGACTAAAGTTAACTTTGCTAGTTGCTGCTGTGGGACTAAAGTTAACTTTGCTAGTTGCTGCTGTGGGATTAAAGTTTACTTTGGCAGTTGCTGCTGTGGGACTAAAGTAAACTTTGGTAGTTGCTGCTGTGGGACTAAAGTTGACTTTAGTAGTTGCTGCTGTGGGACTAAAGTTAACTTTGGTAGTTGCTGCTGTGAGACTAAAGTTAACTTTGGCAGTTGCTGCTGTGGGACTAAAGTTAACTTTGGTAGTTGCTGCTGTGGGACTAAAGTTAACTTTGGTAGTTGCTGCTGTGGGACTAAAGTAAACTTTGGTAGTTGCTGCTGTGGGACTAAAGTTAACTTTGGCAGTTGCTGCTTTGGGACTAAAGTTAACTTTGCTAGTTGCTGCTGTGGGACTAAAGTTAACTACTTTGGTAGTTACTGATGTGGGACTAAAGTTAACTTTGCTAGTTGCTGCTGTGGGATTAAAGTTTACTTTGGCAGTTGCTGCTGTGGGACTAAAGTTAACTTTGGCAGTTGCTGCTGTGGGACTAAAGTTAACTTTGGTAGTTGCTGCTGTGGGACTAAAGTTAACTTTGGTAGTTGCTGCTGTGAGACTAAAGTTAACTTTGGCAGTTGCTGCTGTGGGACTAAAGTTAACTTTGGTAGTTGCTGCTGTGGGACTAAAGTTAACTTTGGTAGTTGCTGCTGTGGGACTAAAGTAAACTTTGGTAGTTGCTGCTGTGGGACTAAAGTTAACTTTGGCAGTTGCTGCTTTGGGACTAAAGTTAACTTTGCTAGTTGCTGCTGTGGGACTAAAGTTAACTACTTTGGTAGTTACTGATGTGGGACTAAAGTTAACTTTGCTAGTTGCTGCTGTGGGACTAAAGTTAACTTTGCTAGTTGCTGCTGTGGGATTAAAGTTTACTTTGGCAGTTGCTGCTGTGGGACTAAAGTAAACTTTGGTAGTTGCTGCTGTGGGACTAAAGTTGACTTTAGTAGTTGCTGCTGTGGGACTAAAGTTAACTTTGGTAGTTGCTGCGTGAGACTAAAGTTAACTTTGGCAGTTGCTGCTGTGGGACTAAAGTTAACTTTGGTAGTTGCTGCTGTGGGACTAAAGTTAACTTTGGTAGTTGCTGCTGTGGGACTAAAGTAAACTTTGGTAGTTGCTGCTGTGGGACTAAAGTTAACTTTGGCAGTTGCTGCTTTGGGACTAAAGTTAACTTTGCTAGTTGCTGCTGTGGGATTAAAGTTTACTTTGGCAGTTGCTGCTGTGGGACTAAAGTAAACTTTGGTAGTTGCTGCTGTGGGACTAAAGTTGACTTTAGTAGTTGCTGCTGTGGGACTAAAGTTAACTTTGGTAGTTGCTGCTGTGAGACTAAAGTTAACTTTGGCAGTTGCTGCTGTGGGACTAAAGTTAACTTTGGTAGTTGCTGCTGTGGGACTAAAGTTAACTTTGGTAGTTGCTGCTGTGGGACTAAAGTAAACTTTGGTAGTTGCTGCTGTGGGACTAAAGTTAACTTTGGCAGTTGCTGCTTTGGGACTAAAGTTAACTTTGCTAGTTGCTGCTGTGGGACTAAAGTGAACTACTTTGGTAGTTACTGATGTGGGACTAAAGTTAACTTTGCTAGTTGCTGCTGTGGGACTAAAGTTAACTTTGCTAGTTGCTGCTGTGGGACTAAAGTTAACTTTGGCAGATGCTGCTGTGGGACTAAAGTTAACTTTGGTAGTTGCTGCTCTGGGACTAAAGTTAACTTTGGTAGTTACTGCTGTGGGACTAAAGTTAACTTTGCTAGTTGCTGCTGTGGGACTAAAGTTAACTTTGGTAGTTGCTGCTGTGGGACTAAAGTTGACTTTAGTAGTTGCTGCTGTGGGACTAAAGTTAACTTTGGTAGTTGCTGCTGTGAGACTAAAGTTAACTTTGGCAGTTGCTGCTGTGGGACTAAAGTTAACTTTGGTAGTTGCTGCTGTGGGACTAAAGTTAACTTTGGTAGTTGCTGCTGTGGGACTAAAGTAAACTTTGGTAGTTGCTGCTGTGGGACTAAAGTTAACTTTGGCAGTTGCTGCTTTGGGACTAAAGTTAACTTTGCTAGTTGCTGCTGTGGGACTAAAGTTAACTTTAGTAGTTGCTGCTGTGGGACTAAAGTTAACTTTGGTAGTTGTTGCTGTGAGACTAAAGTTAACTTTGGTAGTTACTGCTGTGGGACTAAAGTTAACTTTGCTAGTTGCTGCTGTGGGACTAAAGTTAACTTTGGTAGTTGCTGCTGTGGGACTAAAGTAAACTTTGGTAGTTGCTGCTGTGGGACTAAAGTTAACTTTGGCAGTTGCTGCTTTGGGACTAAAGTTAACTTTGCTAGTTGCTGCTGTGGGACTAAAGTTAACTTTAGTAGTTGCTGCTGTGGGACTAAAGTTAACTTTGGTAGTTGTTGCTGTGAGACTAAAGTTAACTTTGGTAGTTACTGCTGTGGGACTAAAGTTAACTTTGCTAGTTGCTGCTGTGGGACTAAAGTTAAATTTTGGTAGTTGCTGCTGTGGGACTGAAGTTATCTTTGGTAGTTGCTGCTGTGGGACTAAAGTTAACTTTGGTAGTTGCTGCTGTGGGACTAAAGTTGACTTTAGTAGTTGCTGCTGTGGGACTAAAGTTAACTTTGGTAGTTGCTGCTGTGAGACTAAAGTTAACTTTGCTAGTTGCTGATGTGGGACTAAAGTTAACTGTGGTAGTTGCTGCTGTGGGACTAAAGTTAACTTTGGCAGATGCTGCTGTGGGACTAAAGTTAACTTTGGTAGTTGCTGCTCTGGGACTAAAGTTAACTTTGCTAGTTACTGCTGTGGGACTAAAGTTAACTTTGGCAGTTGCTGCTGTGGGACTAAAGTTAACTTTGGTAGTTGCTGCTCTGGGACTAAAGTTAACTTTGCTAGTTACTGCTGTGGGACTAAAGTTAACTTTGGTAGTTGCTGCTGTGGCACTAAAGTTAACTTTAGTAGTTGCTGCTGTGGGACTAAAGTTAACTTTGGTAGTTGTTGCTGTGAGACTAAAGTTAACTTTGGTAGTTACTGCTGTGGGACTAAAGTTAACTTTGCTAGTTGCTGCTGTGGGACTAAAGTTAAATTTTGGTAGTTGCTGCTGTGGGACTGAAGTTATCTTTGGTAGTTGCTGCTGTGGGACTAAAGTTAACTTTTGCAGTTACTGCTGTGAGACTAAAGTTAACTTTGGTAGTTGCTGCTGTGGGACTAAAGTTTACTTTGGTAGTTACTGCTGTGGGACTAAAGTTAACTTTGGCAGTTGCTGCTGTGGGACTAAAGTTAACTTTGGCAGTTGCTGCTGTGGGACTACAGTTAACTTTGGCAGTTGCTGCTGTGGGACTAAAGTTAACTTTGGTAGTTTCTGATGTGGGACTAAAGTTAACTTTGGTAGTTACTGCTGTGGGACTAAAGTTAACTTTGGTAGTTACTGATGTGGGACTAAAGTTAACTTTGGTAGTTACTGCTGTGGGACTAAAGTTAACTTTGCTAGTTGCTGCTGTGGGACTAAAGTTAACTTTACTAGTTGCTGCTGTGAGACTAAAGTTAACTTTGGTAGTTACTGATGTGGGACTAAAGTTAACTTTGGCAGTTGCTGCTGTGGGACTAAAGTTAACTTTGGCAGTTGCTGCTGTGGGACTACAGTTAACTTTGGCAGTTGCTGCTGTGGGACTAAAGTTAACTTTGGTAGTTACTGATGTGGGACTAAAGTTAACTTTGGTAGTTACTGCTGTGGGACTAAAGTTAACTTTGCTAGTTGCTGCTGTGGGACTAAAGTTAACTTTGCTAGTTGCTGCTGTGAGACTAAAGTTAACTTTGGTAGTTACTGCTGTGGGACTAAAGTTAACTTTGCTAGTTGCTGCTGTGGGACTAAAGTTAACTTTTGGTAGTTGCTGCTGTGGGACTGAAGTTAACTTTGGTAGTTGCTGCTGTGGGACTAAAGTTAACTTTGGTAGTTGCTGCTGTGGGACTAAAGTTAACTTTGGTAGTTGCTGCTGTGGGACTAAGGTTAACTTTGGTAGTTGCTGCTGTGGGACTAAAGTTAACTTTGGTAGTTACTGCTGTGGGACTAAAGTAAACTTTGCTAGTTGCTGCTGTGGGACTAAAGTTAACTTTGGTAGTTACTGCTGTGGGACTAAAGTTTACTTTGCTAGTTGCTGCTGTGGGACTAAAGTTAACTTTGGTAGTTGCTGCTGTGGGACTAAAGTTAACTTTGGTAGTTGCTGCTGTGGGACTAAAGTTAACTTTGGTAGTTGCTGCTGTGGGACTAAAGTTAACTTTGGTAGTTGCTGCTGTGGGACTAAAGTTAACTTTGGTAGTTACTGCTGTGGGACTAAAGTAAACTTTGCTAGTTGCTGCTGTGGGACTAAAGTTAACTTTGGTAGTTACTGCTGTGGGACTAAAGTTAACTTTGCTAGTTGCTGCTGTGGGACTAAAGTTAACTTTGCTAGTTGCTGCTGTGAGACTAAAGTTAACTTTGGTAGTTACTGCTGTGGGACTGAAGTTAACTTTGGTAGTTGCTGCTGTGGGACTAAAGTTAACTTTGGTAGTTGCTGCTGTGGGACTAAAGTTAACTTTGGTAGTTGCTGATGCGGGACTAAACTTAACTTTGGTAGTTGCTGCTGTGGGACTAAAGTTAACTTTGGTAGTTGCTGCTGTGGGACTAAAGTTTACTTTGGTAGTTGCTGCTGTGGGACTAAAGTTAACTTTTGGTAGTTGCTGCTGTGGGACTAAAGTTAACTTTGGTAGTTGCTGCTGTGGGACTAAAGTTAACTTTAGTAGTTGCTGCTGTGGGACTAAAGTTAACTTTGGCAGTTGCTGCTGTGGGACTAAAGTTAACTTTGGTAGTTGCTGCTGTGGGACTAAAGTTATATTCGGCTAAGAGTGGTGCGTATGCACAGGCCATGATATCGTGAGTTTTCACTAGATGATAACATGATACACAAAATAACATTTACTTTATTGGCATTCAATTTTCATACTTTATTGCCATAAACAAATACAAATTTGAAGACATTGTGAAAACATGTAACACCCACATAAAAATAATCAAGATGTATATTAACGTGAATACTCATAAAATGCAACTTTAATATATTCGTGATGCCAATATGCCAAGTGACAAAGAAGGCCTACTAACATTTACGGTTTCGTCAAAAACATTTTTAACATTTAGCCATATAGACCTACATATGAAGAAAAAAGTCTGACAAACCATGGTAGCCATTTTTTATTAGCGGCCATTTTTTTCTTTTTTCGTACTTGTGTGTCGAAATATACTTTCAGACAATACGTTAGTTTAAACTTAATACTAAACATCTTTAAGTACATTTAAGAGAAGGAAGTCCCACTGGTAATCATGTTTTTCAAAAGATCAGAAAAAAAAATCTTAAAAGAATTAAGATCAGTAAATTATTTTCAATTATTGCCAATATTATTCGACAAGAAGTTTATTTTTAAAAGCCTTTCCATTCCATTGTCATTGCATCAAGCGCTTTTCGCTAGATTCAACTAGTTTAGTTCAGGTGAGCTAAAAACTTGAATGTTTTCCACGTATTAACAACGCAATAACGTAGATCTTCGTCACCTATCTATACAAAACAAGCATGCCATCAAACGAATTACAATTCGATCGATTACTGCGAAGTTATATATTTGTTCAAATAGAGAAAAGAATGGGACAAATTGGCCTTGCACTTAAAACTCACTGTAGTTAGTTTCATTCGTATGAAATGCTATGGAAATTACTAGTTAGTATCAATTTAAAAGGTAACTTAAAGGTGTGCTAGCTTTGTTCACTAGTGCATTTGCTGACCTGAATCAGAAAGTACATTGCCATTACAATTATTGATTAATGAAGCTATTGTTTGAAAGGTTTTGTTATTCCGGTTTTATCAGAACACATTGTCTGTCAAAATAACGGCGTGTCAAGGCTAAATTACCGGTTATGCTGGTAAATCTATAAATCTGGTCAAGGCGGGTCAAGGCTAAATTATCGGTAATGCTGGTAAATCTATATATCTGGTCACGGCGGGTCAAGGCTAAATTATACCATAATCAACCATAAGAGCGCCAAGAAGGGAAGTCACTCTCATGTTTTATTAATGAAGTGTAAATAGAATAAAAGACTTGTCAGACAATGTTAAGTTATGTAAATGGCTGTCATCCGTAGTTACTAAACAATAGATGTTGTCTCAATAGAGTTAGAAAATACCACGATAACAGCACTAATAAGTTGATGTTCAACGAAAACAAATGTTTGTGCTGCGCTCCAGAAAATCAACCGTTAGGTATTTTCCATCTAGATTGATCTGCGCATCCGCAAAGTCTGATCTCAAAAAACGTGAATATGAATCTACATTCGGGTCACTTCGGAGGCAAAGAATGTAACCGAGTGTAGTAATATGCTATGCAATTATGATGTAGGTGATGATTATAAACATCACGATTCCAACTGAACTACTCAAAGAACACGTACATGGGGAAAGGTACGGGTTGGAATTTCTGTACAGTGTAACTTCTGATCAGCCTGCGCAGGCTGATCTGGGTCGATATATTACGCAGAGGTTATAATGTTGGTTTTCTTGTGGAACGGCTCATATCTAAGGCTTGTGTCATTCCACGTTCCCCAATGCGATGACGCAGCGAACTATGCACTGTTTAAACTTATGCTAAACCGATTACGTGCGTATAACGACAATGATTAAAAAAAAAATGTTTCTTATAAAATATTCAAAAATTAAATAGACTTAAAATGCTACACAGATATCTATACAAGTTTTGAAATTGTTTCTTGTTTTATAATTGCTTTCATACATTAAACTTTGGTACTATATAAAATGCTTGTCAATTAAAATTTTAATATTTAATATCTCGAAATATATCTCTGAACCATTATCTTGTATGAGACTTTAAACAAATGCGAATCGGATTACTCATTCCCGCATACTACATATATGTAGCAGACAAATTATTTTTGCAAAAGCTCAAAAGTTGAAAGTACGATTATTGCATTTTGTTAAAAGTCATCAACAGCAGATTCTTCAAAATGCGTATTTAACCCCTTTCCCTTATACCTTTCCCAGACGACTTTGAACGTATTTTTTCAAAACATAGATAATCTCCATAATTGAATGGATAACCTATGACAAAAAGTGGAAAACATTGTGACAAAAGGAGAAATTGCACGTTTTGTGCAATTTCTTCTTTTGTCACTATGTTTTCAAAAAAGCCGTCTGATGCAGAGGCGTCAGAGAGCGTCTATATGAGGTAAAGGATTAAATAATATTCTGGAATCGTTTTTTTACACAGCTTCAAAATAACATTGCGAACAATTTAGACCAAGGTCAGCTAGAGCTAGATAAAACTAGATAAAAAAGGGTTCACTCTGCTCCTCCATTAGCCAGAACGCAAGGTATGAATTTGACTTTGCCAAGAATCCATGATGTCCAATCATCTTTGTCAAGAAGATCTTATATCCTTGTGAATGTCCAAAAATGCACGAATGTACAAACCGTAAAGGCTCGATACCCAAACATCTTTTTCAAGAGCGGGTGATATTTATACTATTTGACTTAACCCATTACTTCACACAGACGACATTTGACACCTGTCATTGAACATGACATTTGAAAACATTGCAATAAAATGTGGAATTGCTCAAAACGAGCAGTTTCCCCTTTAATTGCAATATGTTCATCTCTTTATCAATATAAGTCTTTCAGTTTTCTAGATTGGTGAAATTGTTCGTCTGATGATTGTAAAGCAGACGACCTTTGAAAAGTCATGTATAGTAATGGGTTAAAACGAATGATATTCCTTGATACCATTCGCTCTTGGCAAATACATACAGGTTTAATCCTTTTCCTCATATAGATGCTTTCTGACGCCTCTGCAGCAGACGGCTTTTTGAAAACATAGTGACAAAAGAAGAAATTGCACAAAACGTGCAATTTCTCCTTTTGCCACTTTTCGTCATACGTTTATCCATTCAATTATGGAGATTTTCTATTTGTTGACAAAATATGTTCAAAGTCGTCTGTTGCAGAATTGCAGAATTGTGTATGAGGGAAAGGGTTAAGTAATAAAGGGAACACTATAAAATGCTGAAGTTAACTCGTGTTAACCCTTATCCTGCCGAATTCCTTCAACTGGTATCGTAAGCACTGATTTTGACAATATCTTGCATATGCACGGAGAAGCGGCTTTTGCTAAGAACTTAAGATTAAATACATAAGGAGCGGACACTATCGATCAAGGTTAGTCTGCTAGAAAATGCAGGCTAAGCGGTCGGGGACTTACATATAAGAAATGCGGTTTCAAGCCATGTTTAAATACGAAAATGCTGTTTAACCCTTTTCTACATATAATGTCAATGTTTTCAGCTCTATTTTATAATTATTTTTTCCTTTATAGAGATTTTTTCACCTTTTCCCCCTGTTTGTATTTCAAAGTCGTCTGCTGCAAATAAGTTGTATGTGAGAAAAGGCTGTTAAAGACGCATACAGCGGGATAAGGGTTAACCACGTCATTAAGTAGCAATGAATATTAACAATAAAATAGCGATTGTCCTGAAAATAGAGAATTTTAAACCTATGAATATTTTTAATTTTCAAATTCGAATAACATCGATACAGAAAACGTGACGAAAACATTTGTTCAAATCTCTAGGGAAAATTAAAATACAGCGACTATCTCATGACACCAGTCAACAGAGATTGTCAATGTTCAATATACTTCATTAGCCGCGCTCCAGGGAAAGAAACCTACAGGGTATTTATTACAAATGTAGAGAAAGATCTACATGCGCATCAAACGGTCATCGTGTGGCTAACTGTCGAAGAGTGCAGAACCGAATTAAAATGCTTCCGCTCTGTGTGCGCAAGTTGATCTGGAATTGTAATGATCGCAAATGCATTAATGTTGTTTTTTGTTACTTGTTTTTTTAGTTGACACCATGTTTGTTTCAACAATATGTCAATCTGAAAGTACATATGAGCCGCTCCGTGAAAAAAAACAACATAATGGCCTCTGCGTAATGTATCGACTTAGATCAGACCGCGCAGGCTAATCCGGAACGACACATATCGTCTTAGGGGATAGAGTAACGATTCCTGAAACAGAAAATCCACAAGAGGCGAACATTGTCTCTCCGGGTTAGCCTTCGCGGCATGCTTAGGCTGATTTGACTCGATACTTTACGCAGAGTCCACAATGTTGGTTTTCTCGCGGGACGGCTCATATTTTATTTATTATCCTTGACTGACCAGGTAGTTATAAACCAGGAATAGTGCCTTGCCAAAGGACACTGTGGAATGGTCGCCGTTTACTTAGACCAAACCCAGGATGCCCAGACACAAATGCCGCACGTTAACTTATATATTGGTAGGTCATTGGACTGACGGAGATGAAAGTCACACGTATATTTTGCGATTATTAATTCCGTAAAATTTGAAAAATGAGGGGTTTTAAAAAGTGATGATAGGAATGGAAATATTGATCAGATTCTCTGAAACTGTATTTGTTTGTTTATAGAGGCATCAACCAACTCATCTAAATTTCCTCTTCATTTGTAGGTAATTTAACTGTAGTCATTTGATGAAATCGAACTAAAGGGCATAAAAAGACCCCCCCCCCCCCCCCCCCCCATAAAAGACAGAAAACAGGGGCGTAGCTTTGCAATAATAAATGTGTAGGCCGTCTCGTGAGAAAATCAACATTGTGGACTCCGCGTAAAGTATCGACCCGGATCATCCTAATCATTCCACACAGGCCTACCAGGATAGACACTTTTTGCCTCCTGTGGATTTTCTGTTTCAGGAATAACTACTCTATACATATATCCCCCTAAGACGGAATGTGTTGGCCGGATCAGTCTGCGCGGACAGCGCAGGCTGATCTGGTCGATACATTACGCAGCTGTCTTTCGCCGCAGCTGCATTTTGGGGCATTTTGAGAAAAAATGTGTAGGCACGTGCGTACAGTGCCTAAAGGGAGCTACTCCCCTGGTTCAAGAGAAAACAGAAGGTAAATTAAACGTTATTCTTCAGTGTGCGTATATTGGATATGACGAGACTAGATAAAAGGTCGTAACACATTGACCATACACATTCCAATATTTTATTGATCAGGTTCTCATTTTTCTGTCTGAAGAAATCGCATGATACAACAAACGCCTATCATCGTTTCTCTATCGCGTTAATTGATATGGTTTACTCCCCTGTTGATACTTAGGGGACAATTTGATTGGCTGGTGCATAGGTCAATTTAAGATTTAACACGGATCAGCCTAAGCATGCCACACAGGCCTACCCGGATAGACACTTTTCGGCTCCTGTGGATTTTCTGTTTCAGGAGTCACTACTCTATACATCTATCCCCCCTAAGACGGAATGTGTCGTCCGGATCAGTCTGCGCGGACAGCGCAGGCTGGTCTGGTCGATACATTACGCAGATGTCTATCGCCGCAGATGCATTTTGGGGCATTTTGAGAAAAATGTGTAGGTTAGGTCTGGTTTTAAGGAGATTTCTATTCCCGAGGTGTATTGTAGGGACGTGTTTGAAATCATTGTGAAAACAGGAGAAATAGGTCATAATGAGCGAATTTACATTTTACCATCATGCATTCAACTATATTCCATGATTATACTTTCATTTAAAGGGATTTCCATTTTCGAGCTTAATTGTTTTCAACTTCTGTTGCAGATTTACTGTATGTGGGAATGGGTTACTAAAAATAAATAATTTGGTAGTTGAACAGCGAGAGCAGAAGCAAAAGGCTACGGGAAACATTCTAGAAATAAGACTAAGCATCATCATCATCATTTTCATCGGAGTCGCTGTCGGTCTCGTCATATCAACATGAGCAGCATCTTCTTTAAACTACAGTATGACATTTCCCACCTGTAGACGCATGTTGACGCATTAGCAGCATACGATCAGTCTGCGCGGACTGCACAGGCTGATCTGGGTAGATGCATTACGCAGATACCATAATGTTAGTTTCCTGACGGGACGGCTCAAATGTACTTGTAATTGTAAAAGGAACACGTTTACTTTGATGAACAATGCAGCACTAAATCAGATAGCCTGCGCATCCGCACATTCTGATTAGCGGATTTACTCTGCTCACATTTTTTTTGCAAGTTTCTTCAACCTGAGTTGATTCTGACAAGACGGAGCAGACGGACGGGATGATCCGAACCTACACTTATCACAAATGCCAACTTGTACCTTTTTCAATCGTACGGGCTCAAATAATTTATTTGCGATTTTCAACCAATCATAGCTTAGGCAAACTCCCAGGACATGATTATTAAAATAGTATGGTCCTTAAATTGCAGAATAATGCTGAAAAGGTATATTATATTACGTGCATGTCAGTTAACGTAATCCAGTACTTCGATGTTTTATCAAGTTGTAAAGCCTATGTACTCAGAAAGACTCCGTGGTCTTTTCAGCGCTTATCATTTTGTTTATTAGTCGCCGGGCAGAAGCCCGCGACTTATATTTTTAATAGGTTTTCGGAAATGACATGGGAGGACGAGTTATTATTAGAAAAAAACAAATTTAAATGTCTTGAACATATTACAATTGCGTTTGTTTAAAAACACTAAGTTATGACACATCTTAAATGAAATAAATATTCGGATGTTTTAAGTTTTTGCAGTTTCTTTATTTTGACGCGCATTTATGCTTTTTTTTTTTATGAAGACAAAACAGGCCCTATTAAACTTGCAGCAGACTGTTATGTGTCAATATCGAGATAAAAATCACGTCGAATTCACCTTTTAATAGCAATTTTAACTTACTGAATGTTATTTTCATGTTCAAAGAATGTCTTGATTTGTGAAGAATTCAATTAATCATGTTTATCCATGTATATCTAAAATATGAACTGTTTCTAAGCTAAAACTGTTGATCACGTGACAAGCGAATACCGACTGCGTAGATCAATCTTCTTTGCAGGGAGGAGGGCTCGAATTCAGCATTCGCTAACTCGTAAAATTCGAGTTAACATTTAATGTTGCGAGTTCATTTCCTGTGAGCTCGCATTGATCATTTAGTAAACAAAGGTGTCAAAGCGCAAAATAACAAGTTTCTTTACGTCTTTAGAAGATAAAAACATCAATAATGATGAACAACAAACAACTGTTTCTCCCAAACAAAATAAAATAAATCGGCCATCAGTTAAAACTGTACAAAGTCGATGATGATGGGAATATAAAAAAAATAAGATTTTTCCGAAAAAAGGAAGGAAAGAATAACAAAAATTAATATGTTGTAGGGTTCAATATATGTTCGAAATTAAATTTGAAATTATACAACAATTTCAATGACATTTAACTGTTTAGCTGATATCATATTTTGAGGGTGGTCTTATTTATAAATATTGGACTACATTTTAACATTTGTCAAAGTATGATATAATTAGGATGCCTTTTAAATGTCTTGAACATATTACAATTGCGTTTATTTAAAAACACTAATTTAAGTTATGACTCATCTAAAATGAAATAGATATGTGCAGTTTCTTTTTTTTTGACTTGTATTTACGTTTTTGTGTTTTATTTACGAAGACAAAACAGTCCCTATTAGCTAGACTGAGATACTTTATTTTCATAAACTACGTAATCAAACGGCGAAAACTACAAACCTTTACGTCTCACAGTTTAATTTGTTTACATACGCGCACCTGCTTGCAGCAGACTATCGATATGAAAATCACGTCGAATTCTCCTTTTAATAGAGTATCAACATAAACTGGTAACAGAAACAAAAATAAGAAATATTTCGTGAAAATATGTCTCAAATATAAGCCTGTTTATCGGTCGTGAACGTCGAAACGCCTTTTCCTCAGTTCGTGACCTAGTTTCATATTGCCAAAATGTAGAGAAGTAACCGGAAGTAAAATGTAAACTTAGAAAAGTGACTTGTTTATGCAGACAAAAAATGTCACACGACAAATTGATTTCTTAAACGTCACGAAACGAGTGCATGGGTCGAATGTAGGAGAAAGAAAGATAATATAGAAATGTTTTTTTTCTCTCGAATGCAGTGGAATAAAACAAGCACTAAAGCTTTGCCTGATTTTTTATTCACTTTCTTCGATGTCTGACACTACGACTCGATCTTGACACGAGAGTCAACATTTCGAAAGAATGCTCAAACACCTTATTACAGATAAATAAGAGAAGAACAAACTCTGATAAACAATAAATTTAGAAATAAAGAAATTCTGCTCTTTCGCACCCAATTAATTTCATACTTGCCACCTATTAAATAGTAATGGGACTCGCAACTGGTATTTCTCTTGCGCCAAACATATATTGTATGCATCAACGATTTAGATAAACAATTTAGCTGATATGTTGTTTCAAGTGTGGTCTACTTTTTAAACATATGAGGATAAATTTTAACATCTGTGAACTATTTATTATAATTATTATTAAAAAGGAGGAAGTTCATGTTCAGTTTAACTGTTTTCTCAATGTTTTACGCGTTTAAAGGTTTTCATTGTTGCTTCAGACATGGAAAGGGTTTAATAGCTTTTTATTGCATGTGGATTTTAATCCCAAAATGTATTTGTTGTGGTTTTATTGACAAATACAAAACATCCAAAATCCTGACCAAAAGAAATCCTGAAATTTGTAGATCTATGTGGAATTTCAAAAATCCTGGAATTAGTCCTTATGAAAACATTATGTGTATGTTTAGACTAATGAAAGTCAAGAATACATGTGTGTTAAAAAATAAATAAATGCAGTCTTTTCCGGCGAAATTGATGCCTTGTATCAACTTTCTCTTGTAATATATTGATTTGTAATTGCATTTTACGTTCAGTTATACGTCAATGCGATAGAACGACGCCCAGTCCAAAACCCACAAACGCTTACTGCACGACCAGTGCACGGCGGATTGTACACAATACAAGGGAGGCTCGGACCACGGGTTTTTCAGATTGTGTTATACTAGAGGAGCGCGCAAGAAATGCCTGAACATACCAATGACTTTCGCCATGCAGAGCAAGTATGAGAAACCGAACAAAAACCGTGACTGTTGTTTTAAAACCCCAAAGAAGAAGCGAAAGATCACCGTGTAATTGATGGGCTATTTTACGCCCAGGGTAATAACAAATTACTACCTCAAACATACATGCCATATAGTCAATACATGTATAATGAACGTTGTCAATGAACAAGAAAGTGGAATAAATGTTATGACTCTGGTAGGAATTCGCCTACTATAGCAATTTACTCTAACGAGCCCCTTGCTAAACTCGGTTTGTTAAATGCAGGCAGCTTTAGGATTGGTTTTGAAATTAAAGCCTTTTTAAGTTTATCAAAACTGTCTTGATGTTCGTCCATTTATATACTGAATCAATACGTAACAATGTATTTATGGGCGCTGTTATAACTGAATAGTGGTTTTTTTTAAACAATTGTTGAAAATGTCGGTTATCCTTTTCCCACAATGCTTTATGAAATGTCTGTTATAATTATAAAAGGTCCTTTATCAGGGAAAGAGTGTTGATGCTTAAATAGTAGATATTGCTTGATACTATTTCAAATAAGAAAGAGTGAAGACTTTCTCCGGCTGTATGTCTTACTTTTGTTTTGTTGCTAAATGGGTCCATGTATATTTATAACTTGATCAGGGAAAATGCCACTTCAAAGGATGGACCGAGGGCAGGTGGACTAGTATGTCATGCAAAAACAACCAAGAAAGAGTTAGACGGAAAAGTGGCATTTATTAATGCTATAACTATTCTATATGATAACAGATCAGTATATAAAATATACTTAAACTTATATACATGACATATTTAGGGAGACAAATACCGCCAAATGCTAAGTCCGTATATATAGGTCGCATTGTCTAATCGTCGCCGTGATACAACAACTGAAATAGTGGAAAACGTCGTTATACTCCAATTGATCAATCTAATGTCAACTAACAGTAATCTGCATACTAACTACTTTCAGCAACTAATAATTCTGCAGCAGACGAAGTTGAAAACATTGAGGCAAAATGAGAAATTGCTCATTCAATTTGCCACAATATGTTTATTAGTCTATTGCAAAATACATGAACGGTGTATTTCAGCCATACGTCTAGTTTCGCAAATCTTGCTAGATTATATTCTAACAGCTGATGAGATCCAGAGTTTCAGGGACAAACGGAAACAAAGTAAACTACGAAGTTAACCCATTACCAAATAGTTTAAATCTGCAGCAGACGACTTTGAAAACATCAAGGCAAAAACATGGAAATCTCTATAATTGAAAGCATAATTAAAGGGTTCAGTGAGAAATTGCTAGATTATAGCAATGTCTCCTTTTATCACAATGTTTTCAAAAGTCGTCTGCTGCAGAGGCGTCATAAAGCATGGGAACGAGTTAAGAGGAGATACTCGTTCGCCTTATTTGTTTAAGAATGCCATAATGACACATTGAATTACCAAATAGCGTAGATTTTGATCAAACTAAGTTGACGCACAGGTTGACCTTGAACTTCAACGTGGCTTAAGGTATGAAAATGGTCTTTTCATCGTATTTTCTTTTAGATCAACGTCAGAGCATACCAATCTAGCAGATTATCTAAATGATTGGATGTAAACACTGGTTTCAGGCCCCGAGACTAAATTGTTGCAGTGGCACTTCAATTCATTCCTCAACATAGATGTCGACAGGTCCCTGTCACAATTTCATAATCATTTCGTAATGATGTGTATTGTTCACAAAAAGCACCGAGTACAAATTCTCATATTTTCAAAAAACGCGTCACAAAAATTAATTTTTTTTTTGCAATAAAGCCACTGAACATGTGAACAAAGAATTCATTAAAATATTTGACAAAAAACCTTTGGCGTTTGACACAAAATATCTCCGAGTTTAAAATCTGTGATCTTCTATAATTGCAAAAGAGTTGGGTCGATCAATACGATGGCACGCTATATTTACTTACAATTAGTTCACATGAAATTGGCTGTTGCTTATACGTAACCATGGCCACGCGAAACAGCTGGGTCACGTGCTTACCTGGCTGGAGGTATAAACCGATAGATACCCGGAGGACTTTGATTTCGGTTGACATTTGCAGACGAACTCTCATCGGAAAATGGCGGGCAACATGAACTTGTTGATTCTGTTGAGTATGGGCTGTGTTGCTTTGGGTTTGGGTAAGTTTATTATTTAATCTACTTACAGTTAAATAATTAAATATCCGAACTTGGCTACTAATACGCAGATCTGAATAAAAGTTGATTTTATTAATAAATTTATATTCGATGCAATACCAACATGCATGCCAAATAATAATAAAAAAATGCCAATTCGTTTCTGCCATTACAAGTAGGTAGCAGAAACATTGAAGAAGAGAAATTGCTCTTTTCCAAACTTTTTTTTCTGAGCATTAAAGTGATTTGTAATTTTTAAAGGTTGATTCTCGGAGGCGAAAA
This sequence comes from Serripes groenlandicus, assembly GCA_031761405.1. NCBI lineage: Eukaryota > Metazoa > Mollusca > Bivalvia > Cardiida > Cardiidae > Serripes > Serripes groenlandicus. Next base: position 126,388,887 of record JASEVX010000001.1, on the reverse strand, counting down.
CTAATGACACGTTTTGATCTGAAATAAGTTTTAGTCATCTGCTTCGAAAACATCTGCTTAGAAATGTAACAACTTGAAAAATGGAAGAAGATTTATTCAATTTTTACAGAGTTAACCACAAACAACAATTTTGCAGCAGAAGAAATTGAAAAATATTGAAGATTTCTTTAAATGAATGTATATCTATTGAAAAGTGTTGTAAACATTGAAACAAAATGGGAAATTACTCAATGTGTGCATTTTCTTGTTTTGCCACAGTGTTTTCAAAAGTTAATTGTCTGCTCTAGAGGCGTCTTGTTTTGCCAGTGTTTTCAAAAGTTGTCTGCTCTAGAGGCGTCTCGTTTTGCCACAGTGTTTTCAAAAGTTGTCTACTCTAGAGGTGTCGAAAAGCATACATGTATGTGGGGAAAGAGTAATTATATTTTTGCATAAAGTGAAAGTGCTCATTTTGAGCGGTTATACATCTTTGTTTCACAGTCTTTTCAAATATATCTAGTGCAGAGGCATCCATCATCATCTGTATCAAATAAACAAAAAATAAAACTCCACAAAGAATTAAACCTTTCCCTCACTCATATAGACGCTTTCAGACGCCTCTGATAAGTAGTATCTTTTGAAAACATTGTGACAAAAGAAGAAATTTCTCCAAACAAGCAATTTCTCCTTTTGCCTCAATGTGTTTAACTCTGTTTAACCCTTTCCCTCATACGACAATTCTACAGAAGACGACTTTGAACATATTTTGTCAAAAAATAGAAAATCTCTATAATTGAATGGATAACCTATGACTAAAAGTGGAAAACATTGTGGCAAAAGGAAAAATTGCTCGTTTTGAGCAATTTCTTCTTTTGTCACTATGTTTTCAAAAAGCTGTCTGCTGCAGAGGTGTCAGAAAACATCTATATGAGGGAAAGGGTTAATAATTAAACTCTCATTTATGGAGACTTTTCACGTTTTTGTATATATGTTTTCAAAGTCAAAGTCGTCTGCTGTAGATTTGCTGTATGCGGGAAAGAGTTAAGAACAGTCATGATCATTAGCAACTTTTCTAAACATGGTAATAATAACTAAGTGTGAACTCACTGAACTGTAAATGACATAATAATGACAACATAATATCAGAGTGATAATTGATGTTCATGAGATATTCCTATTATTTCCAAACCAAAGTGATATCACCTTATTTATTGATATTTATTGATAGTAAATTGTCATTTAAAACTATTGTTCAATGAATTTTATACATGAGTGTCAGATATAGACAGCCAATTCAGCATGCTTTCATGCAAACTGTCTTTTAAAGTGTGCAATTGTGTGACTGTATGCAACAGGGATATTTGTTGGATTGTTCTGTTTCATTCATGACAAATTTGATAGATTAAGAAATGATTCAAATCATATAAGAGTGATAAATGAATTAATTCCTTGATAGAGACAGAAATTGGCCTATTCATTTACAGTGCAGTCTAATTTTTAAAAGTGGGAAAAGATTTTGTAAAAAAAGAGCCCTTTCTTCTTTTTCCACTCTGTTTAAAAAATTAAATCATCAGATAGTTTCAGAGAACTGCCTTAATATTATCATATGAGGAAAATGGTAAAATACTTACCTGGTTTAATATTTATAGGTTGGCCTGCATCCTGAACATTTCAGGAGATAATTGTCATCTGGGAAATTTGAGTTTTATACAACATTGAAAGTGTAACGAAAACGTTCGGTATACGTTGCATTTGATATGCAAATTTACATCACTGTTTCGAGTGATGGAGTTTAGGGTTAGATATATAAGACAAGTGGACCCCTTCAGGGTTGAGTATACTTTTCGCTGAAGGGATCTTCTGCGTCTTTAGCCCTGCACGTTACATTGGTGACAAATGTGGGATGAAGACAACTGCCATACCGGAGTTGCCTTAGCCATGGGTTTCCCAGGCCAAGACTCGGGACGAGTCTTCTCGGAGTGGGAAGTATTGTAACGAAAACGTTCGGTATACGATATGCAAATTTACATCACCGTTTCGAAGTGATGGAGTTTAGGGTTAGATATAAAAGACAAGACTTTAGTGGACCCCTTCAGGGTTGAGTATACTTTTCGCTGAAGTGATCTTCTGCGACTTTAGCCCTGCACGTTACAAAAGCATTGCCAGATTGAGAAGTAGTCATGAAGACTCTTTGAGAAAATCCTCCTTTTCTCCCAATTTTATCAAAATATATCATCAGCAGATGTGAAAAAACACACTAGACTGATCAGCAACTATGTTTAACCATTTCCAACATACATCAAATCTGCAGCAGACAACTTTGAAAACATATATTCGAAAAACATTGGAAATTCCCTTTAAATGAAAGCACAATAATTGAATAGAGTTGAAAACATGTTGACAAAAGGAGAAATTGCTATTATTAAGCAATTTCTTCTTTTGTTGCCATGTTTTCAGAAAGCTATCTGCTACAGAGGTGTCAGAAAGCGTCTATATGAGGGAAAGGGTTAATCATTTCCAACAAACAACAAATCTGAAGGAGATGACTTTGAAAACACGTTGGTAAAAATATGGAAAATCTCTATACAAATATGAAAGTTTAATTATTGAATAGATTTCATCTTTTGAAAATCTTCTGCTGCAAATGCTTCAAATTACATCTGCAATTGGGACAGGGTTAACCCTTTCCCACATACAACAATTCTGCAGCAGACAAATTTGAACATATTTTGTCCAATAATAGAAAATCTCTATAATTGAATGTAAAATCTATGTCTAAAAGTGGAAAACATTGTGGCAAAGGGAGAAATTGCTCGTTTTGTTTTGAGCAATTTCTTCTTTTGTCACTATGTTTTCAAAAAGCTGTTTGCTGCAGAGGCGTCAGAAGGCGTCTATATGAGGTAAAGGGTTAAGAAGCAATATATGGAAAATGAAATTATGACTGACATGGTTTGATATAAAACATCATCAATATACCACATTTAAAACAATAAAACAAGTTAAAGAGAATTATGTTATTTATAATTATATAACAATTCCTTATTAAATTTTCTATCATACAGCTGCTAATCATTCTTTAAAAATAATCTTGAAGAAACTAATCACATAAGACAAATAGTACGTTCATTTTTGACAGTCAACAAGTTTTTAACTTACCTATTTTGACAATAGTTTTCAACTAACCTTTTTCGACAAAATAATTGAACCTACCTACCTTTATCAACAATAGTTTTTTTTACATTTTCAAGAATAATAACATTTGTTGAAAATTGTATTTTTTAACCCTTTCCCTCATATAGATGCTTTCTGACGCCTCTGCAGCAGATGGCTTTTTGAAAACATAGTGACAAAAGAAGAAATTGTACAAAACTTGCAATTTCTCCTTTTGCCACAATGTTTTCCACTTTTTGTCATAGGTTATCTATTCAATTATGGAGATTTTCTATGTTTTGACAAAATACGTTCAAAGTCGCCTGCTGCAGAATTGTCGTATGAGGGAAAGGGTTAATTTCTGTGAAAGTCCATGACTTGATCATGATATTTGTAGATTAATCTTCTTTGGAATAGAATGTGTGACATTTAGTAAAATCTGAATTATAATGGTGTACAGAATAGAGCATATTGTGGTAAAAGAAGAAACTATTCATGTTGAGAGAACTTTCTCCTATTTAAGTTTCACCTGCATTGGCATCAAATGGTGTCTGTATATAGGTAAGGGTCATTGCATTTTACCCTTTCCCTCATATGGACTCTTTCTGAGGCCTCTGCAGCAGACAGCTTTTTGAAAACATAGTGACAAAAGAAGAAATTGCACAAAACGTTTTTGTCATAGGTTATCCATTCAATTATGGAGATTTTCTATTTTTTGACAAAATACGTTCAAAGTCGTCTGCTGCAGAAATGCCGTATGAGGGAAAGGGTTAATGATTGTGTACTAGGTAGCAGTAAGATTTCACTTATTCAACTAATATTTGTTACAAATTATTATTTCTTTTTACATTTTTGATATATATGTAAAATCTTTTTTTCCCTTATTTTCTTGAAATATTTCCAATTTCGGAGAGGGTGAAATGGCATTTCGGGTTATGGGTTAAAAAGGTTTGAATCAGTATAGATATGTTAACGTTTCCTGTCTTACAGTCATGCAGTCTAACTTTGATGAATCTGCATATTCAATAATTATATTTACCTGATGATAGAGATTCTCAATGCTTTGCCTAGATTTTTTTCAAAGTCGTCTGCAACAGATTTCTTTTTATGTGGAAAAAAATGTCAAAGTCACATAAATTCATTATCTTCAAATAAAGCATCTGAAACTATCAGAATCTCATCTATAATTCAATATTGAACAAAATTCTCTTTTCCAATTAAATGTAATACAATATTGCCGACAGATAGCTTATTATGTATGCGTATGATACATATCCGATATGGTGAAATCAATTACCAATAACCTTGCCCACATGTAGAGTCTAAGACACTTTCCGTCGCCTCTGCAGCAGAAGACTTTTGAAAACATTATGACAAAAGAAAAAATTGCTCAAAACAAGCAATTTCTCCTTTTGCCACAATGTTTTCAATTCTTTTCAGTAGTTATACCTACATTTATAGAGCTTTTCCGTGTGTATGCCTATAAAGTTTCAATGTCGTCTGCTGCAAAATTGTTGTTGGTGGGAAAGGGATAACTTTTTCCTACTTTCAGATGCATTTTGATGCAGCTGTAGCTAAACACTGTTCATAAATATCCAGAACATTTTTGCCAGAGCATTTTCAAATCTATAATCAATTATAAAAGTCATTCATTTAAAGAGATAATCTATGATTTCCTCGACATTTTCAAAGTTGTCTGCTGCAGATTTTTGTTAGATTTGCTTGAAGTCACGTTCTCCTTCCATGGTAGAACTGACCATTTTCATTTCTGAAGGAGATAATATGGAGATATATATAAAAGTCTGTATAAGCAATTTCTGGCTGAACAGTTTACTTTCATTTGTGAAACTTTCAATGAAACCATTTACCACTTGTCGGCCCATTTGTGAAACTTTAAATAACCATTTCCCACTTGTCGGCACATTTTGAGCATCTGCCACAGACAACTTCTGTAAGCATTTGACAACCTTGTGACAAACTGATTTTGTTTTCATAATCAGCAATTTCATCTTTTTCCACAATGTTTTCATCAATTATACTTTGATTTATAGAGATTTTTACTATAGGTTTTTAAAGGCTTCTGATGCAAACAATTTGTATGTGGAAATAGTTGAATGTGTTTACCTAATATGATACCTTAAGCATTGATGTGTTTAAATAATTTGAAGTATAATTTTGATACAGAGTTGCAAACCTGTTTGCGCCAATAAATTGTCTGTATTTTACACGTATAAGATGTTGAAAATACCAACTTGAAATTTTATGGATTTTTGAGAAAATAAGAGAAAATGGCAGAAAACAAATTCTCTGACATATTCTAGCCATACTAGTGTTTCTTTTACCTCTTTGTTGTAAGTTTTTTTTTATATAAAAGACTTGCAAATATTTCAATATACAGTGACAATTGAATTAGACCTTAGGAATAAAATTTGGCTCTGTAACACAAAAAGTCTTACATGTATGATTGAAGATCAGAGGTGCAGAAAACGAGGGGTATACAGCCCTTTTCCCCACAATATGTCTTATTTTCTATCGAAGCCTCTTGATGTGAACACTCAAATGAAACATCTCATTGAAAGACTCTTTTGAGTACCCACAACTTAGGTTGAATGGTCATATAAGGATTTAAGAGCTTCGAATAATGATAATCAATGTAACCTTTACCCTTTCCCTCATATAGACGCTTTCTGACGCCTCAGCAGCAGTCGGCTTTTTGAAAACATAGTGACAAAAGAAGAAATTGCTCAAAACGAGCAATTTCTCCTTTTGCCACAATGTTTTCCACTTTTAGTCATAGGTTATCCATTCAATTATAGAGATGTTCCATTTTTTGACAAAACGCGTTCAAAGTCGTCTGCTGCAGAATTGCCGTATGAGGGAAAGGGTTAAATAACACCACAAGTGCAAGGTGCAAGTAATAAAAAATATATACTTCAAATTATTTTTAATAAATAAGGCTACATTAGAGATGAAGAGTCTGACACAAAGATGTACTTGAAGGAAAATGATTAACCCTTTCCCTCATATAGACGCTTTCTGACGCCTCTGTAGCAGACGGCTATTTGAAAACATAGTGACACAAAACGTGCAATTTCTCCTTTTGACACAATGTTTTCCACTTTAAGTCATAGGTTATCCATTCAATTATAGAGATTTTCTATTTTTTGACAAAATATGTTCGAAGTCGTCTGCTGCAGAATTGTCATATGAGGGAAATGATTAACATGTAACCTGATTATATGTGTAATGGACTCTGCGATTATTGATTATTGATGTTCAGTATGTCAGATTCCGCTGGCCCCAGTGTTTCACCTGTTGTTTTGTAATCCGATTAATGAGCTTCACACTCTGTAATCTGGCATAATGGTATTGATACCTTAGGCCAAGTTATTTCATTAACCCTTTCCCACATACAATAAATCTGCAGCAGGGGACTTTGAAGAAATCTAGGCAAAGATATGGTGGAACAACTCTTAGTAACACATGAAAATACAATTGGAAACTGTGGCAAATGGTGAAATTGCTGATTATGAGCAGTTTTGCCTATTTTCAGACAATGGTTTAAAAGTCCATCTATTGCAGATGCGTCAAAGTGTGTCTGCAATTTGGAAAGGTTCAATCAGTTATATATAACCCTTTTCCATATACAGATGAATTTAAACATGAATAACTCAAAACAGAATGTTTAACAGTTTCCTACAAGCAGAACTTACATGTTTTTTTTAGCTCACCTGTGCACGAAGTGCTCAAGGTGAGTTATTGTGATCACCCTATGTCTAGCGTCCGTCGTCCATCGACCGTCGTGCGTCGTGCGTCAACAATTTCTCCTCTGTAACCGGTGGGTCAACTGGGATGAAACTTCACAGAAAGCATCCTCTCAATGTCCTCACCAGAATTCCTTAACATTTTTGGGGTCCATGCAGAATTCTGGTTTCCATGGTAACAAAATGAAAAAAACTTCAAAATTCTTCTTCTCCCAAACTGGTTGGCAGATTTTCAAATAATTTTGTAGAAATGTTCCTTGGATGACCCTTTATCATATTCCTTTAAGCCATGTTGATTGGTCGAAAATCATGGCCACCAGGGGGGGTGCTATTTTCCCTTATATGGCTATAGTGAAAACTTAAACAATCTTCTCCTCGGAAAGTGTCAGGCCGATTTTCAAATAATTTTGTAGAAATGTTCCTTGGATGACCCTCTATCAGATTCCTTCAAGCCATGTTGATTGGTCGAAAAACATGGCCGCCAGAGGGGCGGGGCTATTTTGCCTTATATGGCCATAATGAAAACTTAAAAAATCTTCTCCTCCAAAAGTGTCAGGCTGATTTTCAAATAATTTTGTAGAAATGTTTCTAGGGTGACCTTCTATCAGATTCATTCAAGCTAAGTTGATTGGTCGGAAACTATGGCCGCCAGGGGGCGGGGCTTATATAGCTAAAGTGAAAAAAAAAAAAAATCAGGTGAGCGATCCAGGGCCATAATGGCCGTCTTGTTTTAGGAAAGGGTGTAGCTCAAATTTGGGCCAAAATTAAGCCCCATTCCCTCACTAAAATGTAAGGTTTTTCACTCTTTCTGATAATTAGTAATTCCCATGAAAAAATGAAGACAAACCAATATAATCAAAAGAAGGAAAGAACCCAAATTGTTATAGAAAGTCCGGAAACTTTATCAAAGACAGGTCTGTGTTCTAGCGACCCGGCCGGGTAGCTCACTTGGTAGCGTATCTGACTTGTGATCTGTAGGTCACGGGTTCGATACCCGGTTGAGGCGAACATTCTTTCGAGCAATTTTTCCCATTGCCTCTCACCTCTGAATAATGTGAGAAAGTAGTCAGTGGCTTCGAAAGAATGTTGTGCAAGTACTGGTGTGGGAAAGCCAGGAAAACATGGGTAGGTGCACTGACCGCCGTGATATGACCAAAGCTGTTGAAAGCGGCGTTAAACTCCAAACAAACAAACAAACAAATCTGTGTTCTAGCTGTAGTCATATTAGCCTGGTACCCGTGGTTATCTTCCAAGGGTACCAGTTTAAGGTCATAAGAGCTGATAGAATAGCTTCCCTTGGAATAACACTTTCCTTCAATGTTTTTTAATGTGATGACATGAGTTTACAAAATGTCACAGAAGGACTGCTTTTCTGCATGACTACAAATATATAATGTTGCAGATTTTTCTTTTCTAAAATATTTTAAATCAAGAATTATTAAAAAGAGCATGAAAGTACATTATATGATCAATATGTTTGATGATTAATGGAGTAGGTTATGGCATGTTGGCATGTTCAAATAACTGATATATATTTCTCTCTTAGGGGGGCACATTTTATACATTAACCCGGGCCTGGCCATATCTGCACTTAAAACTGTCCTACTTGCAGAAAACTTTTGAAAACATTGTGGCAAAAGAAGAATTTCTTTTGCCACATGTTTTCAACTCTATATTTCAAAATAAAAATTTCATTTATAGAGATTGACCAGATTTTCAAAATTGTCTACTTAAAGATTTCTTGTATTTGGGAAAGGATTGATAGCTTTATGTGTAACACAATTGACATCATCCTCAGATTACATTATTTGACACAGGTAAAAGAGTAGAGTATGAATTATAAATGTGCCTGTGATTCTCTGTTGAAAAATCCATTTATTATATAGAAATAATTCTATTGAATACAATGGCTTCTCAAATTCCTTTTACTTTTGTTTGAGGTGATTCAAACTGTACTTGTTCAAAATAGATTTACTGATGACCTACATAATGTGTTCACCATTCAAATTGCTTTTAACCCTTTCCCTCATATAGACGCTTTTTGACGCCTCTGCAACAGATGGCTTTTTGAAAACATAGTGACAAAAGAAGAAATTGCACAAAACATTGAAAACATAGTGATAAAAGAAGAAATTGCACAAAACATGCAATTTCTCCTTTTGCCACAATGTTTTCCACTTTTTGTCATAGGTTATCCATTCAATTATGGATATTTCCTATGTTTTGACAAAATACGTTCAAAGTCGTCTGCTGCAGAATTGTCGTATGAGGGAAAGGGTTAACCTTTTCCCACATACAATAAACCTGCAGAAGACGACTTTGAAGACATTTAGTAAAAATTATGGACATCTCTATAAATGAAGGCATAATTACTGAAAATCGTTGAAAACATTGTGGCAAAAGGAGAAATTGCTTGTTTTGGGCTATTTCTCCTTTTGTCACAATGTTTTCAAAAGATGTCTGCTGAAGATGCGTCAAAATGTGTCTGCAGGTGGAAAAGGGTTAATGGTTTGTGTATATGTGGTGTGTTCAAAAAGTATGTGGACTTTTGTAATATTTCAATTATTAAATAGTGCACAAGAATGAAACGTATATTGCTATGACAAGTAACTTTTCCGCTATATGATTTCCAAATTTCGTAGTTTTATCATATTCTGTTTCGTAGCAACAGCGCTAACAAATATACATGTGATGCTTACCCGGAGCAGTCCGATAACGTCAACGACGTTACGTTTTTGGATAACGTTTCAGTGACTAATCACATTTTCTCGAAGTATTCACCATGCTTCTGAATGCACTTTATATGTCTCTTAACCCACTTATCATATACCGTTCTATAGCACTGTTTGTCTAACTGGGCTATGATGCGATGTGTTTTAAGTTTAAGTTCATGTAGAGTTGTGAATTTCTGTCCCCTGAGTTGTGCCTTTATTAACAGAAAAACCGCGAAATCCATAGGCGCTAAATCGGGTGAATATGGCGGATGGGGAATGCACTTAAGGTCCATGATGTCAAGTTCCAGACGAGTGGTGGCAGAAACATGCGGCGATGCATTATCCTGATGCAACACGAAGCTTTCAACTGGCGTGCCCGGTCTCTTTCTTTTTAATAGCCTGGACGAGATCTCGGCGTAGTACCTAAAACAATGAATATTTTGTAAAGGAAATGTTATATACAGTGTGTTAATACCTGCAAATAGATTCATTAGTGTTATCTATATTATATGTTTTATATATCCAAATGCTAGTTCATATATGAAAAACTATGTATGATTGAATATTTAGTCAACAAATTTAAATATATTTACATTAAACTACTGTACCTTTGAGTAGTATTCTGAGTTGACAGTTGCACCTTTTGGGACCGTATGACAAAGCAGCATTCCTTCACGATCCATAAACATGATAAACATGTAACGGGTACCGGACTTCTGCACACAAACTTTCAATGGGGGTGGAGATGACGTGGTCTTCCAAGCAGACGACTCTCGTTTTGTTTCCGGGTCTAAGCACCAGATCCAAGACTCGTCTGTTGTGATAATTCTTTTCAAGAATTCTTCTCCTTCTCGTCTGTACCGTTTAATAAATTCATTGGAGTCTTTAACTCGGCGCTCTTTTTGATCTGCTGATAATATTCGCGGGATCCATCTAAAATGGTGTGAACCGTCCCGACACTTATACCGATCTTGTGTGATATATCTCGGACAGTAAAGGCGCCGATCTCCATTAATAATTTCTTTAACGGATGACGTTAACGCTGCATTAATTTTTGGTTTTCGACCTATTCTATGGTCATCTTCTACTGATTCTCTTCCTTCATGAAACAATTTATGCCATTTAAAAACTAAAGATCTACAGACCCGTGGTTTATGTTTGGATTCTTCTAACATTTTCATGGTTTCCGTTGGTGTTTTGCTCAAATTCGCGCAAAATTTAATGACTGCGCGGATTTCCGTGTTTTCGGATGACGACATTTTTACGTGCGTTCCCAGCCGACACTTGTTATTGAAGTTGTTATTGTTTCAAACAAAAACGGAAATGAAGTCATTTAACGGTATAAACCGTTGTCCATAACGTCACGTAATCAGCAGGTGAAATTTCGCGAAAGTAGGATAATTTTATCTTTTAAAATATATTAAATGAAATGAGTTAAAAGCATTATGATTTGGCGTGCTCCGGGTGCGTGTTACCTGGCAACTGCGTTTCCATAGTGATCTTTTTTTATACTAAATTGGAATTCCTACATAGATCAATGCGGCACATATTTTGATAAATGGAGGTAAAATTTAATTGAAATCACGCCGAAAGTTTTCAAATTATTGAAAAAGTCCACATACTTTTTGAACACACCTCGTACATGTATATGGGTTAACTTCCATTTTTAGGACACCTTATATATAGTCTGTTGAAAAAGGATTCTGTAGTTTGACACAGTGCGTTCAACAAATTTTCAGTTCTATCATGACATTTCCTAGGTAAGTTACCAGTACTTCTGGGTCATTTATCCTGACAAAAGCAAGTCAGTCGTTACATGCTTACCCCACAATCCTGAGCGTCAAAGAAGGAAAGCGATTACTACCATTTTAAAAGTATTTAGTATTACCCTCCTGTGACCGCCCACACCGAAGCTACATGTAACACTACATCACTGAATTCGGATTAGCTCACCTTAGTTTGAAGTGCTCAAGGTGGGCTTATGTGATCCTGTGTCCATCATCAGCCCATGTGTCATCTTTTTGTTGTCTATTATCAAATTTTACTGTGTGAACACTCTAGAGGTCAAATTTCTCATCCAATGATCATGAAAGTTCATCAGAAATTTCATCTCCATCAAATCTAGGCCAAGTTTGATTCAGGGTCACATGAGGTCCAAAACTTGGTCACTATATAGGTCCCTCATATAGACGCTTTTTGACGCCTCAGCAGCAGACAGCCTTTTGAAAACATAGTGACAAAAGAAGAAATTGCTCAAAACAAGCAATTTCTCCTTTTGACACAATGTTTTCCACTTTTAGTCATAGATTATCCATCCCATTATAGAGATTTTCTATTTTTTGACAAAATATGTTCAAAGTCGTCTGCTGCAGAATTGTTAACAGTATAGAAGCAATATTCTCGAAAGTTCATTAGAACACTAATTTTCTCTTCATTTAATCCCGGCCAAGTTGGAAAATGGGTCACTGCGTATCAAGAATTGGGTCACGATGTTGTGACAAACTTGAATTGCCGGTATATAAACATGGTATTCCACTCTATAGTTGCCTCCTTTTTTTCTCTGATCCGCCTTTGTTCTTTTACAAATATATACAGAAATGTATGTTGATTATGGGTATCTTTGTTATGTTGGTGAAAGATCAGAAATAATGAGGAATCTGCTAGATGGCGTAGCGGATAAGCAGTATATATACTCGGTTCTCTTTAGTTTGAGTCAGTCTGGGCCGAGTCTCTAACCAGGTAACATCATAGCCTCTAATGAGTTCTTCTGGGCTTTTGGGTGTTAGCTGTTGCTGGAACTTACTCACTCTCGAGGCACAGCCTCACTGGATTGTTTAGTCGTATGATGTAATGAAGCTGCTGGGACTATGTAAGGCCCTGTGAAGCCTAGCGCTGTTTACAGAAGAGAAACATGGCTTCCTTCTGGGTAGCTTTCAGGTCTAGCCTGATTGCTAGGGTGAAAAAGATAGTCACCGGTGAGCAGCTGTGGCTTATTGAGCCCTTAACTCACTGTAGATATATTGCTATGCTGCGTTATTTTTAGTTTTGTATAATTGAAATCTGTTCCTATTTGTCTTATATGATTGTTCTTTGATTAGGATGTTGTTCTAAATCTTTTATCTAATCATTTGTCCTAATCACGAGGCAAGAGAGCCATGAGGAAAATTTATAGTTTTTGATTTGATTTATTTATTTGTATATATTATAACCGCTCTGTACTAAAATCGTTACAATGTCAAATTTTAGAAAAACCTTGTTTCTTGAGATCACATTTTCATTTTAAGTTTCATGAAATCTGCACAGCAAAATTATATCTATCAGATCTTGGTCATGTTCAAAATTGGCAATGGTTAACCCTTTCCCTCATATAGACGCTTTCTGACGCCTCTGAAGCAGACAGCTTTTTGAAAACATAGTAACAAAAGAAGAAATTGCTCAAAACAAGCAATTTCTCCTTTTGACACAATGTTTTCCACTTTTAGTTTATTCAAAGACGTCTGCTGCTGAATTGTCGTATGAGGGAAAGGGTTAACACTCCCAAGGCCACATTTATCTTCCAATCTTCATGCAAGTTTTTTAGAATACTCCTCATGGAGGTTTTGAAACAAGGTCATTTAGTGTAAAAAATTAGATAATTAAGTCACATTTTAGTTAACACAATAGAGGTCATGTTATAACCTAATCTTCATGAAATTTTGTCAGACAACTAAATGACTAAAACCCAGGTCAGCAAGTTAAGTCTAAGAAAATGCATTGTGAACGCTCCTGTTGCTTACTTTTACTGGGCCTTCATGTAAAAACATTGTATCTCTATAAAACAGTGGGTCAATTTTGGAACTTGGTTGTCAAAGACTATAGGCCAAAGCGCAATGACCAATTCAGTGCTATCATGGCTCTCTTGTAGGACCATCAGTGTTATGTATGAAGTTATTGGAGCTAAAAAGATCTTCAAATTTGTAAGATCTTTTTAAAATATTTTAATGAAACTTTGTACAGAAGCTTAAACCTTTCCCGCTTGTAGAAGTATCTGCATCAATCAACTTTTGAAAACATTTCAAGCAAAAGGAGAAACTGCTTATGATTGGTAATTTCTCCTTTTGTCACAATGTTTTCAACTATTTTCAACTATAATACTTGAAGCGATAAGAGATTTTCTATATTTTTGCCAAGACCTTTTCAAAGTCGTTTGCAGCTGATTTATTGTGTGTGGGAAAGGATTAATGAAGCAAATTTTCTAATTGGTGATGCTTAGGTACTTAAGGTTTAGATATCAGGAAAATTACTGCATTGATTTGCTAGCAATTTTATTAAACACAAAAATGAATCAGTCCCGCTGACTCTCCCATAATTGACTTCCATTGAGAGCCTAGCTCGTATTTCTGACATCATCAACATTGGAGAGATTAGTTTTTCAATTGATACATTGTATTTTAAATATGGATTAAAACTCAACCACTGGGAGACCTTGACTTGTTTCCATGTTTCTGAATCATCTCTAATAGTCCAGGCATTTAACCGTTTCCCGCATATGACAATTCTGCAGCAGACGACTTTGAAAATATTTTGTCAAAAAATAGAAAATCTGTATAATTGAACGGATAACGTATGACTAAAAGTGGAAAACATTATGGCAAAAGGAGAAATTGCTCGTTTTGAACAATTTCATCTTTTTTCACTATGTTTTCAAAAAGCTGTCTGCTGCAGAGGCATCAGAAAGCATCTATATGAGGGAAAGGGATAAGAAAGTCTAAATCTGAATAAATTGCAAGGCTTCTGATATACAAGGAATATTTCAACAGCAGGACTTCCTTCTTTTTACTTAAATCTTAAAGGAACTCTTAAAACCATCATCAACCAACATTTTGCAGAGATAGTTCCCCTTTAACCTTTTACCAAATGAAAATGCATTTGCAACAGACAAACTTGATAAATATTTTGGCAAAAAGAGAAGTTCTTCACGATGATCAATTGCCGATCATCTTCAATGTTTTCAATTATATTCAATAATAACACTTTCAGTTGCATAGATTTTCCATATTATTGCAAGGATGTTTTCAAAATTGTATGCTGCGGAATTCCCTTGCGTGGGAAAGGATTATATCAGATTCGCTCCTTTTTGTATGCGCGTATTTTCTCTGTATTTACTTATTTTTGCCTATCAGCACTGGAATCATTAACCCTTTCCCTCATACGACAATTCTGCAGTAGACGACTTTGAACTTATATTGTCAAAACATAAAAAATCTCCATAGTTGAATGGATAACCTCTGACAAAAAGTTGAAAACATTGTGGCAAAAGGAGAAATTGCACGTTTTGTGCAATTTCTTCTTTTGTCACTATGTTTTCAAAAAGCCGTCTGCTGCAGAGGCGTCAGAATGCGTCTATATGAGGGAAAGGGTTAAAAAGTAATGCAAAACACAGATTGTTACACAATTCACTGATTGCTATGTACTTTTATATTTCTCATTTTAACCCTTTCCCTCATACGGACACTTTCTGACGCCTCTGAAGTAGACAACTTTTGAAAACATTGTGGTAAAAAAAGAAATTGCTCATGATGAGCAATTTCTCCTGTTGCAATAATGATTTCCACCTTAAGTCATTGGTTATCCATTCAATTATAGAGATTTTCCAATTTTTGACAAAATATGTTCAAAGTCGTCTGCTGCAGATTTCTTGTATGTTGGAAAGGGTTAAACAAAATGTACCAAATGCACATTCTTTTTCTCCTATCAAAGACAATGTTCTAAATGAACATTAAATTTTATTTTCTCCTTTAAACAAAATGTACCAACGGCACTTTTATTTTCTCCTTTTGTCATAATGTTTTCAAAAGTTGTCTGTTGTGGATGCATTAAAATGCATAGATCTACAATTGTGAAATTGATTGTTTGGTGTTTTATTCCTCTTTCAACAATATTTAAGTAATATCACATGTTTCCTGGGTAAGTTACTAATACTAACTGGTATAATTGTTCCTGACAACAGTCAGTCAGTCATAGTGCTTACCCACACCTCTAAGTGCCAAGGAGGCAGCCATTACTAACCTTTTTAAAGTCTTTGGTATGACCCAACTCTAAGTGCCAAGGAGGCAGCCATTACTAACCTTTTTAAAGTCTTTGGTATGACCCAACTCTAAGTGCCAAGGAGGCAGCCATTACTACCCTTTTTAAAGTCTTTGGTATGACCCAACTCTAAGTGCCAAGGAGGCAGCCATTACTACCCTTTTTTAAAGTCTTTGTTATGACCCAACTCTAAGTGCCAAGGAGGCAGCCATTACTACCCTTTTTTAAAGTCTTTGGTATGACCCAACTCTAAGTGCCAAGGAGGCAGCCATTACTACCCTTTTTTAAAGTCTTTGGTATGACCCAACTCTAAGTGCCAAGGAGGCAGCCATTACTACCCTTTTTAAAGTCTTTGGTATGACCCAACTCTAAGTGCCAAGGAGGCAGCCATTACTACCCTTTTTTAAAGTCTTTGGTATGACCCAACTCTAAGTGCCAAGGAGGCAGCCATTACTACCCTTTTTTAAAGTCTTTGGTATGACCCAACTCTAAGTGCCAAGGAGGCAGCCATTACTACCTAGGCATCTGAAAGTGTCTATATGTGGGAAAGGGTTAAAGAAGACAGCTCTTATAACGTTGTTATCAGACAATGCATTTAGTTTGATGTGCTCATGATGATCAATTTATCTTTTTCTCACAATGTTTTCAAAGATCATCTGGTTCAGAGTGATCAAAATGATCCAAATGGTTGAATTTGAAATAGGTATCGGGTAAATTATCACTGGAATGGTCTTTTCAAAGGAAAATCGTGACAGAGACTAATCAATGCAACAAAATGGTTTGAATACATAATGCCTTTGATATCCTGTCCTTTCATTGTTGTGATTTGCAAGCCCTAAGTATTTTATTGATCTCTCTGATTAAATTTTAATACCAAACTTTGTTCAAAGCAAGTTTTGTAAATTTGTTATAAAGTCAATTCCATGTCATGACGCAGATGAATATCATTAACCCTTTCCAACATGCAACATATCTGTAAACATCTGGGAAAAAATCTCTTTCATTTAAAGTATTATTTTTTTTAATTGAGTTGAAAGCATTGGTAAAGGAAAAATTTCCCCTTTTTATAACAATTTTTTCAAAGGTCTCCTGCTGTAGATGCATCAAAAAGCATCAGATTCTGCAAGTGGAAAAGATTTAGACTCCAGTTGTGACTTTCTGTCTGTTAACTGTTAAGATTTGGCCAATCGAAACATTGAAATTAACTACAATTATATAGTACTCAATACAACTGCAGCAGACAACTTTTCAAAACATTGTGAAAAAAATGAGAAATTACTCATAATGATTTCAACTCTATTTGATAATTAAGTCTCCCCTGCATCTTTAAGGTGAACTATGATATTGCTCAATACCTAACAAACCCAAAGTTTTATATTTTTCATGCAACATAGAGCATATTCTAGTTGTACTATCACTTAGGGAAATTTCCATATTTTTACCTTCATGTTTTCAAAGCGGTCGCTGTAAATTTGTTGTATGTGGGAAAGGATTAGGTATTTAAGTATAAACAAATGTGCGGTTACACCTCTAGCATTTATTTTCCCATTTACTTAAAAGATTTGATGCTTCTTCAGCAATAGTTTTTGAAAATCATCATCTGAAAGGCAAAAAATGCTCAAAATAAGCAACCTCTCCTTTTGCTACAATGTTTTCACCCTGTATCGAAATCATTTTCCACTGTCTAGATGTTACAATGTTTACCTGGTATATTTTCAAAGCGATCAAATTTGAAAATAAGCTGTAAGGGTATAACAGTAAGAACAACATATTGACCTGTATAACCCTTTCCCACATAGGACAATTTTGTAGCAGAAGTCTTCGAAAAAATATCCACATAAAAATTAATAAAATCTCTATAAATGAAAGGATAATGTTTTAATAGAGTTGAAAATATTTGGCAAAAGAAGAAATTGCTTGTTTCAAAAAGCTGTCTGCTGCAGAGGCATCATTAAGCATCTACATGAGGGAAAGGGGTCAACATGTACAATATTGGTCTTGACATTGGAGGCCCTGGCAAAAGGCTGCTCTCAAAACTTGTCTATATAATGTGATGAATGCAGCAGACCTGAGGTTTAATTTTCTAGCTAATCTGAAAAGAGTTCATCCATTTTTGTGAGGATTCAGGTACTTCGATATGAGAACTTTACAGGATTTGTCTTTTGTTTACAGAATGATGTAACAATCTTTCCATTTTCATTTTACCATTGACCATTTTGTTACGTCATCAGCTGCTTGAAGCTAAATAATTGATGTCCTGAAGACCATTTGATGTCAAAAATACATTACCAGTCATTTAATACCTGATATATAATCTCAATACCGTTAATTCATCCAGAAAAGAAGCTCGCGCAGCCATGCATAGCCCTCACGTGTGTGTGATATACACGGCCGCCGGTAATACCGGCGCACGGGCCATGATAACCCCACTTTTTAATTTCTGGACACACCGAACTGACAGCTAAGATTTTATTTCATTTTTATAATTCTTTGTCTGTTTAAGGCATTCACCTTAAACAAGTTATTATTCATTCAGTTATTCAACTACATTAACAACCTAACAACATAATTGTGTAAATTATTAATTGTAATTAAGCTGTTTTTTGTACACACAACTAACTGAGAAGTTACGGGTGGGTTACCCCACCCACTATTTCAGTTACGTATCGGGTGCGGTAATGGCCATTCATTCATTCAACGGTTATAGTTACACCGACCCTGTTAGCGATAATATATTATTATCGCCTTGTATTACATTACGTATATTAATTAAACATGAACAATTTTGGAAAATATTTGAAAAATCTTTTTCATTGAAATACGTTCCGTATAGTAGAAAATAAAAAATAGAAAAAAATTATATATTTTTGTTGAATCGTATAAATTGTTTTGTTTCATATATATTATATGTCACATAGTGGTGATCAGAGGCGTGACTCATAACGGCCGTATGAGACACACATCTGTCCTGTTTTGCGTTCACTAAGTACACACAGGATTCACCCTGTGAGTACTTCTCTTCCTGGCCTGCTTCCGTTTGGAAACAGTCTGGGTTGAGGAGGACTCACAAAAGCTGGAAGAGTAAGAAGACCCCTAAAAAGGTTTCTCTTAGCTCTACGAGTGAAGCGGAGTTTGAGGGGTTCTCCCAACAATCAAGACTCCGCGGCTGTGTTGAGTGAGCAGAAGGTCAGAGCTGTTCCTTCTTCACTCCGCACAACCGCTCAGAGGTCCAGATAAGGAGGTGTAGTCAGCTATTTTCCTCACAATTTCTCTCTTAGGAAACAAACCCTATGCTGTGGGTGCTCAATACCCACAGCATAGGGTAAGAGGGTCAAATAAGGATTTTAGACATGCAAACACCCCTTATCTGGAGCTCTGACCACTCCCCCTCAGCTTCGGCTGGTCCTTCGCGGGACACGGAGGAGCGGATGGCAGCTTCGGGTGTCTGTTATTCCGTCAGGAAACAAAGGCCTTCGGGCCAGAAACCGTATGGACACAGTGATGGTTGGCCTCAAGAGTGAGCTACCGTCTGCTGAACGACATTATCTGACGCCAGGTGTTGGGGCTGAACCTTCGGGAGACACCATGGGACAATCAAAGGGAAACCTCACTGATTGGCCACCTCTAACACCACACTCTGCAGTAAGCAGTCTTCGGACGCTTACAGAGTGCCAAATTATAATGTCTGCGGACAGAATTCTTTGGAGACCGGTGATAGAGCAGCTTCACAACTGCCTAGCATTAGTCAACCGGGTAATGCTTGCGAGCAAAACCTATATGACTCCGGGTAACCGGTCAGTCATTTCGCCTAGGTGTGACCAGTCACCGGGCAACCAGGCAGTCATTTAGCGATGACGCGACCGGTCACCGGTCAGTCATTAAGCCATGACGCGACCGGTCACCGGTCAGTCATTAAGCCATGACGCGACCGGTCACTGGTCAGTCATTAAGCCATGACGCGACCGGGCAACCGGGCAGTCAGTTTAACATGACGCGACCGGGCAGTGGGCAGTCATTTAACCATGACGTGATTTGTCATTCATTTAGCCATGAATGGACCAATCAACCGGTCAGTCAATTAGCCATGACGCGACCGGTCAACAGGGCTCCGTGCTTCACGACCGAATTGATACTAGTATCACTCGTTCTTCGCACAACCGGTCTATATGGATATTCAAAACACTGGTCATTACGCACCAGGCTCAGTTATCCAACCGTCTAACATCGGTTATAGGGAGTACAGGACGGATAAATCTTTCCGTTCTCCAAGGGGAACAGTGTTCTTCTGTAGGGATTACACTCCTCAAAAGAATGAGAATAGAAGAGTACGGATATTCAAAACACTGGTCATTACGCACCAGGCTCAGATATCCAGTTATAGGGAGTACAGGACAGAGAACTCTTTCCGTTTCTCCAAGGGGAACATTGTACTTCTCTAGGGATTACACTTCTTCCCCGATACCAAGCTTCGTTTCAAAAGATGTAACGGATCGGTGATAGGCGGGTTAACCAAGCCTACCGGGATAAGCAATACCCACCTTATGGGAATTTACTGTTCCCGGAAGGACACCTTTCGAAGAGGCAGTCCTTAGAAAGGCAACCCCCCGATCGGAATAACTCAGGTTTTCCGTGAAAGGGAGGTCGAGACCGTCCCATACGGTTAGTTCGCCCCGACGATCGATCCAGTGCGACCTCTCTCTACTGCGGAGAGAAGGTTCATATCACACGATCGACACCTTAACACAACAATAAAGTACACACAGATTGAATATTATTTTCAATCCCTTCTCCTACTTTTATAAGACTGTTATGTCTTTCAGTTGAAAGACGGATTAGAGTCAAGCATCGTAGGGCACGACACTCTCCCACCTCCTCGTCTGACGGGGGGGAACCAGTCCCCTTCAGATGACGAGCCGGCTGTAGAGCATTGATCTCTACAGCAGAACATTTAGGAAGTATTTAGGGTGGTACCTAATACTTCTTTATGCCCGAAGGTTGACACTAAAACGTCGTTTAAACCTGTAATGATTTCGAGCAAAACCTACACTCTGCAGTACAGCAGTCCTCGGACTCCTACAGAGTGCCAAGTTATAATGTCTGAAGTCTTTGGAGACTGGTGATAGAGCAGCCTCACATCAGCCTATCATTAGTCAACCGGACAGTAATGGTCAGAGGGAGCTACCATTACTAAACATACCCAGAGCTGGGTAACGAGCAGTCATTAAGTCAAGTTGACTCCAACCGTTTTGTCAATCATATGAGATAACCATTGACATCGGACAACCGGGTGTTTTCGAACACAGCCAAGTGCAAATCTCCTTCGCAGAGTTGTCGTTCCTTACACTCATATGAATGTAATGAGTCGATAGTGCTAGTGAATGAGTCAAGTGCCTACCGAGTACTCAATTAATCACTGGGCATAAACGGTTGTCGCGTGAACGTTCACAGGGCAGTCAAACTCTTAACTGGGCATAAAAGGTTACCGGGCAAACAGTCACCGTGAAAACAAAAATTCTACTATGAATTCTTTGGAATTCTACAGAATTCCAATTGACAAATGTCCTCGGACACAGTCATTTGGAGATCGGGCAATGTCTTTAGACATAGCCAATAGGGCACCGGTCAACCAGGTAATGTCTTAGGACATAACCTTTCGGCAGTCAATCGGGCAGTATGCTGGTACATAGCCGATTGAACCGTCGGACATCGGGTATGGGGAGTACCGGTCAAATAGTTATGTCGGTCCCCAGGGAGGAGAGAGTACGTCTCTAGGAACTTCACTCCTCCCAAGTAACACCCATCGTACCAATTATTGGGACGAGTCGATGTCCGATGGTATTACAAGGGAGAGATTCAGTTGATTTCATAAATCAATCCCCTATAATGGCCTACCGGGATCAGCCGTTCCCACAGGATATTCATTCTGTGAACTCTCTCATACGTGAGCTCGACGGTTGATTCCATGCGATCTCATTCTTCTTCGGAAAAGGGATCAATTCCTCGATCATGACTCCTTCATAGGATTCCTCCCACCAATGGGCTAAGTTTTTGTGGAAAAGTAGCCAGTTGCTTGGGAAGATTGTTGTGTTGAGTACTGGTGTGAGAAAACCAGGAAATACATGAGCAGGTGAACTGGCCGCCGTGATATAACTGAGAATTGTTAAAAACGCCGTTAAACCACAATCAATCAATCATAGGATTCTATGTCGAATCGGACACTGACCTTCCGGTTCAGAACCGGCTTTAGTCAATCTGCACGTCGTCGGGTTAAACCCACGACCCCGTCTTGTCTGACGAATAAGAGACATATCGGGTTCAGTGCTCCATCGGATGATTAAACAATTTAGAGCTGGACTCTAAATAAACTATCATTAGTGGAAAGTTACTGCATTCACTGCGTCCATAGGCGCATTTTGGCGTATGCGGCAACATCGTTCACAGGGACAGAACGTACAGCGACTTCTGCAAAGGCATTCTTTGAAGCCCAACCTGTGAAGACACAAGAGACAGGCTAAGTTCGAGCCTAGCTTTCTGCTTCCGCTGGTCCTGCCTTATCAAAGCCCCGTTACGGGAGCAAAGTTGGCATACAACCAAGTAGAGCACTGGCCCTAATCCGCAGCTATAGGGAAGCGCTCCTCTCTATTAAATCTAACAGGAATGCCATAGAGTGGGTATCAACCTTCCATTCGGTCGTTTCTACAACCGTCTTTCTTCTGGTTCCTAAGAAGACAGCCGGTGAAGCCCGGAATTAGACTTATCGACTCAGATTGCGTCTAGTACGGTCGAGTAATAAAATGGAACGTGGCGTTTCATCAAGAACGCAATCCGGAACGGCTGTTTGAGCGATTTCTTAGACCTTACAGACGCCTATTATCACGTACCGGTTGCTTTTTCATCGAGGAATGACCGTCGATTCATTGTAAACGGGGAAATGTTCCTTTCAAACACTTCACTTCGATTACCTGCGTTTGGAATTATTTCCCAAAACGGGCAAGTCGGACCTATTCTCCTCAAGAGACTCGTTGTAGGACGTTTCTCGTCGAGCTGGCCCTTCGGACAGACTCGATTTGCCAATTGAGAATCCGACTCCCATTTCCTGGATCAGGATCAGTAATTAGGGGAAACGGCCCGATACATGCTTCACACCACACCTGAATTGTTTACAGTTCGGGGCAGTGTGTTAAATACTCATTACAGCTACAGGGCTTAACAGCCTAGGACATGTGATCAATAGAGGAGACAGTAGTCTTTCTAGCTCTCAATCACATACTACGCCTAAGGAGTGACAATAATAATTACTCCCTGAATTGCCCCCATAATTCAAATGAGTCAACTTCCGGTTTCGTTATTCTCTGTCTAAAAAAGACAATGACATTAGAAACACAGTACTGGCCCAGAGATCGTGGTTCAACATCATTCTGGCCTGCCTATCGACATAACGGTTACATCTTCCTTAGAAGTAGACAGTTCTTACCGATTAGTGTTATTAAGGTACGTCAATCAGTAATTATGCTTACATATGTTGCCGACCTCTCGCCTTCAAGATTTGGCGTTGAGCACGACAATTATCGTTCGATGCTCCAATGCGCTTAACTTCAAAGTTCAGATCCATTTCTCTCCGAACTTTTACGTTCTTCAGAAGCTGCCGCTTCTTAAGTTATTAACTGAGACTTATAAATTCGTCTTGCTTGGCAAACACTATCAGGGAAGTGAGTTCTTTGCTTTCAGTAGAAACGAATTTCATCAGGTTTTACAGCCGGATGGTTATTCAACCGTTTTTATAAACCTGTATTCCTACTGAGACCAAGTTGCCTTTGGTTCTTCCTAACCCATCACATTTCACAACCTTTCTGTGAACTGTGTTCCCTTAGACATAAACAGGATCCTGTACCCTGTCAAGGGTCTTAAGTTCTTTATAAAACATTCGAGGGCTGTAAGAGCCACAGTAGGGGTTATTCAACCTCTGGTAGGAGAAGGATATTTCAGCAGCATATTCAAACACTGGATATCTTATTCCTTTAATTAGTAAGATCCTTCTGATAACGTCTTAAAACGTTTCAATCAGAAATTATTTCTCTCTGGACACACAAGTGGACTTTCAGCGAGTACTTACCTAATTAATACACAAATTACTAAATACATAAACGGTTGAGTTTATATTTAGTAGTACCGTAGGTACTCTTACCAAGTGCTACAATTTTTCGGGACCGGCATTGTGTTGGACGATCCTCCTGACGGATGCTGCAAAGTCATCAGGTATTAAATGACTGGTAATGTATTTTTGACATAAAAATGAAGTTTTTTAAAGTAAAACATATTTTTATTAGAAAATACTTACCAGTCATTTCAGATTCCCGTCTCCCAACCCCGCGTCGTCACCCAACACTAAACGCTGCAAGTTAACGGTGAAATTAAAAGTTGGGTTCTCATGGCCCGTGCGCCGGTATTACGGCGGCCGTGTATATCACACACGTGTGAGGGCTATGCATGGCTGCGCGACCTTCTTTTCTGGATGAATTAATGGTATTGAGATTATATATCAGGTATTAAATGACTGGTAAAAAACCATCAATAAAAATTCTCCTCCAAAACTGGTTGGCCAATTTTAAAATAATTCTGTAGAAATGTTCCTTGGCTGACCCTCTATGAGATACCTACAAGTGCTGCTGATTGGTCAAAAACATAGCCGTCAGGGGGGCAGGGCTGTTTTGCATTACATGGCTATAGAGAAAACTAAAATTTTCTTATAAGAAAATATGAAGTTCATTTACAAATCATTTTGTAGAAATGGTCATGGGGATACATGAGATTACTTCAAACCATGATGATTGGTGGTAAATCATGGTCACAAGAGGGCGAGCTGTTATGCCTGGTAAGGTTAAAGTGAACACTTATAAATCTTCTTCGTCAAAAGTGTAAATTGAAAGGTCAACACAGATCTGCAACCTTAGTTTTACCTGGGACCACTAATAGTATTAGTGGTCCCAGGTTTTACAGATAATTAAAGAAGAGCTGTGACTGGCCATCACAGTTTAAGCTCCCAATGAAATGACCTTTTACAACAATGATCAAAGTATTAAACAATATCAACAATATCAGAAAAACTTTCACCTGTGTGTGACCTGTCAACTTTCACTGTTTGTGTTGTGATTTTAAGTCTGGTGTTCGTAAATCGATCGTTTGCGGATAAAGTCGGATAAAGTCGTTGTGACCTGTGTTTAGGGTAACCATTGAGTAACATGCTGATACATTAGACTCATATAGTGCTTTATTCAGTCTGTTAACCCTTTCCCTCATACGAGAAATCTGCAGCAGACAACTTTGAACATATTTTGTCAAAACATAGAAGATCTCTATAATGGAATGGATAACCTATGACTAAAAATGGAAAACATTGTGGCAAAAGAAGAAATTGCACGTTTTGTGCAATTTCTTCTTTTGTCACTATGTTTTCAAAAAGCTGTCTGCTGCAGAGGCATCAGAAAGCGTCTATATGAGGGAAAGGGTTAATGTTTTGCTTCAAACAACTTCTACTCCCTAACCACTTGGCCAATTAGGACGAAACTTTATAGGAAGCATCCTCTCAACGTCCCCTCCTGAATTCCTTAATTTTTTGGGGAATCATGCAAAATTCTAGTTTCCATGGCTAGATAAAAATAGTGTAAACTTAAATAATCTTCTCCTCCGAAAGTGTTTGGCCGATTTCAAATAATTTTGTAGAAATGTTCCTTGGATGACCCTCTATCAGAATCCTTCAAGCCAAGTTGATTGGATGAAAAACATGGCCGCCAGGGGGCTGAAAGTGTCAGGCTGATTTTCAAATAATTTTGTAAAAATGTTCCTTGGGTGACTCTTTATCATATTCCTTCAAGCCAAGTTTATTGGTCGAAAATCATGGCCGCCAGGGTGTGGGGCTATTTTGCCTTATATGGCTATAGTGAAAACTTAAAATATCTTCTTCTCCGAAAGCGTATTGCCAATTTTCAAATAATTTTGTAGAAATGTTCCTTGGAAGACCCTCTATCAGATTCCTTCAAGCCATGTTGATTGGTCTTAAAACATGACCGCAAGTGGGTGTATTTTTTTTGCCTTATATGGCTATAGTGAAAACCTAAAAAAATTCTCCTCCGAAAGCGTTTGGCCAATTTTCAAATAGCTTTGTAGAAATGTTCCTTGGGAGACCCTCTATCAGATTCCTTTAAGCCATTTTGATTGGTTGAAAAACATGGCTGCCAGAGGGCGGGGCTATTTTGTCTTATATGGCTAAAGTGAAAACTTAAAAAATCTTCTCTGCCGAAAGTGTCAAGTCCATTTTCAAATAATTTTATAGAAATGTTCCTAGGGTGACCTTCTATCAGATTCCTTTAAGCCATGTTTATTGGTAAAAAACTATGGCCGCCAGGGGTTGGGGCTATTTTGCATTATATGGCTATAGTGAAAACTTAAAAAATATTCTTCTCCGAAAGTGTCGGGCTGATTTTCAAATAATTTTGTAGAAATGTTCCTAGGGTGACCCTCTATCAGATTCCTTCAAGCTATGTTGATTGTTAAAAAAACATGGCCATCAGGGGGCGGGGCTGTTTGGAGATTTTATTTTTGCCTAATGGCCGTGGAGCGATATTGGGTCTCTTGTTATTCTGTATCAGACCAAAATACAAACACGAGTCAAATCTGGCTGATGAGGAATTTACATCCCTTGTCTATATACCGTAATTATAAAATAGTATGCATTTTTTAATTTTTAAATAGTGTGCTATGAGGGGGAGGGGCTGTTTTGCCTTAGTGAAAACTTTAAAAATCTTCTCCTCCGAAAGTATGAAGCAAATTTTCAAATAACTTTGTTCAATCAGATTTCCTACAAGCCATGTTTATTGGTAAAAAACATGTCCGATGGGGGCTAGGTCTGTTTTGCCTAATTTAGGTATTGTTTCCTCTAAAACTTTGAAGCATTTTGTAGAAATGTTCCTTGGGTGACCCTTAATAAGATTCCTTCAAGTCAAGTAAACCTGGCTGCCAGGGGCTGGCACTGTAATGCATTATATGACTATACAGTGAGCTTATTTTTGCCTCGCGACAGTTGGGCCTCTTGTCAACAATTGTTCATAGATAGATGTACTTTCATTGACATTACATGTATATACAATCTACAACTATCAAATCTTAGACCTGAATGGTTTTCAGATTTCAACAAGAACCTATGGAGTTTGCCACCTATAGCAATAGGCCCTTAAGAGCCACTAGTTACAAATATGACAATCACAAGCATAATTAGAAATTGCTTGAATTGTGTCACAATGTTTTCAAAAATGTCTGCTGCTACTATCAGGCATCAACTGAGGATTTATTAACCCTTTTCCACATACAACAAATCTGCAGCAGACGACTTTAAAACCTTGTGACAAAAACCTGAAAAATCCACTTAAAAGATCACTTAATTGTTAAATAAAGTTGAAAACATTGTGACCAAAGGAGAAATTGCTCATCATGAGCAATTTCACCTTTGGCCATAATGTTTTCAAAAGTCGTCTGTTGCTATTGCGTCAAAATGCATCTGCAGGTGGGTAAGGGTTAAGTCAAGGATTATTCATTGGTACATTAATGTGTTTCATTATTCTCATAATTACTCTGGCACTGACATTCACTCTCAGGAAACTAAATATTTATTTTCAATTTATTTCTGTTTGGTTTATCCCACAGGTACAATTAATGTACCTTCTTCTTGTTTATTGATTTTATTTTTTAAACTTATTTATTTTACATCAATTGCGAAAGAAGTTATCAGGGCATATCTATCATGCTGATATGCAGAGAACTGTATTAAGTTCAACCAAGACATGTCAATTAATCAGGATTGATTGATTGATTGATTGAGGTTTAACGCCGTTTTTAACAATTTCTCAGTTATATCACGGCGGCCAGTTCACCTACTCGCGCATTTCCAATTAATCAGGACATTAACAGCTGGTATAATTTTCACGAGAGCTTTAGATAAGGTTCATATTTCTAAATTCCTTATTTGATCTTAAAATCTACATTGAAATGCCTCGGAGCAAGTCTTTTGAATACCCAAAGTTAAGCACTTTTAAGTTTCATGATAAAAAGAGATATCTCTGTGAAAAGACCACTTTACACATATTTACCTTGAGAGAGAGAAGAGGCATATAGAGAGGCGTCGTCTGTCCATTTACATTTTCCTACAAACAATTTCTCTACCTTAACCAATGAACCAAATTAAAAATCATTTCACAGAAATGTTCCTTAGGTGGTCAGAACTTTCGTTGCTTCATCATCAGAAAAAGGGAAAAATGCCCAAACTTTGAAAATCTTCTTGGATCCGTTTTAAAAAAAGGGCCACCAGGGGACAGGGCTTGTTTTCATTAAATGTATTTATAGTACCGGCCAAATGATCTTTGGGTGACCCTCTACCAATTTTTAGCTCACCTGAGCTTTGCTCAAGGTGAGTTATTGTGATCGCCTTGCGTCCGGCGTCCGGCGTGCGTCGTGCGTCAACTTCTTCTCCTCATCCTCAGTAACCAGTGGGTCAATTTGGATGAAACTTCACAGAAAGCATCCTCTCAATGACCTCACCAGAATTCCTTCAAATTTTTGGGATCCATGCAAAATTCTGGTTTCCATGTCAACGAAACCGAAAAAACTTCAAAATTCTTCTTCTCCCAAACTACCCAGGCGAAAAACCATGGTATTCTTCAATGAAAAACCATGGTATTCCATGATATACCATCACTGTACAACCATGGTCTACCATTGAAAACCATGTTATGTTAAATGGCACCATAGTTTATAACCATGGTGGACCATGGTCATCAATATCCATGGTTAACCATTGAATACCATGGTTGACAATGGTCATTGATACCCATGGTAACCCATGAAATACCATGGTATTCCATGATATACCATCACTGTAAAACCATGGTCTACCATTGAAAACCATGTTATGTTAAATGGCACCATAGTTTATAACCATGGTTGACCATGGTCATCAATATCTATGGTTAACCATTGAATACCATGGTTGACAGTAGTCACTGATACCCATGGTAACCCATGAAATACCATGGTTGACCATGAGATACCATGTTTTCTCATTGCCTGTAATGACATGGCTGAATACAATGGTAGAACATGGTTTACCATGAAAGACACTGGTTTACCATGAATATATCAGTTGGACATACATTATAAATTGTTCACAATTACAAAATTAACTGAAAATGCCAGGGCATGGAACTGCTTTATAAGGCCTAAAAGTGTTCCAGAAAATAATCATGTTATAAGAGTTATCACCAAAGATGATGAATTTCACTTTAAATCACTGAATAAACATTCATTAACATAAGTTTTACCTGTCAAGTGTTTCTAAGCCAAGTTGAATACATTGCCATTTCTGAATGTATTTGTAAATCTTCATTTTATGTTTTTTCTATCTGCTTTAATCATTAGAATGAGAAGAAAAGTTATTTACAAATCACTATGTACATACTATTTGATGACAATCCATTATAACTGAGTGTTTTATGAAAACATTGCCTGAATTTTAACATGTCACATTGTCATCCATTTTGAAAATTTAAAATCTAAACTTCCTGTTGTTGTTGTTGCAATTATTAAATTGGTTCTAGAAGTGTTCTATAAGTGTCCTTAATAAATGTTGTAGTGATATATTTTTTAAACTTGGCTATTTATCAAACATTTATTTAGAGTCCAAATAAAACCATTAATATTTAAAAAAAGTTGTTACAAAGTTCTTGCAGTGTACAGTAGAATAATTTCTACCATGGTAGACCATGGTTGACTATGACATGGCTAGAATTTATTACCATGGTTGACCATGGTTAATATCTTATTACCATGGTCAAACTTGATCATGACCATGGCTGATCATGGTTAATATTTGTGTCAATGGTTGACCATGGTCAACCATGGTAATTGACTCGTAAAACCATGGAAAAACATGGCTGTTCATGGTAGTTCATGATCAACAGTTAAATACCATGGTGTTCATTTCGCCTGGGTGGTTGGCAGATTTTCAAATAATTTTGTAGAAATGTTCCTTGGATTACCCTCTATCAAATTCCTTCAAGCCATGTTGATTGGTCGAAAAACATGGCCGCCAGGGGGGGGGGGGGGGGCTGGGCTATTTTGCCTTATATGGCTATAGTGAAAACTTAAAAAATCTTCTCCTCCGAAAGTGTCCGGGCGATTTTCAAATAATTTTGTAGAAATGTTCCTTAGGTGACCCTCTATCAGATTCCTTCAAGCCATGTTGATTGGTAAAAAAACATGGCCGCCAGGGGGGCTGGGCTATTTTGCCTTATATGGCTATAGTGAAAACTTAAAAAATCTTCTTCTCCGAAAGTGTCAGGCCGATTTTCAAATAATTTTGTAGAAATGTTCCTTAAGTGACCCACTTTCAGATTCCTTCAAGCCATGTTGATTGGTCGAAAAACATGGCCGCCAGTGGGCAGGGCAATTTTGCATTATATGGCTATAGTGAAAACTTAAAAATGTTCTCCTCCAAAAGTGTCAAGCCGATTTTCAAATAATTTTGTAGAAATGTTCCTAGGGTGACCCTCTATCAGATTCCTTCAAGCCAAGTTGATTGGTCTGAAACTATGGCCGCCAGGGGGCGGGGCATTTATAGCTAAAGTGAAAGAAAAAAAAAATCAGGTGAGCGATCGAGGGCCATCATGGCCCTCTTGTTTTTAAATCATTCCATCAAAAAACATGGCTGTCTGGCTTCATATCCAAAAGTAATAGTCCGATTTGAAAATAGTTTACCACAAATGTTCATTGTTTGTACCTCTACTAAGATTGTTGAAATTATTCTGATCGGTTGGAATACATGGACGCCATGGGAAGCTCGAAATTCTAGGTTAGACGAGACTGGCTCAGATTTTACCCCTTTCCCACATATAGTCACTTTCTGACGCCTCTGCAGCAGACAACTTTTGAAAACACTGGCAAAAGTAGAAATTGCTCATGATGAGCAATTCCACCTTTTGCCTGGAAACTTACTACTCTATTCACTAATTATACATGCATTTATAAAGATATACCATATTTTGATTTTGCTCTTTTCAAAGTCCTCTGCTACAGGTAAAGGGTTAATTGGAGGTTATCGCGATAACCATTTTTCACAAGTGATTATGACCACTATGCAGATATCTGTGTCATGCCCCATACTGGCAAATCAAATAATCCAGACAATGCTGTAATATGAGCCAGTCCATTTTAAGGTATATGTTGGCTTTTAATTGTGAACAGTGTAGATCTAGATCAGCCAGTGAATTTTAACAGTCTAATAAAAACATAAAAAATGGTTGTGATTTAATGGCTGCCCTCCTTGACACTCAGGGTTGCTGGGTTAGTATTATGACTTACTGGCTGGTGTCAGGATAAATGGACGAGTAATACTGGTAACTTTTCCAGGAAACGCTGTGATATAACTGAAATTTATTGGAAAACGGTTTAAAACACCTTACAACCAACTGATCAATCTGATCAAGATAACACTATTCCGATGTTTTATTACATACATAATTTCTCTCCTTTTCCCAGGGTGTTCTGTTGAGTTCTGAGACTGCTGCACATGTGTCTAAATATGTGTGTTTCAAGTAAAGGGTTAAATTTCAATATGTTGGGCAGATTTGATTAGTCTGATATACTTCTACTCTCATCCATATCCAAATAAACTAGAATACAGAAAATTATCTTTATAAAAGAATTACAAAGGAATCAATGAATGATCTATTAAGTCCAGCTTGAATTAATATTATCTGTTTATATAAACTAAGTGCTAGATGGCATATTTTTAAATTTAAACCCTTTCCTATATCCCTTTCCCTCATATAGACGCTTTCTGATGCCTCTGCAGCAGACGGCTTTTTGAAAACATAGTGACAAAAGAAGAAATTGCACAAAATGTGCAATTTCTCCTTTTGCCACAATGTTTTCCACTTTTTGTCATAGGTCATCCATTCAATTATGGAGATTTTCTATGTTTTGACAAAATACGTTCAAAGTCGTCTGCTGCAGAATTGTCGTATGAGGGAAAGGGTTAAACAACAAATCGGCAGTAGATGCTGTTGAAAACTTCTATGCAATTAATTGGGTAATCACTATAAATTAGGGATGGCAATGAATATTCGATTGTATAGTCAAATATTCAAATTTTACATATTATGTTGATTGGCAACAGTTACTGGGAATATTTCGTGCCTATTTTTCAACAATATTTCAGTTACATGTATAAACAGCAAGAGAAAGGTTTAATTGCTCCTAATGGGCAGTTCCACATTTCTATTTTTATAACAACCTTCAGCCTTCACGACGGTCCCTATTTAATTTGATATATTTTGAAAAGTTTAAAAAATTGGGAACATATGATTTCACTTCATTTTCAACAGTATTAAAGATGTATACAAGGTAATCAGAACTAAATGTTTCGTAAAAAAAATACATTAAGCAAGTGATTAATTAGTTATAATCTGAGCACTTCACTGACGTATTTTCACAAACATTTATTTCATTTACTGTATACGGGAAAGGGTGAAGACCCCAGATTTATGAACATAAACATAACAATGGTAAGTGAATCCGTTACCAGCTATGTGATGTGGTTATAAAAAGGTTCCCATGCTAACCTTAATTTTTAGCTCTTTTCGTAGAAAGGAAATCACACTTAATCCTTTCCCACTTGCAGACGCGTTTTGATGCATCTGTGGCAGAAGACTTTTTACAATATTGTGGCAAAAGGATAAATTATTCATGTTGATCAATTTAATGCTCCGTCGAGCTTATGTCATGGCGAATTGTCCGTCGTGTGTGCATGTGTCAACTTTTTGCTTCAAACAACCTCTCCTCCCTAACCACTTGGCCAATTGAGATGAAACTTCATAGGAAGCATCCTCTTAATGTCTTCTCCTAAATTCCTTCAAATTTGTTGGATCCATGCCAAATTATGGTTTCCATGGCAACTGAAAGAAAAAACTTTAAACAATTTCTCAGGCCGATTTTTAAAATAATTTTGTAGAAATGTTCCTTGGATGACCGACCCTCTATCACATTCCTTCAAACCATTTTGATTGGTAAATAAACATAGCCGCCAGAGGGCGGGGCTATTTTGCCTTATATGGCTAAAGTGAAAAATATAAAATGTTCTCTGAAAGTGTCGGGCCGATTTTCAAATAATTTTGTAGAAATTCAGATTCCTTCAAGCCATATTGATTGGTCGAAAACTATTGCCGCCTGGGGGTGGGGTTATTTTGCCGTATATGGCTATAGTCTGGCGTGCGTCGTGCGTCAACTTCTTCTCCTCAGTAACCAGTGGGTCAATTTGGATGAAACTTCACTGAAAGCATCCTCTCAATGACCTCACCAGAATTCCTTCAAATTTTTGGGATCCATACAAAATTCTGGTTTCCATGTCAACGAAACCGAAAAAACTTCAAAATTCTTCTTCTCCCAAACTGGTTGGCAGATTTTCAAATAATTTTGTAGAAATGTTCCTTGGATTACCCTCTATCAAATTCCTTCAAGCCATGTTGATTGGTCGAAAAACATGGCCACCAGGGGGCAGGGCTATTTTGCCATATATAGCTAAAGTGAAAACTCTTCTCCTCGGAAAGTGTCGGGCCAACTTTCAAATAATTATGTAGAAATGTTCCATGACCTTCTATCAGATTCCTTCAAACCATGTTGATTGGTTGAAAGACATGGCCAATAGTGGGCAGGGCTGTTTTGCCTTATATGGCTATAGTGAAAACTTAAAAAATCTTCTCCTCTGAAAGTGTTGGGCCATTTTTCAAATAATTTTGTAGAAATATTCCTTGGGTGACTCTCTATCAGATACCAACAAACAATGTTGATTGGTCTTAAAATATGGCTTCCAGGGGGTGGATCTGTTAGCCTTCTCCTCCCTACTATTTGGCCAATATTCAAATAATGTTGCAGAAATGTTCCTTGACTGACACCGTACGAGATTCCTTCAAGCCATACTGATTGGTTAAAAAACATGGTAATCATGCGGCATCAGAAACGGGGCAAAAAGACAAATTTGAAAATTCCATTTTTTTTTTTAAAGTAATTTTAAGAAAATTGAATAGTCTTACTTCAGTTATCCTCTACTTAATTTGTTCGAGCCATATTGATTAATTACAAAATCATAGCAAACCAGGCGTCATCACAAAGGGGTAAATTGAACTTTTAGCTACAAATGACAACTCTGTGTAGAACTTTGTAGAACTTTGATTGCTGCGGCATCAGAAAGTGAGAAAAATACCTAAACTTTAAAATCTTTTTCCTCCATAATCTGATTGTCCGATTCCAAGATGATTTTGTAGAAATGTTCTTTGAGTGACCCTCTACAAAAATTGTTCAAGCCATATTGAGGATTCTTCTCCCTAGCTATAACTCCATTAGGCTAATGTTGGCAGGCTACTTGAACAAGGTCAGGCCACCAGATCGCTCGATGCTTGCATGTCAGACGGCGACTCTCCATATCTGGGAATTTCTAGAATTCTAGAAGCCATTGACAAGGGAAACCAGCATCTGATGGCACTCAATTTACAGATTGCCACATATATGTTATCTCTGAGAAGGGATGCAACTTTAGTTAAGTCTTCTTCTTTACTGCCTGGCAGCAGAGAGAAACTCGAGAGCCGCACCCTTGTTGTCTGGTCTACTCTTTGGCAGAAGGGTTGCGGCTGTGGCTGTCGCAAGCGGTAACCTCTTTTGCACAGCGCCTTCTTCCGTAGCTTTCTTTAAGAAACCCAACCCTGTGAAAAAGCATAAAAGGCAGCCTAAGCCCTTTGTGTCAAAGCCTCCACATTCCACTGGCACAAGTTATGTTGTTTTCCGGCAGCTAAGCCTCGGCATACAGCTCCGTCCCTAATTCTCAGCACAAGGTTAGCGCTCATCTCTTTGACCATTCCAAAACCGAATATTACGGTTCATTTGTCACACTTCATGGAGGAGTGGAAAAGTATCACAGAGGATCGTTGGATCTTATCTGTGATAAAAGAAAGGGTATCCACTCCTCCGCTGACAGACTTCCCTATCAATCTGTCTTCTCGTCACCTAAATATGTCAGAAGACATTGCCATAGGGCGGTCTCTCATGCCTTTTACCATGTTCCGATTGCTCCCTCTTTGAGAAAATACCTTCGGTGCATGGTAAACTGGGAAGTGTTCTAATTCAGGGCACTTCTAGCTTTTGGCCTCAAGTCCGACTCGAGGGTCATAATGAAGATTTTAAATGTAGGAGCCTTCTGCGCATGCTTTTTCAGTACTTTGACGCCTGGCTATTACACTGGACAGATCGGTCACTTATGATCCACGATCTGTCCATAGCTTGGTGGACTATTCTGCAAGTGGGTCTTATTCCCAACACGCAGAAGTCGGATCTAATCCCGGCAATGAGGTTCATTGTTCATGGTCATGACCTTTCTCACCGATCTTGCAGTGATTCGGGTCCCCTCGGACAGATTCGATTCCCTATTCCGGAGCAAGAGACTCTTTCAGGATCTGGCCACAGTAACAGCCTGATCTTTGCTGTCACTTCTGAGATCTTTAAGAGATCTTTAAGACCTGATCGTTCTAGGCAAGCTCCACATGCAGCCCTTGCAGTATCTTTTTCTGTCCCGGTGGCGTCCGTCTTTAGACTCCCTGGAACACAGAAGATAGCTATGACGGCCTTCTTCAAGTCTCACCTTCGCTGATGGCTAAACCCGTCAATATATCTGCAAGCGGTCCCCTTGCTCACACCACCCACGGATCTGTTCCTTTTTACAGATTCCAGTGCTGTCGATTGGGGAGCTCATTTAGAGCCTCTGGGGATAACATTCCAGGGCATTTGGTCAACTGAGGAAAGTTGTCTGCACATAAACAACCTAGAGTTTAGGGCAGTACTGCTAGCTCTCACTCATTTCTTTACCTCCATCGCCAACAAAACTGTTTTGTTGTTGATGGACAACACCATTGTTTTATCTTACATACTAAGGCAAGGAGGAACACATTCCCACCATCTCTTTATGAACATGTGGAAATTACTCCTCTGTAACGTCGTTAGTGAAACACATCCCCAGTCATTCATCTAAACGTTTTAGCGGACAGTTTATCCCATCATAACAGGATCTTGCCTGCAGAATGGACTCTGAACCAGAGCAAAGTGAACTCTGTGTTCACATGCGCCGGGACTCCGCTGGTGGATCTCTTTCTGGATGGAGTAAATTGGTATTGAGATTATATATCAGGTATTAAATGGCCTGTATTAAATGACTTATTTTACTTTGAAAATCTTTGTTTTAATTAGACATTCTTTTGCACGAAAATCTGGGTACCAATGGAAACTTTACTTTAATCAGTGTCAATATGGTAAGATGGAAATGTTGGAATGTTTGTAGTAATTTTCAATATATGTTAATTGTTATTTATTTTTTAAATTCATGAGTTTTTACCTCATGATCGTGTGGGCGGGTTATCCAATTCAAATTTTGAGACACCCGATTGAATCTACAGGGTTGGTAAGCATGCAGTGACTTTATAGCATTTAATTAATGGATTAGTTTTCACTGAACTTTGAAAAATATGACATTTTTTTTTCATAAAACATTTCATTTAACATTTTTCATTTTTAGCTCACCTATGCACGAAGTGCAAGGTGAGCTATTGGGATCACATTTTGTCCGGCGTCCGGCCGTCGTGCGTCGTCAACATTTGAGCTTGTTAACACTCTATGGGCTACATTTTGCATCCAATCTTCATGAAAGTTTATCAGAACGTTTATCTCCATAAAATCTTGGACAAGTTCGAAACTAGGCCACATGAGGTCAAAAACTAGGTCACTAGGTCGAATTGAATGGAAATCTTGTTAACACTCTGGAGGCCACATTTTCAACTTGAGCATGTTGAAACTTTATCAGAACATTTGTCTTGATGATATGTAGGTAAAGTTCGAACATGGGTCACGTCGGGTCATAAAGTAGGTCACTAGGTCAAATTGAAGGAAAATCTTGTTAACACTCCAGAGGCCGCAACTTTTGCTTCAGCAGTTTGAAATTTTGTCAGAATGTTTGTCTTAAAAATATCTAGGTCAAGTTCGAATATTGGTTATGCCGGGTCAAAAACTAGGTCACTAGGTCAAATTGAAGGAAAATCTTGTTAACACTATGGATGCCGCATGTTTTGCTTCAGCGGCTTGAAATTTGTTCAGAATGTTGAGCTGAATGATATCTAGGCCAAGTTTGAATATGGGTCATGCCAGGTTAAAAACTAGGTCACTAGGCCAATTTGAAGGAAAATCTTGTTAAATCTTGGATAACGCATTTTTTGCTTCAGCAGCTTGAAATTGTGTCAGAATGTTTGTCTTAAAGATATCTAGGTCAAGTTCAAATATGGGTCATATTGGATCAGAAACTAGGTCAATAAAGGAAAATATTGTTCAAACTCCAGAGACCGCATTTTTACTTTGAGCAAGTTGAAACTTTGTCAGAATGTTGTCTCGATGATATCTAGTCCATGTTGGAATATGGGTCATATCAGGTAAAAAAATATCACTAGGCCAAATGAAGGAAAATATTGTTAACACTGTGGAGGTTGCATTCAGAATAATTGTCTTGATGTGTTTTGCATTGCAGTACATTGTATAATTAAGGTGAGCGATCCAGGGCCATCATGGCCCTCTTCGTTTTACTTC
Organism: Serripes groenlandicus; assembly: GCA_031761405.1. NCBI lineage: Eukaryota > Metazoa > Mollusca > Bivalvia > Cardiida > Cardiidae > Serripes > Serripes groenlandicus. The sequence goes on along the minus strand of JASEVX010000001.1, from coordinate 126,351,500 downwards.
TGGTTTATTTACTGGTTCAAGTCGCATTATTTACACTGTGTGTAAATCAGTAATGTAAGCACCATTTTGCATGAAATTAAAGCTTGAAACTTAATATCAATGATTATTTTTTTCCAGAATCAATTTTGAGACTTCAGAAATTCGCAACACTGCAATTATAACGTCTAATCTTGCTTTGTTGTGAAAGTCTTTCTTATGGATCCCGCAGATACTCAGTGACCAATAGCAAGCGCCTGCTGATCCCAGATATTAATAAGTAATTATGCAATAAAAACAAAGATGTAAACAAGCAAACAAACTACACAACATTATTGATTTTTACCTGTCTTTTATTGAACAAAACATTACACAAACAAGTGCATTGATGGTTAACCCTTTCCCTCATATAGACGCTTTCTGATGCCTCTGCAGCAGACGGCTATTTGAAAACATAGTGACAAAAGAAGAAATTGCACAAAACGTGCAATTTCTCCTTTTGCCACAATGTTTTCCACTTTTAGTCATAGGTTATCCATTAAATTATAGAGATTTTCTGTTTTTTGACAAAATATGTTCAAAGTCGTCTGCTGCAGAATTGTCGTATGAGGGAAAGGGTTAAGAGTTATTCAGATAGTCATGGAGATTTATCTGATTGAGTGTAGATTATATTTTTGTTTGTTTCAAAAGTAAGATTGCTGAACATTTATAACGCTGTTCCCTTCTACTTTACGCTTTAAAATTCGGGAGTGGTAAAACGGTTTGTGTAATAACAGATCTCCATTATATCTAAGTTTGTATTCATTGTTGTTGTTTTTTCAGGTACAAGTCATGGTGAAGGAATGAAAAGATTTAAATTGAATTGTACTGGATTTAATTCCTTTGTCAATGCCGAAATGCCATTGGATACCTCGTTATCAGTAAGTTTACAAGGTGATCTATTCGGATCACTCTCTGTCCGTCCTCTTCCGTCGTCCTTAACTTTTAAATCTTTTTAAACAATATCTCCTCCTAAACCAATGGACCAATTTCAACCAAACTTCACTGGAACGATCCATTGGTGGTACCCTTTCAAAATTGTACAAAGATTTTGATTATATGATGAACTTTGGTTGCTGCGGCATCAGAAAGGGGGGAAAACTGACAATCTTTAAAATTCTTCTCCTCTGAATCCGCTAGTCAAAATCCAATATTATTTAACAGAATTGTTCCTTTGGTGACTCTCTACAATATTTGTTTAAGTAATATTGATTGGTTGAAAAAAATGCCGCCAGAAAAATTCCATTCTTTGAATTTGATTGATTTCGAGATAGTTTAGCAGTAATGTTCCTAAAGTGACACTGTACATAATTTGTTCAAGCTATATTGATTGAAAAATAAAGTTGCCTAGGTAGGAAAGGGGTAAAAGGAACTTTTAGCTTAAACAGCATCTCCTCTTAACCCTTTCCCTCATATAGACGCTTTCTGACGCCTCTGCAGCAGACGGCTTTTTGAAAACATAGTGACAAAAGAAGAAATTGCATAAAACGTGCAATTTCTCCTTTTGCCACAATGTTTTCCACTTTTTATACCCCCGTCGGTCGGTCGGAAGCCATATTTTGTCCGGCCTATTTCTTACAAACCACTGGGTGGAATTCAATAACATTTTACATGAACCTTCTATACCAAGAGGAGATGTGCATACCCTAAATATCTTACAATTGCATGTTATTTTACAGAGTTATGGCCCTTTTACTTATTAAGTTGTTGGTCATATTTTGTCCGAAGCCATATTTTGTCCGGCCTATGTCTTAAAAACCAGTGGGTGTAATTCAATAACATTTTACATGTAGCTTCTATACTAAGAGGAGATGTGCATACCATAAAGGTCTTACAATTGCATGTTATTTTACAGAGTTATGGCCCTTTTACTTATTAAGATGTTGGTCATATTTTGTCTGGCCTATTTCTTACAAACCAGTGGGTGGAATTCAATAACATTTTACATGAAGCTTCTATACCAAGAGGAGATGTGCATACCCTAAAGATCTTACAAGTGCATGTTATTTTACAGAGTTATGGCCCTTTTACTTATTAAGTTGTTGGTCATATTTTGTCCGAAGCCATATTTTGTCCGGCCTATTTCTTACAAACCAGTGGGTGGAATTCAATAACATTTTACATGAAGCTTCTATACTAAGAGGAGATGTGCATACCATAAAAGTCTTACAATTGCATGTTATTTTACAGAGTTATGGCCCTTTTACTTATTAAGTTGTTGCTCGGTCAGAAGCCATATTTTGTCCAGCCTATTTCTTACAAACCACGGAGTGGAATTCAATAACATTTTACATGAAGCTTCTATACCAAGAGGAGATGTGCATATCATAAAGGTCTTACAATTGCATGTTATTTTACAGAGTTATGGCCATTTTGTTGGTCGGTCGGAAGCCATATTTTGAGTCAAGGTGCTGTTTTGGGGTATTTATCACCTTCAGTGATATTTCTAGTTGTCATAGGTTATCCATTCCATTATGGAGATTTTCTATGTTTTTACAAAATATGTTCAAAGTCGTCTGCTGCAGAATTGTCGTATGAGGGAAAGGGTTAAACCAATGGACCATTATCAACCAAACTTCAAAGAAATGATTCTGTGGTGGTCATCTTTGAAATTGTTCAAAGATTCAATGCATTATTAAAATTGTCCTCTACTGATAAGCTGGCCCACTTGCAGTTCCTTCCCATTCTTGATAACATTTTCATCTTTATAAGCAGTAGTTTTTATGTCAAAAGTAGATTACCAGTCATTTATTACCTGATTAATAATATCTAAACCCCTTAATTCCATCCAGAAAATAATCCACAAAGCCCTGCGCAGCCTTCTCGCTGTATGGTTTACACTTTTAATTTCTGGACTCACCACCAGCACTAAGCAATTAACTCATTTTTCAAATGAGTTTTTTGGTTTGTCTATGACACACTCTTCTACATAAATTGTGTAAATTATTGTTTGTATTGTTTGTTTTATCTTAGATACAGCTTACTTTGACTTTGTGGGTGGTTTTAACCCAACCACTTTTTTCAGTTACACATCGTCGACCACAATAATTACCGTTCATACATTAACGGTTTAGGTTATTCAACGACCCAATTCACACATTGATAACCTCATGGTTATCGCTTACAGTATAAACTGTTTTAATAAAAATTACATTAAAAAATGTTTTGAAAAGTTTTACAGCGAAATCTCACGATTATCACTTACTGCATTGAAACTGTTTTTTTTTTATAAAAAACATTTTCACAGCGAAAATTGTACTGTATTGAAACTGTTCTTAATAAAAAATTATATTTTTTTTATAAAAAATATCAAAGTCGAAAAGGTTGAACAGAGGCTTGAATCGTGTGGTCAATTAACGGTCATATGGGACACGCATCTGACCTGCATTATGTGCGCAAAATGCATGCAGGGTTCACGTTGTGAGTGCTGCTCTTCTTGGTCTGTTTCCGAAACAGTGTGAGAGGAGGAGGATTCACAGAAGCAGTACAGTCGAGACTGCTCGAAAGAGATAGTGTCAGACTCCCAAAGTAGCCCTGAGTTTGACGGGTTTTCCGGATCGAACTGTGTGAGCTCTAGGGGAGAGAGTTATAGAGCTGTTCACTCTTTGCCCATCATGGCTGTCCCGCTTTCAGCTTCGGCTGACCATGCTCTGGGTTTAGCGGGAAGAGGTACAATTGCTCGAAAGAGCGTGTTGGCCTCTGAGAGCACTAGCTCTGAGTTTGACAGGTTTCTGGATCGAACTCTGTGAGCCTGAAGGAATGATAGAGCTGTTCACTCTTTGCCCTTCTTAGCTGTCCCACTTTTGTGAGCGGGAGAGTCGGTGGCTTCGGGTGTGAGTGACTCTCCCGTTAACGTCGGTTTTTGGACTGGACACCTGGTAGAATAGTGGTTGAAAGAGCAATCTACTAAACCACATTATCTGCCACTGGACACTAAGGATCAATCCACAGATTGGACTAATTTATTGGACTCGAAGGGCGAGAGTGATAGAGCTGTTCACTTTCCCCCTTCACAGCTGTTCTGCTATCAGCTTCAGCTGACCCTACTCTGGGTTTAGTGGAACAGTAGTTGGCTTCAGGTTTGTGTTATTCTCCCAGTTAACGTCGGTCTTCGGACTGTACAACGGGTAGAAATAGTGGTGGGCAGAGCAATCCCCCTTTGCTAAACCGCATTATCTGCCACCGGGCACTAAGGACCACTTCCCCGTTTACCTGCGGAAAGAGGATCTATATCACGGATCGATTATCAATTGTGGCTCCTTCACAGGATTTGGCGCATGTGGCAACCTCATTCACATAGGGGCAAAAGCACATAGCGACTTCTACAGGGGCCTTCGTAAGAAGCCTAACCTCTGAAGAAACAAAGCAGTCGTGCATAAGCCTCCTTATTCTGCTGGTCCTGAATATGCCTAACCCAGGCCCCGTTTACAGGAGCTAAGCCTCTGCATACAACCAAGTAAAGCACTGTCCTAAGGGAAGCACTCCTCTCTATTTCAATCTTCTAACAAAGAATGCCATAGAGTGGGTTGTCAACCCCATTCTACCCTCAGGGTTTCTACAGCAGTGTTTTTCTTGTTTCTAAGAAAGACAGCCGGTGGAGACTGGTAATAGACTTCGACTCTGAATCTGTCAAGTCCGGTCAAGAAGTTCAATATGGAAACGTTCCGTTCCATCAAGAACGCTATCCGGGAAGGCGACTGGGCAGTGTCATTAGACCTAACAGACGCCTATTACCACCTACCGATCGCTTCCTCATCGAAGAAATACTGTCTATTCGTTGTAAACGGGGAAGTGGTCCAATTCAGAACACTTCTCTTCAGCCTCAAGTCTGCCTTGCGAGTATTTCTGAAGATTAAAATGCTGTGGGAGCCTTTCTGCGTATGCCGTTAATCTATCTGCAAAGGGTCCCCTTGTTCACACCATCTATGGTTCTGTACTTGCTTACCAGTACGGTGGGTGGGGGAGCTCATTTAGAGCCACAGGGCTTAACACCCCAGGGCTTGTGGTCATGGAGGAAGTTGCCTACACATACCAACTTAGAATTGAGGGCAGTCCGTCTTGCTCTCAATGAGTTATCTGCCTCCGTTGCCAACAAAAGCTGTGTTGTTGTCAACGGACAACACCGTTAGTCAGCTTAGTGATACACGTACCCGGTCACCTTAACGTCTTAGCAGACAGTTCATCCCGCCAAACAGGATGGGATGGAGTCTGAACAGCAGTGAACTAACTCAGTCCTCATGCAGATCGGGACACTTCTGGTGGATTTATTCGCCATCAGAGTGAAGCATCGGCTACCACTCTTTGTGTCGCAGATGTACAATCCTGTTCGTATTAATGGGGAATAATCGATGATTTACTTAACCAGTAACTAGTGGTTTATCTACCTTTAATCACTAAATAAAGTGTGGACAATGATCAATGCGGTTCCATTGTCCTTCAGAAGGTTCATTCCGAGAGAGAACTGTATTCAGAGAGTTGCCTCCCGCATCGCTGAATAAAGATGGCGGTCCACTAGAATCGTCTACGATTCAAAGAGGACAGTTGTCTCCGATGGATGTGCTTCGAGTTCGGTCAATCCAGAGTATCCCTCTGTGTCTAGTAATGCTGACTTCTTACCTTTTTTGTCCGAAGAAAAAGATCTGGATGTAAGCGTAAGCACGATAAAAGGGTAAACCAAATTAAGAGTTCAATCCAAAATGGGATCTCTCATGTGATATGTGGTCTCTGACTAACTTCAGTCTGGTCCCGTACGAACCACTAGCTTCCGCGTTTTTAAAGTTTTTTAACTTTTAAGACTTTCTTTCTTCTTGCCTTGCAACCGCTCACAGTAGAAGTGAGCTTCATGCATTATCGGGTTTCCTCGGGTTCAACCAATCTGTTGGTTCTTACCCTGCTTTGTCAACCTGGATTCTTAACTAAGAACAAGTTGCCTTTGGTTCTTCCTATACCTATCACAATTCCCAGCCTTTCTGCACACTGTGGTCCCTGTGGACATAGACAGGGTACTGTGCCCTGTCTGAACTCTTAAGTTTCTGTCTTCAGACAGTCAAGGGTTCTAATGGCCGCAGAAGCGGTTATTTCTACCTCTTATAGGGGAAAAGGATATCTCAGCAGCGTCTATTACCGCTGGATATCCTCTTTCATTAAATTAGCTTATAAAGATCTTTCTGATTGCGATCTATCATCTAAATCAGAGAATCTCTTCTCTCTGGGTCCAATAGTGGCTTCTCAGCGAATTATAATCTAATTTCTAATACCACAAATAACTAAATACACAACTCATTAATGGAACTACTTATGCTGAACTCATTGTTGAATTACATAAGCTGTTGTGTTAAAATTTAGTATTACCGTAGATACTCATGTTACAATGTACTACGTTGTTTTAGGGACCAGCATTGTGTTGGACAATCCCCCCGACCGATGCTACAATGTCATCAGGTATTAAATGACTGGTAATGTATTTTTGACATAAAAATGAAGTTTTTTTAAAGTAAAACATATTTTTATTAGAAAATACTTACCAGTCATTTCAGATTCCCGCTTCCCAACCCCGCGTCGCCACTGAACACTTAATTGTGGAAATTAAAAGTGACACATGTGGGCACGTGCACCGGTATTTACCGGCAGCCGTGTGAACCACACGGCTTGAGGGCTTCGCAGATGGAATTAAGGGGTTTAGATATTAAATAACAGGTATTAAATGACTGGTAAGTATTTTCTAATAAAAATATGTTTTACTTTAAAAAACTTCATATTTGCTTATATACTATAACTCGGATGATCAATTAAGGGCCATCTTGGCCCTCTCAAAAACTATTTGGGTCAGATTCCTTTTCTTAGCAACTTCCCTGATACACGATATGTGACGAAATGCCGAAAAACATTCATCCCTAAGAGCTTGTTTTTAGCTCGCCTAAGCATGAAGAGCTAGGTGAGCTTTTGTGATCACTCACCGTCTGGCGTCCTCTGGCGTTGTCTGTACCGTTCGTCTGTTAACAATTCAGTCACTATGTTTTCAAAAAGCGGTCTGCTGCAGAGGCGTCAGAAAGCGTCTATATGAGGTAAAGGGTTAAGGCATTCTTTTTGTATATTCCAGAAATATTTATATAAGAGTATTGAGGTAAATCATTTTTGTGATAGGGTTTTTTATAATGTTAGGGCCGTTGTCCCAATTCTATCAGCCACTGTGCATTTCTGTGTTTTCAGATAATCCAGCCATCTTTTAACAAAGTATAAGGTGGTTGGTTAAATAGATTTGAAATTTATGTTAGGAATCAATTTTACATAAAATTTGATCGTTTCAAAGATTATCTGCTGTAGATCAAGATTTATAATGTATGTTAAGACGATTGCTTATTTATATGTTAACATTTAATATAATTAAACATTGCTAAAACCCTTTCCCACATACAGCAATGTCTTCCACAATGTTTTTCTTTTAATAATAAGTTTTATTAGAGATTTTCTGTATATTGGCCAAGATATTTTCAAAATTGTCTGCTGCAGATTCGTTGAACGTGGGAAAGGGTTAATTTACATATAATGCCTTCATCTCATTTTATATTCTTAATTTCTTATATCTGAAAGGTATTGTGTAACGTAGACAAAGACAAGTTGGTACCTGAGTTGGTGAAGGATGAAATCTCGGATCATACAATTACAGTTACAGCTTCTTTGAATTGTTCTGAGGCAGATCCAGTTGTGGTTACGCAAGGTATTGTTCTTTTATCTTATTATGACCAGGGACATAGATAAGATCTACGTCCCTGTTATAACCCCTTTTTTGTTCACTCATAATTAAAGAAAACATTGAAAAATAAAATCTAGAAATATATATGAGATATAATTGTCAAACAAAATAGAGAACACTATTTTAAAATTCTCATGCTGTAAATATTTAAAAACATTGGCTGTATCTCTTCTTAGGAAATCATAGTTATAAACTCTTAAAATTTGTTAAGGCTTTAGGTCAATCTCATTAAAATCATCTCCTATTAACGCTACACATAGGATCTGAGGACAGCCGACGACCTTTCCGCCAGCCAATCAGAACCTTGCTTTCACGTTTTTGAAAGTGAAAGTAAAAGTCTATATTTACCAAAAAAGCATGGGATCCCAATTTTTGCTTAGTGATTTACACGCGTGTATAGTTCTTATGACGACCGCATCATGGCTACAAATGCGGAAATGAGGCAAAACACCGATACAGTCTTTCCCTGACCATACAGCATCGAAAAGTGTTCTTTGCTCTGGTTTTAAATGGTCTATTTTAATTTTGCTCAACTTCGTCAATTGACGCCATTTTGAAGGTTAAGCCAAACGTTTGTTGAACCGAGTCCTCTGATTAGTTCATATAAAAATAGCTTGGTGTATCTAAAAATAGCGATGTTGGAAATCCGATAAAACAAGAAGATGAATTTGAATGGATCGCCATCAGATCTTACATTTGGTCAGATTGGGCTGTAGGCATTTTGAATGGTGAAATCCAATAAGCAATAATTGTTTTTACCGTTTTATCACAATAAATTATATTGATTCTGATGAAGAGAACACTGTAGGAATAAAAACCAAGTCTACATAATGCATTTTGTTTATCAATTTGGCTTTAAGTTGTGACCCTTTACAATTTTGAATAATATAAAATATATAGTATATAGAAACTCTTACTGTATATAAAGCCCAATTGAATTTAATCTCATTGAAACCAGACCTGTATATAAATCTGACAAGAGAAAGTTGATGCAACGCATCAATGTCGCATCAATGTCGCCGGATATCCATAGTGCAGTTATGCATAACACTAACATTATAGTAGTTGAATAAACAGTTATCAACTGAGGGGCATATTGGAACATCAGGGGTGGGGTCAAGTGAAAATGTATAATTGAAGCCGTTCATTGTTTATGATCAATCTCCATTCCAAAGTAGGTTAACCATACACACAACCAACTAATTATTGATCATAAACAGTAATGGAAATGAGTAATCTTGCCAATCATTAGTCTTAGTATGTATACAGTGCTTTCATTAAGCAATAATTATAAGATTTGTGAATTCCACATACACTTTTCAAGATGTTTGTCAGAATATTTGAATTTTATTATTTTTCAATAAAACCACAAAACAGACAATTTAGAATTGGCATGCAATAGCACGTCATTTTACCTTTCCTCTTTTAAAGTCAACAGTGGACACCTTTGCAGCAATCTACTTTTAAAACAATGAGATTAGGGTTAAATCGCTGAAGACATGAGTTTTCTCTTTTTCTCAAAATGATATTAGCTTGGCATCCTAATGATATCATACTTTAACAAATGTTGAAATGTAGTCCAATATTTATAAATTAGACCACCTTCGAAATATAATATCAACTAAACAGTTAAATCTCATTGAAATTGTTGTATAATTTAAACTTAATTTCGAACATAAACTTAGCCGTACAACATGTTAATTTATTTTAATTCTTTCCTTCCTTTTTTATAATGAAAATAACAAACTACTCATGTTTTAAAATTATATTACGATGAGCGCCTGTGTGTCAATGCTGCATAACAATATGTAGATCGGAAGCAATATGCCTTTAGGGAATTAAATGACACATTTAAAATTGTCAAGGACGAAATAATTGTGTACGAAAGACCCGATTCTTTCTTATTCGCAGAGGTGTCGTTCTTGAAACTCTCTTTATAGGCAGAGAGTGTTCGTTCAGTCATTTTTCCATTAAAACCAGTTTTATCTCGGTTTGTTCTTTTCTTCATTTGTTTCGAACCAAATAAACATTTTAAATCGGCTATAATTTACTATTTGTAAGTGAGTGTAAAGAGCGGCTCTCTGCAAAGGAGATTGATCTACGCAGTTGGTATTCGCGAGTCACGCAGGTGCGCGTAAGTAAACAAATTAGACTGCGACGTAAAGGTTTGTAGTTATCGCCTTTTGATTACATGGAGTATATAGTGTAAAATAAAGTATACCAGTCTAGCTATAATAGGGAGTGTTTTGTCTTCGTAAAAAAACCCAGAAAAACATAAATGCGAGTCAAAATAAAGAAACTGAAAATACCTAAAACATCCGAATATTTATTTCATTTTAGATGTGTCATTACTTAGTGTTTTTAAACAAACACAATTGTAATATGTTCAAGACATCTAAATGTGTTTCTTTCTAATAATAATCCCCCCTCCCATGTGATTTCAGAAAACCTATTAAAAATAGAAGTCGCGGGCTTCTGCCCGGCGACTAATGACTGCCTCATGTAGGTTGTATTAGATTGATCTTCGCATCAGCCAATCAAATTGACACCTACAAAGTTGTTGGGTATAAAACTGGAGATTACCCATATAAAGAAATGAGAAAGAGAAGCAGTGATTGTTGTTTGTTTCGATTGTATTAAATGAAGCGTTTTACCAAGCAATTTCATTGGACAAAAATAACCATCCCCTGCTCATGAATATTTAACCCTTTCCCTCATATAGACGCTTTCTGACGCCTTTCTCCTTTTGCCACAATGTTTTCCACTTTTAGTCATAGGTTATCCGTTCAATTATAGAGATTTTCCACTTTTTGACAAAATATGTTCAAAGTTGTCTGCTGCAGAATTTCGTATGAGGGAAAGGGTTAAGTGTATATTTATATAGGGTAAATTTTAGACAACCTTTTATCAGATCCAATTAGCATTCAGCAAAGAACTTTGATCAGATTCTTATGCAATTGAGTTGAATTTCGAAGCAGCATTAACCCTTTCCCTCATACGACAATTCTGCAGCAGACGACTTGGAACATATTTTGTCAAAACATAGAAAATCTCCATAATTGAATGGATAACCTATGACAAAAAGTGGAAAACATTGTGGCAAAAGGAGAAATTGCACGTTTTGTGCAATTTTTTCTTTTGTCACTAAGTTTTCAAAACGCCGTCTGCTGCAGAGGCGTCAGCAAGCGTCTATACGAGGGAAAGGGTTAAAAGGAATTTGAACAAGTCTTACATGGGAAATTTGTATATATTTCATTGGAACATTGGAATGGATTTTATATCCTACAAAAATCTATCAGAATGATACGTTGTATGGATAATACGCTTCAATATGAGACATTATGGGTTTTTTATTGAGCTTGCTCTTTTTGCTGCATTTGAATCCTTGGACATAGCTTAAAGTTTAAGATCAAGTTTAAGCTGAAATTCAAAAACTGGTGAAATAAACCTTGTCTTGAACTTATCCTCTACAGGCATCAAAGATCTCTTAAATTACTTGGCCCTCAGTTATTCATCTTGATTAAATAAGTCAAATGCAAGACCTGGACTAATGGTAAGGTATTATTACAAATCAAAGCACTAATGGTATAGGGGCACATGTTAGGTGAAAAGACATGGCATAGTTTATATGGACAAACCTTGTTGCCTGCAAATAAGCAATACATAATTTAACAAAGTTTGACGCTTTTCTTGTATAAACAAAATACATGTATATCACGAAGGACAAAAGATTGACAAACAACCGAGCAGAGACCCTTAAGTATAATATTTCCAGTTCAGTGAACACTAAAGATCCACACTGTATATATTGCATATTGGAATCATGCTGATAAATGACAGACAATCGAAAGCATGCTAGAGTTATTTTTCTTGTGCACTGCACATCTGTAGGTCATAAGTTTCAGACTATACACCAAGTCTGAAATTGATACATTGAAACTTTATTGAGACAATGGCCGAAGAAAAAATATGAAAAAAGGAGATTGTACCTAAAAAACCAGATCAGATTTTTGTTCGAAATATTGTATCAGTCTCCTCATCACATTGTATAAGTGTGACCACTTTGAAATGAATCTGCCAAACAGAAACAATGTTTTGACCCATTAATGCAAACTGTAACAGACAGATTGATGGATGGATGAGCACAAAGACGGACAGACAGGAAGTCGATCCAGACAAAGTACAAAGTTAGGGGAAGCACTCATTAACGAACAATAGCATTTCAGGGAACACATGTGTTGCATGCGAAAGTCATATGATAAGTGAAAACATGGAGGGACAACAAAATGCACACACCAAACATGCATGCTAAAATTATGGTCATTGTGCACTGCAGAAACAACTTTTTGACCAATTAATGCAAACCGTGACCGACAGACGATTATGCACATTCAAACAGACAGCTGGCCGGATGATGCCTCCAAACTTTACAGACAGACAACACATAAAGTATTAATTGCAGAAGACTGGTTGCGATGCATCAAAACACGTCTGTGTTTAGGAAAGGGTTAACATGTTGTGGTATTGGTAATGTATTTTTTATCACATAAAAGCAGCATCTAGCGATTTACAGTTTGATTGAATCTTCACAAGGTAAATTGACAAAAACATATTTAGGCTACATTTCTAGTTTATTTGTCAACAGATAAATCTAGGACTAGATTACTTGTTGACGGACGTTGAATCTTCAATTTATTCAGATGCAAATACATTAAAATTTAAGTTCAAAATTCGCTAGAAGTGCCTCAATATAAAATAAATCTTGAACTTGCGGTTATAACTTGTATGTTTTCTGAAATGAGCTAATCTCTAATTTCAAGATAGACTTTACATTTCCTAGTTGGATTGACATACTGACAGACAGACGAAAGGAATGGTGGGAAAAAAAATATTCCAGCGATATATGAGAATATTCAACACAAAGCGCGCCCTGTTTTACCCTCAATTCCCCAGTAGATGCGTGACAGTTAGTACCAATCTTTCATGGCATGTAAAAACAGTAGGACACTCTATCTTTGGACGACTACAGTAATAGTGCTTATGTAACAACAAGTTTACATAATATGATATATTTACAGTTTTCCTAACCCTTGACCACATAGACTAAATCTACAGCAAACGAAATTGAACATGGCTAGGCTAAAAAATTGACCTAAATTAATGAAATTATAATGTTTTCGTTATCTAGATTATAGAAAAAATACTTTTACATGTTTGAAAGCATTGTTTGAAAGGAAGAATAGCTCATTGTCAGCAATTGCTCCGTTTCTAAAAATATTTTCAATATTCGTATGTAACAAATAAAAGTAGATATATAACGGAAACGGTCCAACACTTACCTACTTACAGTCGCTTTTTGACGGATGTGCAGCAGACAGCATTTGAAAAAATTGTGACGGATGTATGATAACGGGCAACGAGGAAAGATTGCTTATTGTGACCCATTTCATCTTTTTTTCACAAAAGTTTGAACTATTTTCAATATCGGTAATTACTGTCTATATTTTCCCCCTATATGTAAGGCAAAATCACCCGTTATCATACATCTGTTGCAGGTTACTTAAAATGTGTCTGAAAAGGGGAAAGAGTAAGAAAATGTCTGTAGTAAAACGCTTTTATATCTTAAGTATAAAAATAATTAATTTGCAACAGGTTTGAAAGCACTGTGTGAAAAGGAGGAATTACTCGGTGTCAGTTATGGCTCCATTTTCCACAATGTTTTAAATATTTCGACTGTTATAGATTCATGGAAAGGGTTCAGCTATCACGGAAACGATGTAACCCTTTCATGCTTACATAGGCTTTTTATACGCCCGTTTTTAAAAAAATGGGACGTATTATGGCGAGGCTTTGTCTGTCGGAATGTCTGTCTGTCCATCCAATTTTGTCCGGCCTACTCCTCCTACACTGTTTAAGATATTGATGCCAAACTTGGTAGAAATAATCACCAGCACACGATATTGTGTGCGCTTAAAAAGGAGATAACTCCCTACCTATTTCCTAGAGTTATGCCCCTTTTTAGACTTAAAATAATTCCAAAATTCACATTTCCTTCAATATCTCTAGAACTGTTACAGATATTATTTTGAACATTTATGTTTGTGTTAAGTATTATAAGACAACATTACATACCAAGTTCCATAAATGTGACTGTTACTTTGACAAAATAATTCCCTCTTTTTAGACTTATAAAATTTCCGAAAATTCATATTTCCTTAAATATCTTTTGCATCAAAACTTAAATATTATTAAATCATCAAATATTATTAAATTATCTGAAGCCAAGTTGATAACCAAGTCCCGTTACTGTCACTTTCGTTTTCGACAAATTATTACCATTTTTATAAACACGTTTTGCGTTTTTTATACACATGCTTTAAAACCGTATGTCGATGTGCTGCCAATGGATGATTGTTTAGTTGATTTTGTAATTACTTAATGTCAATGTGTGCATATTAGTATAGACTCTTCTGTCTTTCCATTTTTTTTTATGGGCACTATCAAAGTAAGTTGTTTTCTCAAAGTTAGTTAGATCATTAAATCTTCAAATCAGAGATCACCTTATGGTTTAGCTGTTTATTCAATTTTAGCACCAATTCTACAGTGACCCAATCAATGAATCCTCGGGCAAGATTGAAGCTAAAGTATTAACTTTACCTCAACAGCATGATATACGTGTAGTTTTTATCTACAAATCTCCACAGGCAACTACCAAATCTCTCTTGGATCATCTACTATATATCCATAACAAACATTTGAAACAATCCAAAGCTATCATTCTTGGTGACTTTAATATTGACTGGAATTCATCTTCTAAGAATTACCTGGAAAAACTGTTAGTCGACAAACTCAACTTCAGACAACGAATTCAGCAGCCAACAAATGATGACAACTCCACCATTGACTTAATTTTTACGAATTTCGCCAATGAAGATGGTGCTGCAGGAACTTGTGAAACCTATTACTCAGATCATAAACTAATTTGCCCCTAAAAAGCCCCTATCCCAAAAATGGCAGAAATATCTCACAGAATGATAAAAATAATGTTTTCAAAGATCTTCTGCAGTTCTGCTGCATTCCTATCTTAACTGCTTATACCTATCGGTTAGATAGTTAACCCTTTCCAACATGCAATTTAGACGCATCAGCAACAGATGACAGATATTTTTCAATAATCATAAATTCATTTCTAGAGATTTTCAATATCTTTGCCTTGACATTTTCTAAGAAAGGGTTAAATTATATACTATCCTTTATGTATATTTAAATTCAGAAACATCGTTGGATAACATTGGAGATATTATGCTCATACTTGATAAAGAGGCAAAGCAGCTATGTAAGTTTTTAGTTCTTTCTATATACAACCAAATATATTAAACAAAAAATATTTAACAGTATCCTAGTTACTGGTATACCTTTACATTTTAATTTGAACTTTTCTAAGAATGGTTGAACAAATAAGTTATACTTCTGGTTTTTCATGTTGTAATTTTTTTTTCGTTGTCAGATGTTTGTACATGTTTGACATCAAATTCAAGGTAAGTAATTTTATGAACACTTTACCCGAGTCCAAACTCTATGCAAAGGTCACCAATGGGGTTGGCGAAATCTGCTGCTGTAAATATTTAATTCGTGTATTTTAAGCTCAGCTTCAATACTTTGGAACCATCCTTGTGTGACATTTGTCAGTTTTGTTAGAACAATTTTCTTAGAATGACATCTGCTAAACCACTTGACCAACAACTGCATGAGCAAATTTAATATACTTTCATAGGAATATTCCTTGCTAAATGAGTTCTTTTCTGCTCTGAAACCTGTTCCCTGAATATCGGTAAAGAGGGTCAAAGACTAAAAATTTAAAAACGGCTGCTCTAAAACAACTTTGCAGATTTCAATATACTTTTACAGGAATGTTCCTCCTGGGAGCCCTTAACAAACTTAATTGGTCAAAAGAAAAATGGGCTAGTTAAATTCCTTGAAACAAAAAAATTTCAGCTGAGCCCTTCAGGGCATTCGTTGGCTGCATGCTTGTTACTTATTTTGTCGACATAGTTTAAGGATTTTATAAGCTTATAAAGGCAATAAATTTATCTTGATTTGGAATAAGTGTTCTGAATTATAAGTAGTCCGCACTTTTGCACATGCAACAAATTTGCAGTAGACAACATTGAAGACATTGCAACTCGGTAAAAATATGGAAATTTTTAATAAGTTTACGAATCATTTCAGACAGTTGAAAAGGTTGTGTCAAAAAGAGATGAGTATTTTCATTTATCTTTGTACCACAACGATTTCAAAAGTTGTTTTCTGCAGATATGTGAATAAGAGTTAATGATAAAACTGCTATCTTTCTTTTTCAGACTGTAAACTGCGTGTCAAGATTGAGGCAACTCACACTACAATGGAAAGCATGGTCTTTGTTTCCTCTCCAATAAGTGTTATATTGAATGAACCATTATCAGGTAAGTCTGATTCCTTAACCCTTTCCCTCATATAGACACTTTCTGACGCCTCTGCAGCAGACGGCTATTTGAAAACATAGTGACAAAAGAAGAAATTGCACAAAACGTGCAATTTCTCCTTTTGCCACAATGTTTTCCACTTTTTGCCATAGGTTATCCATTCAATTATGGATATTTTCTATGTTTTGACAAAATACGTTCAAATTGTCTGCTGCAGAATTGTCGTATGAGAGAAAGGGTTAACCCTTTCCCTCATATGACAATTCTGCAGCAGACGACTTTGTCAAAAAATAGAAAATCTCTACAATTGAATGGATAACCTATGACTAAAAGTGGAAAACATTGTGTCAAAAGGAGAGCTCGTTTTGATCAATTTCTTTTTTTGTTACTATGTTTTTAAAAAGCTGTCTGCTGCAGAGGCGTCAGAAAGCGTCCTTATGAGGGAAAGGGTTAATGGCTGGCAGCAGAGATCTGAGCCATGATCTGTTCAATGAAAAACATGTGGTGTAAAAGACGAGCTTGCGCATCCATGTTAAAGGATCCAAATGGATTCTGTCTTACAGATGTTTGCAGAAGCCTTCTATGGCTAACTGGCGAAACAGTGCACAACCAGATTAGACTGCATGGATTGGCTGGCAAATCTGGATCTAAACTGTTGGAAAATGCCTGACAAGTGTTTTACACAGAGGCCAGCACCGGCACATTTGATCATGATTGATTGATTTACAAAGTTTTCAACAGAATTTTGGGCATCAACATCCACCCTAGCAGGTTCAGCTACCTACTGGTTTCCTGGCTTTCTCATGCAAACTCTCCTTTACTGGCTGCCTTTTTGAATAACTCTTTAGCTGATAAAGACTGTTTTAGATGCACTTGCAATTGCTGGAAAAAAGAGAAATTGCTCATACCGAGTTAAAAATTACCATATTTTTGTCTAGATGATTTTAAAATTGTCTGCTGCAGATTTGATATATGTGGAAAAGTGTAAATACTGGTTAAATTGCCGGTCATTTTCCAAATAAAAGCTGTGATATAACTAAAACTCTGTTGAAAGCACAGAAAACATTAAAACAAACAATCCTACAGCTCTTCATTGAAATATAATGTAATTCGAGATTTACATGTGCCTAAAAATATGACTATTTGTATCTCCTGGTAATTGTTATGTCATTTCTAGATTTGTCCAAATCCACCCTTGCCCACAGGGGCGTAGCTCCTTTTAGGCACTGTAGGCATGTGCCTACACATTTTTTCTCAAAATGCCCCAAAATGCAGCTGCGGCGATAGACATCTGTGTAATGTATCGACCCGAAACATTCGTTCTTAGAGGGATAGATGTATAGAGTAGCGATTCCTGAAACAGAAAATCTACAGGAAGCGAAAAGTGTCTCTCCGGGTAGGCCTGTGTGGCATGCTCCGGGTTGATACTTTACGCAGAGTCCACAATGTTGATTTTCTCACGAGACGGCCTACACATTGATTATTGCAAAGCTACGCCCCTGGCCCACATACTATATATGTGAAGCAGACGAATTGTGAATGAATACCTTGTTTGATATAATATTAATTTTTGTTCTTATTCAAGATGATGCCAATATGATGGTTTCCGTAACTAGTGATGCTGAAATAACTGTATCAAATGGACAATTAAAAGATGCATTAACTCTTGGCCAAATCACAGTAAGTGTAAATGACTAGTAGCATCCGCTTAATCCTTTCCCTCATATAGACACCTCCTGACGCCTCTGCAGCAGACAACTTTTGAAAACAGTGTGGCAAAAGGAGAAATTGCTCTCGATGATTATACTATTATTTACATTTGTTTTTCGAATTTTACATGGAAGTTTTCAAGGTCGTCTGTGGCAGATTTGTTGTATGTGGAAAACCGTTAAGAGCAATTTCTATTTAATAAAAAATCCTTGTGCAATGGACCAGGTTTTAAATTTAAAAGAAGATATTTTTGTGATGCTCCAGCACAATCTATTTAAGGGCATTTACTTACAGTATAATCTACATCAACCTTTGTCTAATATGAATCTGCACTGGTATACTAACTACTAACTTGCTCTTAAACATTATGATGAGCTCTTTTTCCTTTTGCCACAATATTTTCAACTTTTATTAATAATTAAACTTTCTCTTATAGATATTTTTAATCAAATATTTTAAAAATTGATGAGAAGAAAATGATAATTTTGCCAAGTTCTTTTCAAAATCATCTGCTGCAGATTTGTCATACATTGGGAAGGTTCAAGAAACTTCTGACGTCGGGTTACATAATTATGTTGCATTTACGTCTGCATGTGGGAAAGTGATAATTAACTGACTTCATAAACATAGAAACAGTACAATTTTGCAATTATCTCTTTGCAAGTATTTTTTATTCAACTGTGCTTTTGATTGTTAATACCCTGATTCAGACATTTGATGCCTCTGAAACATGTGGCTTTTGTAAACATTTGCTTATAATGAGCAATTTTTATTTTTGTCCCAATGTTTTCAAAAGTCATCTACAAATGCTTCAGAATGTGTTTGCAAGTTGGAAAGGGTTAAACTGAACATCTTCTGAGCATCATAGTTATAAAAATGAATAAAGACACCTTTTTGAAGTAACATCTGATTATTGTCAGAATTTTTGTCTTAGTGTCTTAGTGATATCTAGGCCAAGTTCAAAACTGGGTCATGTCCGGTTAAAAACTAGGTAACTAGGTCAAATTTAAGGAAAATATTGTTAACACTGGAAGCTACATTTTTGGCTTGAGCATGTTGAAACTTTGTCAGAATGTTTGTAGTCTTAGTGATTTCTATGCCAAGTTCGAAACTGGGTCATGTTCGGTCAAAAAGTAGGTCACTAGGTCAAATTTATGAAAGATCTTGTTAACACTCTGGAAGCCACATTTTTGGCTTGAGCATGATGAAACTTTGTCAGAATGTTTGTCTTAGTGAGTTCTAGGCCAAGATCGAATATAGGTCATGTTTGGTCAAAAACTAGGTTACTAGGCTTAATTTAAGGAAAATCTTGTTAACACTCTAAAAGTTGCATTTTAAACTTGAGCATGTTGAAATTTTATTAGAAAGTTTGTCTTGATGATATCTAGGCCATGTTCAATTATGGGTCATTTTGAATCTTTGTCAGAATATTTGCCTTGAAGATATCTAGGCCAAATCAAATATGGGTTTGGTCAGGTCAAAAACTAGGTCACTAGGCCATATTGTATAACAATCTTGTTAACACTATAGAGATTGCATTTTTGACTTAAGCAGCTTGAAATTTTGTCAGAAAGTTTATCTTGATGATATTGCCATTGGCACTGAAAGAGTTAAGTCTTAAAAAGCCCATTCTCAGGTGAGCAATCCAGGGCCTCATGGCCCTCTTGTTTTGTCAAAATATGTTCAACGTAGTCTGCTGCAGAATTGTCTTATCAGCCAGGGAAAGGGTTAACCTAATATCGTATTTAGTTTTTACTTAGAAAACATACGAGAAAAAATGATAGCATCCGCAGTAAATGAGAGGTATACTTTTGATACAAGGTTGGACGGACTTTGTATTAAAGAAAGGCTTTTGAGCCCTTGGTGTAATGCTAAATTTTTAGATTTTTCTTTTCAAGCTTAAATTACATTGGAAGATGCCAACGCCAATTTTAGGAACATCAAGATAAATATGAAGAGTTGAGCATCCAAGCAGTAGAGCCTGCATAAAGGCACAGGTTTCACACAAAATCAGTTCTGGCAGTCATTTGGTTAACCCTTTCCCACTCATAGACAATTTCTGACGCCTTTGCAGCAGACGACTTTTGAAAACAATGAGGCAAAAGAAGAAATTGCTCAAAGCAAGCAATTTTTCCTTTTGCCACAATGTTTTCAATTCTATTTAACAATTAAATTCTTATTTATGGAGATTTTTCTTGTTTTTGCCTACATGTTTTTAAAGTCGTCTGCTGGAGATTTACAGTATGTTGTAATGGGTTAAAATTGATGACATAACAGATATTGCACCAAAATTGTCTGTTTTGAATATTGTCTGCTGCTAACCAAAAAAATCATCATTATCAGGCAAACAGAACTGATGGTTTATTAACCCCCCTTTCCCACATACATCCAGTATATATGCAGCAGACGACTTTAAAAACATACATGTACTGACACAAATGTGAAAAACCTCCATTAATGTTTAACCCTTTCCCTCATATAAACGCTTTTGGACGCCTCTGCAGCAGACGGCTTTTTGAAAACATAGTGACAAAAGAAGAAATTGCACAAAACATGCAATTTCTCCTTTTGCCACAATGTTTTCCACTTTTTGTCATAGGTTATCCATTCAATTATGGAGATTTTCTATGTTTTGACAAAATATGTTCAAAGTCATCTGCTGCAGAATTGTCGTATGAGGGAAAGGGTTAACGTTTAAATAGAGTTGAAAACATTGTGACAAAAAGAGAAAATGCTTGTCTCAAACAATTTCTTCTTTTGTCATTATGTTTTCAAAAGTCGTCTGCTGCAGAGGCGTCGGAAAGCGTCTTATTATGGGAAAGGGTTAAAGATATGAAAAAATTATAGGTGCAACAAACTAACTTGGGACTGGAAACTGATGAATGTGTGTTTGTTGTTGCTTTCCTGCGACCCATTGATCAAGAATTATCAACATGTAACGAGCTAGATACCATTGATGAAACAACTGGAGACATGTTCCCCTACATTCAGATGGGTGACACGATCGTCGGTGTTAAATGTCTAAGTAAATATTTTCTTTTATTGCTAGAAACCAAATGTCTTTGAAATATTTTCTTAAAAGATCAATTTCTTCTTTTGCCACCATGTGACCAAAGTCTTTCAATAATAAAATTCTCCTTTATAGAGATGTTCCATATTTTTACCTACATGTTTTCAAAGTTTTCTGCTGTTGATTTGTTGTATGTGGTACAAGCTTCAGGTATCTTGCACAACGTAAAGTCAAACAGGAAAAATCCTGATCTAATTGCCCAAACTTTAAAATCCTTCTCTACTGAGTCTGCTTTTCAGATTCCAAAATTGTTTGGAGGAAATGTTCCTTGAATGACCTTCTACTAGAATTCTTCAATCCATATTGATAAGTTGAAAAGCTGCATGCTGCCAGGCTGCATCAGGAAAGGGGCAAAATGACAAAACTTTAAAATAACCTTCTTTTGAAAATTCTTTTATGATTTCAAGACAATTTCACAGCCATATTTATTGGTAGCACTAGAAAAGTGGTGAAATTAACTTTTAGCTTGTAGTGAGCTCTGATCCTAAACAATTGTATTGATATCAACCAATTTTCACAGGAATGTTCCTGTGCTGGTCCTCTTTCAAATAGTTCTAAGATTTAATGTCTTTAACCCTTTCCCTCATATAGACGCTTTCTGACGCCTCTGTAGCATTCGGCTTTTTGAAAACATAGTGACAAAAGAAGAAATTGCTCAAAACGAGCAATTTCTCCTTTTGCCACAATGTTTTCCACTTTTAGTCGTAGGTTATCCATTCAATTATAGAGACTTTCTATTTTTTGACAAAATATGTTCAAAGTCGTCTGCTGCAGAATTGTCGTGTGAGGGAATTTCATTTTCAGCGACCACGCAATGTTGTTTCATCCTACTCTTGATCAAATCTTTCCCAATATTAGCAGTTACATATTTGCTACTTTACCATGTCTATGGTGATCGATTAAGGACCATCTTGGCCCTCTTGTTTTTATACCCCCTTCAAAGAAGAGGGGGATATATAGGAGTCACTGTGTTGGGCTGTGGGGCTGTCTTTCTGTCGGTAGCCATATTTTGTTTAGCCTATTTCTTCCAAACCACTGGGTGGAATTTTAAGATGTTAAGATTTTTGTACCAATTCCATTTTTTGTCAAAACCATTACAGATATTGCTTTGAAACTTACAACACTTATTCACCATCATAACCTTCATCAACAGTACATAACCCTGTCAAGGTCACATTGTATGTTGAAGATGCTGAGTATGACCTTCTTTTTGGGGTTAAAATCATTATTTTGGTTGATTTTGAGAATATGAGATAAATTCATAATTTTTGGTTACATTCCTTTTTTATTGTGATCATTCATTTATTAGCTCGACTTTTCAAAGAAAAGGCTAGCTATACTACTCGCCTCGGCGTTGGTGTCTGTTGTGGCTTCGGCGTTGGTGTCGCACCTTGGTTACGATTTTTGTACCAATTCCATTTTTTGTCAAAACCATTACAGATATTGCTTTGAAACTTACAACACTTATTCACCATCATAACCTTCATCAACAGACAAGAGTACATAACCCTGTCAAGGTTTTGTAAGAATCATGGTCCTTTTTGACTTAGAACTTTGGTTATTTTTTTGGCACCAATTCCTTTCTTTTTTTAAAACCATTAGAGATATTGCTTTGAAACTTACAACACTTGCTTGTTCACCATCATTACCATCATTACCTCCATCAACAGAAAAGAGTTCATAACTCTGTCAAGGTTTTTGTAAGAATTATGGCCCTTTTTTTACTTAGAATTTTGTTTAAGTTTTTTGTACCACCCATCTTTTTTTCAAAACCATTACAGATAAAGCTTATACGCTTATAATACTTGTTTACCATTATCACCTCCTTCAACAGACAATATTACATAACTGAAGGTTTTTGTAAGAATTATGTCCCTTTTTGGCTTTAAAATTTTGGTAAAGTTTTTTGTGCCACCCCACCAGCCATTAGAGTGTAGCGATCGCTCACCGTCCATCGTCGACCGTTCGTTTACATTTTCCTACAAACGACTTCTCCTCCTAAACCAATTAACCAAATTCAAGATAATTTTACAGGAATGTTCCTTGGGTGGATCTCTTTCAAACTTGTTCAAAGAATTCTATTCCATGCAGAACTTTGGTTGCCACGGCAAAAAAAAAGGGGAGATTAACCAAAACTTAAAAAATGTTCTTGTCTGAAAGTAGAAGGTTCATGCCTTTGATATTTGGTATGTGCATCATCTAGTGGACCTCTACCTAGATTGTTCGAATTATAGCCCTGGGGTCAAAATTTACCCCTCCCCAGGGGTCACTTGTTTAACATAGACTCATATAGGGAAAAAACTTAAAAAGTCTTCTTGTCTAAAAGATATTTGACCCTGGGGTGAAAAATGACCCCTCCCCAGGGGTCACTGGTTTTTATAGACTCATATAGGGAAAAAAAATTAAAAGTCTTCTTGTCTAAGAGTAGAGGGCCCAGGCCTTTGATATTTGGTATGTAGCATCATCAAGTGGACCTCTACCAAGATTGTTCAAATTATAGCCCTGGTGTAAAAAATACTCATAGACTCATATAGGGAAAAAACTTAAAAAATTCTAGTCTAAAAGTAGAGGGCCCAGGCCATTGCTATTGGGTATGTAGCATCATCTAGCATCTAGTTGACCTCTACCAAGATTGTTCAAATTATAGCCCTGGGGACACTTGTTTGACATAGATAGGGAAAAAACTTAAAATATCTTCTTGTCTAAAAGTAGAAGGCCCAGGCCTTTGATATTTGGTATGCAGCATCATCTAGTGGACCTCTACCTAGATTGTTCGAATGACACCCCAGTGGTCACTTGTTTAACATAGACTCATATAGGGAAAAAACTTAAAAAGTCTTCTTGTCTAAAAATAAATTTGGTATGTTACCAGCATCATCTAGTGGACCTCTACCAAGCTTGTTCAAATTATAGCCCTGGGGTAAATAATTACCCCTCTCCAGGGCTCACTTGTTTCACATAGACTCATATACGGAACTTTTTTTAAAAATCTTCTTGTCTAAAAGTGGAAGGCCCAGGCTATAGATATTTGTTATGTAGCATCATTGTGGACCTCTACCTAGATTATTAAAATTATAGCCCTGGGGTCAAAAATGACCCCTCCCACTTGTCACTTGTTCTCCATAGACTCGTAGAGATTTTTTTTTAAAAATCTTCTTGTCTAAAAGAAGAAAGCCCAGGCCTTTGATATTTGGTATGTAGCATCATCTAGTGGACCTCTAACAAGATTGTTCAAATTATAGCCATATCGTCAAAAATGACCCCATCCCAGGGGTCCCTTGTTTTACATAGACACATTTAGGGGAAAAACTTTAAAAATCTTCTTGTCTAAGAGTAGAGGGCCCAGGCCTTTGATATTTGGTATGTAGCATCATCAAGTGGACCTCTACCAAGATTGTTCAAATTATAGCCCTGGTGTAAAGAATACTCATAGACTTATATAGGGAAATACCTTAAAAAATCAAGTCTAAAAGTAGAGGGCCCAGGCCATTGCTATTGGGTATGTAGCATCATCTAGCATCTAGTTGACCTCTACCAAGATTCTTCAAATTATAGCCCTGGGGACACTTGTTTGACATAGATAGGGAAAAAACTTAAAATATCTTCTTGTCTAAAAGTAGAAGGACCAGGCCTTTGATATTTGGTATGCAGCATCATCTAGTGAACCTCTACCTTGATTATTCGAATTACACCCCAGGGGTCACTTGTTTAACATAGACTCATATAGGGAAAAAACTTAAAAAGTCTTCTTGTCTAAAATAAATTTGGTATGTTACCAGCATCATCTAGTGGACCTCTACCAAGCTTGTTCAAATTATAGCCCTGGGGTAAAAAATTACTCCTCTCCAGGGCTCACTTGTTTCACATAGACTCATATACGGAACTTTTTTTAAAAATCTTCTTGTCTAAAAGAAGAGAGCCCAGGCCTTTGGTATTTGGTATGTAGCATCATCTAGTGGACCTCTAACAAGATTGTTCAAATTATAGCCACAGGGTCAAAAATGACCCCATCCCGGGGGTCCGTTGTTTTACATAGACACATTTAGGAGAAAAACTTTAAAAATCTTCTTGTCTAAAAGTAGAGGGCCTCCCTGGCCTTTGATATTGGGTATGTAGCATCATCTAGTGGACCTCTACCAAGATTGTTCAAATTATAGCCAAAAATATAAAAAATGAACCCTCCCCGGGGGTCACTTGTTTTACATAAATAGGGAAAAAACTTTGAAAATCTTCTTGTCTAAAAGATATTTGGTATGTAGCATCATCTAGTGAACCTCTACCAAGATTGTTCAAATTATACCCTGGGGTCAAAAGTGACCCGTTCCCCGGGGGTCACTTGTTTTTCATAGACTCATATAGGGGACAAACTTAAAAAATTCTAGTCTAAAAGTAGAGGGCCCAGGCCATTGCTATTGGGTATGTAGCATCATCTAGCATCTAGTTGACCTCTACCAAGATTGTTCAAATTATAGCCCTGGGGACACTTGTTTGACATAGATAGGGAAAAAACTTAAAATATCTTTTTGTTTAAAAGTAGAAGGCCCAGGCCTTTGATATTTGGTATGCAGCATCATCTAGTGGACCTCTACCTAGATTGTTCGAATTATAGCCCAGTGGTCACTTGTTTAACATAGACTCATATAGGGAAAAAACTTAAAAAGTCTTCTTGTCTAAAATAAATTTGGTATGTTACCAGCATCATCTAGTGGACCTCTACCAAGCTTGTTCAAATTATAGCCCTGGGGTAAAAAATTACCCCTCTCCAGGGCTCACTTGTTTCACATAGACTCATATACGGAACTTTTTTTAAAAATCTTCTTGTCTAAAAGTGGAAGGCCCAGGCTATTGATATTTGGTATGTAACATCATTGTGGACCTCTACTTAGATTATTAAAATTATAGCCCTGGGGTCAAAAATTACCATCCCCCGGGGGTCACTTGTTCTCCATCGACTCGTAGAGATTTTTTTAGAAAATCTTCTTGTCTAAAAGAAGAGAGCCCAGGCCTTTGATATTTGGTATGTAGCATCATTTAGTGGACCTCTAACAAGATTGTTCAAATTATAGCCACAGGGTCAAAAATGACCCCCATCCCAGGGGTCCCTTGTTTTACATAGACACATTTAGGAGAAAAACTTTAAAAATCTTCTTGTCTAAAAGTAGAGGGCCTCCCTGGCCTTTGATATTGGGTATGTAGCATCATCTAGTGGACCTCTACCAAGATTGTTCAAATTATAGCCAAAAATATAAAAAATGAACCCTCCCCGGGGGTCACTTGTTTTACATAAATAGGGAAAAAACTTTGAAAATCTTCTTGTCTAAAAGATATTTGGTATGTAGCATCATCTAGTGAACCTCTACCAAGATTGTTCAAATTATACCCTGGGGTCAAAAGTGACCCGTTCCCCGGGGGTCACTTGTTTTTCATAGACTCATATAGGGGACAAACTTAAAAAATTCTAGTCTAAAAGTAGAGGGCCCAGGCCATTGCTATTGGGTATGTAGCATCATCTAGCATCTAGTTGACCTCTACCAAGATTGTTCAAATTATAGCCCTGGGGACACTTGTTTGACATAGATAGGGAAAAAACTTAAAATATCTTTTTGTTTAAAAGTAGAAGGCCCAGGCCTTTGATATTTGGTATGCAGCATCATCTAGTGGACCTCTACCTAGATTGTTCGAATTATAGCCCAGTGGTCACTTGTTTAACATAGACTCATATAGGGAAAAAACTTAAAAAGTCTTCTTGTCTAAAATAAATTTGGTATGTTACCAGCATCATCTAGTGGACCTCTACCAAGCTTGTTCAAATTATAGCCCTGGGGTAAAAAATTACCCCTCTCCAGGGCTCACTTGTTTCACATAGACTCATATACGGAACTTTTTTTAAAAATCTTCTTGTCTAAAAGTGGAAGGCCCAGGCTATTGATATTTGGTATGTAGCATCATTGTGGACCTCTACCTAGATTATTAAAATTATAGCCCTGGGGTCAAAAATTACCATCCCCCGGGGGTCACTTGTTCTCCATCGACTCGTAGAGATTTTTTTAGAAAATCTTCTTGTCTAAAAGAAGAGAGCCCAGGCCTTTGATATGTAGCATCATTTAGTGGACCTCTAACAAGATTGTTCAAATTATAGCCACAGGGTCAAAAATGACCCCCATCCCAGGGGTCCCTTGTTTTACATAGACACATTTAGGAGAAAAACTTTAAAAATCTTCTTGTCTAAAAGTAGAGGGCCTCCCTGGCCTTTGATATTGGGTATGTAGCATCATCTAGTGGACCTCTACCAAGATTGTTCAAATTATAGCCAAAAATATAAAAAATGAACCCTCCCCGGGGTTCACTTGTTTTACATAGATAGGGAAAAAACTTTAAAAATCTTCTTGTCTAAAAGATATTTGGTATGTAGCATCATCTAGTGAACCTCTACCAAGATTGTTCAAATTATAGCCCTGGGGTCAAAAGTGACCCGTTCCCCGGGGGTCACTTGTTTTTCATAGACTCATATAGGGGAAAAACTTTAAAAATCTTCTTGTCTAAAGGCAGAGGCCCCAGGCCTTTAATATTTGGTATGTAGCATCATCTAGTGGACCTCTACCAAAATTGTTCAAATTATAGCCATGGGGTAAAAAATGACCCCTCTCCTGGGGGTCACTTGTTGTCACATAGACTTGTATATGGGAAAAACTTTAAGAAACTTCTTGTCTAAAAGTAGAGGGCCAAGGCCTTTGATATTTGGTATGTAGTATCATCTAGTGGACCTCTACCAAAACTGTTCAAATTATAGCCCTGGGGTCAAAAATGGCACCACCCGGGTCACTTGTTTTACATATACATATAGGAAGAACTTTAAAAAT
The DNA here is from genome assembly GCA_031761405.1 of Serripes groenlandicus. Lineage (NCBI taxonomy): Eukaryota > Metazoa > Mollusca > Bivalvia > Cardiida > Cardiidae > Serripes > Serripes groenlandicus. The sequence goes on along the minus strand of JASEVX010000001.1, from coordinate 126,323,630 downwards.
CAATTCTTGTCTAAAAGTTTGATATTTGAAATCTATCATCATCTAGTGGACTACCAAGATTGGTCAAATTATTATAGCCCTTGTGTCAAACATGGCTCCACCCTGGGGATCACTTGTTTTACATAGACTTTAAAAATATTCTTGTCCATTTGCCATGAATGTTCTTCGGGTGCCCCTCTACGAAGACTTCAAATTATTTTGATAGGATGATAAACATGGCCACCAGGGGGTGTTGCTTGTTTTCAGTATATATGTATAGACAAAGAACATTGAAAACTTGTTAAGTTTGATTAAATCAGGTGAGCGATATAGGACCATTATGGTTCTCTTGTTTTAAGAATTATGGCCCTTTTTCGATATAGAATTTTGGTTAAGTTATTTATACCAAATCATAAAAAAAATCAAAACAATTAGAGATATAGCTTAAACACTTACAATATCTTTTTACCATCATAACTTCCACCAACAGCCAAGAGTGCAAAATTTGATGAAGGTTTTTGTTAGAATTATATGACCCTTTAATGACTTATAAAGTACTTTTGCTTATAAAAAGTATGATTAAGTACTTGGATATGTTTTCTGTACCACCCAAAACAGTTTTGTTTTATTGGCAAGCATTAAAAAGTCGAGCACGCTGTCCTCTGACAGCTCTTGTCTAATATAGTTCTTCAACATATCAAACAGATTTTGGAGTCAAACATTTGGACTCAGTCAGTTTTAACATTTGCGTTTAGCTCAACGTTAAAGTTTCGTTTTAAGCTCAATATTCGAAGAATAATGAGGGCTTTACAACTCGCCCCGGTGTCAGCGTCGGGTTAATGTTTTAGGGCAAGCTGGCATTTTCATTTATATCTCCAATACCCTTCATTCAAATCACTTCATACTTCATGCTTCACACATTTGTTCAGGACCATCACACAATTAGGTTAGATAACTCCAACTGTTACTTTTTGCCCGTTGCTTTTCATCCTGTTTCTTTTTGTCCGATTACCTTATGAATCAGTGCTAACGGTAAAGCAGCATATATGAGTAACAACTCAATTTATTAAATTAACTTGATGTATTCTGCAAACAATACAATACGTGATAATAATACTGTCAATGCAGAAAGATGTGTAGCTTCCTTTAAATCTCACTAATAAAATGACGTAATTCCATTGTCACTCACCACAATTACCAATTCATTGTTCATTCCTCATCACCTATATACTATTTCTTTGAAACCTGTTCCACTGTTTTTCGATAAATTGCTAAAAAGGAATGAATTTTAGCAAGTTGTGTCATAAAATAATCGCAATTTGTCAAAAAACATGTACAGTATCGAAAAAACACAACCTTTTGATAAAAGTAATACATTTGTACAGGTACATAATCACGCTGATATTGTGGTGATTTCAGGATAGATAAAATGCTTGAATGAACGGAATGTCAATCGCGGTGACCAATTTGACCGTCACCGGTGTCGCGGTGATCATCCACGAACAAAAATATTTTGTCCATCGTGGGATCGCGGAAAATGCATTTTCCCCTTGAGCTGTACTGTACAACAAAAACATGGAAACATTCCATTAATGAAAGAACAATTCTTATATCGAGATTTAAACATTGTGGCAAAAGGAGAAATTGCTTGTGATAAACAATTTCTCCTTTTGCCACACTGTTTTCAAGAGTTGTTTGCTGCAGAGGCATCAGAAAGCGACGGTATGTTGGAAAAGGATAATTATGTAAAAGTTTATTTCCTTGAGCCCTGCTCAAATGTTTTTATATAAAATATTTTCAGCAAAAGACAACATCAATGTTGATGTTAGAGAATTCCTACAAAATCCAGGGACTGATCTTTGCGGTAAGTGTGATTATATCTAATTTAAATATAAACAGATGAGCTCTCCGCTATACAAATCCTAACATTGGGCATTTGCAACCTGTTGACAGTCTGAACTAAATCTGCATACTTTGCCATGTTATCTGTAAAAATATGAAGGAAACTGCTGACAACAAATGATATTTTGGGTCAGATATCATGGATAGTATGGATACAAAGGGTGATCTGAATCTTTAACCCTTTCCCTCATATAGAAGCTTTCTGACGCCTCTGCAGCAAACATAGTGACATAGGTAGAAATTACTCAAACCTTTTGCCACAATGTTTTCCACTTTAAGTCATAGGTTATCCATTCAATTCAAGAAATGTTCTGTTTTTTGACAAAATAGTTAAGTCGTCTGCTGCAGAATTGTCGTATGAGGGAAAGGTGAGGGAAAGGGTTAACCCTTTCCCTCTTATAGATGCTTTCTGACGCCTCTGCAGCAGACTGCTATTTGAAAACATAGTGACAAAAGAAGAAATTGCTCATTGCATGTTTTTCCACTTTTAGTCGTAGGTTATCCATTCAATTAAAGCGATTTTCTATTTATTTTTTGTCAAAATATGTTCAAAGTCATCTGCTGCAGAATTGTCGTATGAGGGAAAGGGTTAAGTACCTACAACCCATAGCTTGGTTTTCACAGAACACAGCTCATTATATTGAACACATCATGGGTTGTCCTGGAATATGGTAGGATGAATTTGTGAATTTGGGATATTTTGCTTTTCAATAGTGTTATCAAATGTTGTCTGTTGTAGATAGTTCAAGAGTGAGTTATGTTAACGCTTTCCTACTTATTAAACGCATTTTGACCCATCTGAAGCAGCAGATCATTGTGGAAAAAGTCTTCTACTTTAGATCGAGCAATTTCTCTGTTTGTCACAATAATTTCAAATCTATTCCATAATTATACTTTCTGTTTCATTTATAGAGAATTTCCATATTTTTGCCTTAATATTTTCAAAGTATATGGAATGGGTTAAGGTAAGTTAAGTCTATTATCCTACTGTTTTAGACTTAAACCCTTTCCCTCTGTAGCAGACGACTTTTTAAAACATTGTAAGAAGGAGAAATTTCTCATGATGAATCATTTTTCCTTTTGCCCCAATGTCTTCATCCCTAATCTATTATTACACTTTCATTTACAGCGAATTTCCATATTTTTGCAAAGGAGTTTTCAAAGTCATCTCCTAAAGGTTTGTTGTTTGTCCGAAAGGGTACGGGAACATTTGCGTATCCTGTTATGAACTTCTTTAAACTTCAAAAGCGACCAATGCAGACCTAGGTTGTAACTAAAAAACATATTTTGAAAACCCTGGTTTAGGGGCAATTTTGACCCTTTTGTAAACAATGCAAATTTAGGTGCCATTGCTCAGAACGAGCAATGGCACCTAAATTTCCATTCTTTACGAAGAAAATGTATTTAACGCTTATAAAGACTTTATGACGAGGTGATTAACCTTGGTAAAAAATTACCAATTTTAGTTATAACCGCCCTCGTCATGAACTCTTGGTCTTCATTATTTACAACTTATTTATCAGTATTTAGCGAACGTTATGTTTAAATATCTGTCAGACATGAGGGATGAAGATATCTGTTGTAGGAATTGGGTAAAGGGGGAATGGGCAGGGCTGTTTTGTGTTATATGGCTTTAGTGAAAACTTTTAAACTCTTCTTCTTCAAAAGTGTTTGGCTCCTTTCCTAATATTTTGTAGGAATGTTTCTTGGGTGCCCTCTATCAGATTTCTTCATGCCATGTTGTTTGGTCGTAAAAACATGGCCACCAGGGGGCGGGTCTGTTTTATCTTATATGGCTAAAGTGAAAACTTTCTTCTCCAAAATATATTTGGCTGATTTCCAAATAATTTTGTTGAATGTTCCTTGGGTGACTCTCTTTTAGATTTCTTCAAGCCATGTTGATTGGTCAAAATACATGGCGGGGCTGTTTTGCCTTATCTGGCTGTAGTTATTTTGCCTAATGTATTGGAGTGATACTGGCCCTCTTTGGCCTATTGTTAGCTCATCTGAGCACAAAGTGCTTAACCCTTTCCTTCATACGACAATTCTGAAGCAGGTGACTTTGAACGTATTTTGTCAAAACATAGAAAATCTCCATAATTGAATGGATAACCTATGACGAAATGTGGAAAACATTGTGGCAAAAGGAGAAATTGCACGTTTTGTGCAATTTCTCCTTTTGTCACTATGTTTTCAAAAAGCCGTCTGCTGCAGAGGCGTCCGAAAGCGTTTATATGAGGAAAAGGGTTAAGGTGAGTTATTGTTATGTTGATTGGTTAAAAAACGTGGCCGCCAGGGGTCGGGCTGTTTTGCCTTATATTGCAAAAATGAAAATCTTCTCCTCAGAAAGAATAGGACTGATATCCAAATAGTTTTGTAGCAAAGTTCCATGTGTGACCCTCTATCAGATTCCTTCAAGCCATGTTTATTGGTCGAAAAAGTGGCAGTCAGAGGTGGGAGCCGTTTTGCCTTATATGACTATTTCAATCAATGTTGATTGGTTGAGAAACAAAATGAGTTATTGTGGTTGGCATGACAAATCACATTGTATCGCATTAAGTGAGCGATCCAGGTCCATTATGGCCCTCTTGTTAAGTTTAATATAAGAGATGAACATAAAATCTATTTTATAAAAGTGTTTATCAATAGCTCTTTAACCCTTTCCCTCATACGACAATTCTGCAGCAGATGACTTGGAACATATTTTGTCCAAAAATAGAAAATCTCTATAATTGAATGGATATCCTATGACTAAAAGTGGAAAACATTGTGGCAAATGGAGAAATTGCTTGTTTTGAGCAATTTTTTCCTTTATCACTATGTTTTCAAAAAGCCGTCTGCTGCAGAGGCATCAAAAAATTTCAATATGAAGGAAAGGGTTAAATATGAAAAAAAATCCATTTCAGGAACGTTCCACTTTGTTGTTCAGGCTGACCCTATGGGTACATTTTACGGAGAGAAAAACAGATGTGACAACACAAAGTCCTTTACTGTGACATTAACCTGTGCCACAGAAGGTAAGGTAGATTGTAAATGCAACAATTAAAAGAACATTGCCAATTTACCCTTTCCCATTTGCAGACGCATTTTGACACATTTGTAACAAAAGGAGCAATGTTTTCTTCTATATTCAATCATTATTATTTAATTCATGGAGATTTTCCATGTTTTTGTCTGGATGTTATTAAAAATTTCTGCTGCAGATTTGCTAAATGTGGAAATCTGGTTAATCATTTAACCCTTTCCCTCATATAGACGCTTTCGGACGCCTCTGCAGCAGACAGCCTTTTGAAAACATAGGGACAAAAGAAGAAATTGCACAAAACGTGCAATTTCTCCTTTTGCCACAATGTTTTCCACTTTTTGTCATAGGTTATCCATTCAATTATGGAGATTTTCTATTTTTTGACAAAATACGTTCAAAGTTGTCTGCTGCAGAAATGTTGTATGAGGGAAAGAGTTAAATATCTGAATATGACAATCAACTGCACACAAAAGGGTGAAAAGAACAGAACTCTTGTAACCAAAGGAGACAACTCTACTTAGAATAAGCGGATAGAAACCACATTCAAACTATTCAATATCTTCTAATGATACAGCGTTTCACTTAACCCTTTCCCACCTGCAGACGCATTTTACGCAATAGCAGCAGACGACTTTTGAAAACATTGTGGCCAAAGGTGAAATTGCTCATGATGAGCAACTTTTCCTTTGGCCACAATATTTTCAACTTTATACAATGTACACCATAACAATTGAGCTATCTTTTATGGAATTTTTCAGCTTTTTGCCACTATGTTTACAAGGTTGTCTGCTGCAGATTTGTTGTATGTGGGAAACGGTTAATATCATTGGAATATCTGCACCAAGTGAGAAGATATCGAGGGCTTGGTGTGAAACGGTTGTAACTAAAATTGGTAATTTTTTACCAAGGTTAATCACTTCGCCATAAAGCCTTTATAAGCGTTAAATCCTTTTTCTTGGTAAACAATGGAAATTTAGGTGCCATTGCTCGTTCTGAGCAATGGCACCTAAATTTGCATTGTTTACAAAAGGGTCAAAATTGCACCTAAACCAGGGTTTTCAAAATAGGTTTTTATTTACAACTGGTTCACGCCAAGCCCTCATAAAATCAACAAGTACAAAACAAGCATAAAAAAAGTCACATGGTGGAGCGAAGCTCGATTTGCTTATTCCTGCATCTGTAGAAGACATCTTTTAAAATCATTGTGGAACAAAAATAAATAAGCTATTGCTCCTTTTGCCCCAATTTGTTCAACTCTATTCAATAACTTATCGTTCGCTTGTTTGCAAAGTTGTCCGCTGCTGATTTGCTGTATATAGGAAAGTGTAAACTGTTTACTTGACATGCTATTTTTAAAATTTCTTTGGAAAGATCTAAAAAAAAACCATATATATGTATATGTAAGGATATTTTGAAGTATTATTTGGAGAAAGAGTTGAAAACATGATCAGAAAGGGAGAAATTGCTAGTTATTAACAAAGTTGTCCTATTTGCAAAATATTTTCAAAAGTTGTCTGCTGCCATTAGGCTTTCTTATGTTATCCGTATGACAGAAATGGTATATACATTAAGTTTTTCGTTCAGCTGAAATGAAGCCGCCTATGTGTGAGATGGTGTCTAACATATTCAATCCCTGTGATATTGGCTTTATGATTAGAAGTATGGTCATGAACAAGGAAGGAACTCAAAAAGAATCACGTCGTAAAATATATAACTATAAGGTATGGTTACATCAATAATTTTCTTTTAACCCTTTCCCTCATATAGACGCTTTCTGACGCCTCTGCAGCAGGCGGCTTTTTGAAAACATAGTGACAAAAGAAGAAATTGCACAAAATGTGCAATTTCTCCTTTTGCCACAATGTTTTCCACTTTTTGTCATAGGTTATCCATTCAATTATGGAGATATTCTCTTTTTTGACAAAATGCGTTCAAAGTCGTCTGCTGCAGAATTGCCGTATGAGGGAAAGGGTTAATTCTCTCCCATCTGCAGCAGATAACTTTTGCAAACATTTTGGCGAAAGCGAAAATTGCTTATGACAAGCAATTTATCCTCTTGCCACAATGTTTTCAACCCTATTCAATAATAAAACATTCATTTATAGAGGTCTACCATATGTTTAACCCTTTCCCTCATGTAGACGCTTTCTGACGCCTCTGCAGCAGACAAGTTTTGAAAACATTGTGAAAAAAGAAGAATTTGCGTAAAACAAGCAATTTCTCCTTTTGCCATAATGATTTTAACTTGATTTAGTAATTATACCCTCATTTATAGGGGTTTTCTATATTTCTGTCCACATGTTTTCAAACTGGTCTGCTGTAGATTTGTGGTATGTGGGAAAGGGTTAACTAGCTGTTTTCAAAGTGGTCTGCTGCAGATTTTTTCATAATGTGGGAAAGGATTACTGCTGCAGATGTGTTTAATATTGGTTTATTAACAATGTTGATTAAGTTATTTAGGCTGTTTTTCTGTAACATTCGTAGGCAATTCTTAGAATATGAGGTAATTGGGTTAACCATTTTTCCACATACAACAAATCTGCAGCAGACGACTTTGAGCTTATCCAGGCAATAAATTCGAAAGTCTATAAAGGGAAGAACAATTATTGAATAAAGATGAAAACACTGGGGTTAAAGTCGTCTGCTGCAGAGGCATCAGAAAGCATATTTATGTGAGAAGGGTTTTAGGTTATGACCCCTTCAAAACGAGCCATTTCTCTTTCATGTCGCATATTCTGATCACTCTCTGTCCGCCATCTATCGTTTGTCGTTAACTTTTAGCTTTTAAACATCATCTCCTGAACCACAGGACCAATTTCAACCAAACGTCACAGGAATGTTCCTTTGGTCATCCTTTTTCAAATTGTTCAAAGATTTAAATTCCATGGAGAACTTTGGTTGCTGCGCCATCAGAAGGGGGGTAAAGTGTCCAAACTTTAAAATTCGTCTGCTCTGAATCTGCTTGTAAGATTCCAATATAATTTAGTAGAAATGATCCTTGGGTGACCCTCTTCAAATATTGTTCAAGCCATATTGATTGGTTGAAAAACATGGTAGCCAGGTTGGATCAGAAAAGGGGCAAAATGACAAAATTTAAAAATTCCATCATTTTGAAAGTGCTTCTCTGATTTTAAGATCAATGCATAGAAAATTAACTTTTAGCTTCAAATGACAACTCCTACATTTCCATTGGACCAACTTCAACATAATTTAACAGAAATGATACTTTGTTGGTCCTCTTTCAAAATTGTTCAAAGACATACATTCCGTGTAGAACTTTGGTTACTGGGGCATCACAAAGTGAGAAAAATGCCCAAATTTTAACATTCTTCTACTTCCAAATCTGCTTGTCCGTTTCCGAGATAATTCTATAGAATCGTTCCTTGAAAGACCCTCTACAATAATTGTTCAAGCCATAATGTTTGGTTGAAAATCAAGGCAGCAAGGTGGCATCAGAAAAGGGGAAAATAACATTCTCCTAGAAATTTGCAGTTAAATATTTGCTACTATACTATCACTCAGGTGATCGATTTAGGACCATCTTGACCCTCTTGTTGTGTTTTATTTTATGTTTACATTTTCTCACATATAGAGGCAATATGGAATGGATATGTGGATAGAATCATTAGCTGGTCAGGATAATAGCTACGATGTTAAATTACATGGCTTTTCCCTGCTGAAAATTATCTGGAAGTATATAATGGATACTAAGTCTACAGAATGTCAAACAGGTAATTAATTATATTGTACATGTATTGCTAAGACTCATAGAAACTGACAGGCATATAAAAAAGCATAATTTCCTGGTAGAAAATAATTTTGTTGGGAGATTATCAGATGCCCGGATGATTTTAAATGATGTCATAATTATATAGTACACAACCAGCTTTCTTTGCTATACATTTTCACTTCATAAACCATTTTACACTTTACATTTTACAAGTCTGCAGCAAACTACTGTGACAAAATCTTGGCAAAGCTCTGGAAACTATCTTTATATTAAAGTATGATTATCAAAAAGATTTGAAAACATTGTAGCTAAAGTTGTCTTTGATACTATTTCAAAACACATGTGCAAGTCGGAAAAGTGCCATCAACACAGCTACTATAACGTGAACTATAAGAAATGATATCAATTTCCATTGATCCTGTATGTTATTAGTCGCAGGACAGGAGCCCGTAACTTATATTTTTAAAAGCATTTCGGAAATGACATGGGAGGATGAGTTATCATTAGAAAAAAACAAATTTTTTAATGTCTTGAACATATTACAATTGCATTTGTTAAAAAAACACTTATAAGTTATGACACATCTAAAATGAAATAAATATTCCGATGTTTTAAGTATTTGCAGTTTCTTTATTTTGACTCGCATTTTTGCTTAGATCCTTTCCCTCATATAGATGCTTTCTGATGCCTCTGCAGTAGACGGTTTTTGAAAACATAGTGACAAAGAAGAAATCGCTTAAAACGATCAATTTCTCCTTTTGTCACAATGTTTTCCACTTTTTGTTTTGTGCAATTTCTTCTTTTGTCACTATGTTTTCAAAACGTCGTCTGCTGCAGATGCGTCCGAAAGCATCTATATGGGAGAAAGGGTTAATACAATTTAAATTGGGTTTCAGTAACTGATGTCAATCCAGCACTGATGAGTCTGGAAGGACAAGTTTCTGCAGATTTTACGGGTGTACACGATGCTGTGTTCAATGCCGCATTTTTAAAGAAAGGTGTAAGTTTACGCATTTGCTTCTTATATCTGCACAATGGACAAGATTCTAGAAGATCACTTATATTCATTCCTGTTTGTGTGTATTCATATTGAAATATAACCCTTTTTCCCACATAAAGATGTTTTTTGATGCCTCTGCAGCAGACCACTTTTGAAAACATTGTGGCTAAAGGATAAATTGCTTATAATGAGCATTGTGTTATCAACTTGATACTTTCACATAAACTGTTCGTCATTCCTTCAATATTCCTTCCATATTGACTCTACAAAACATAATAATGTTTACTGCAGAAAGAATTGTATTTCTTAACATAAAATTCACTTTAAAAGTTGCAAATATATTTAAAGTTTGAAAATAATGTCTCCAAACTATATTCTTCATCAAACTGATTGTACATGAAAAGACTACTAACCCTCCCTTTCCCACATACAGCAAATCTGCAGCAGACGACAGTGAAAACAGAGTGACAAAAACCTGAAACATCTCCATAAAAGATTAATTGTTAAATAAAGTTGAAAACATTGTGGCCAAAGGAGAAATTGCTCATCATGAGCAATTTCACCTTTGGTCACAATGTTTTCAAAAGGTGTCTGCTGTTATTGCGGCAAAATGCGTCTGCAGGTGGGAAAGGGTTAAGAAGATTTTACTTTGAATTTATCACACTATATTGATTAGCGTATGAATAAAAAGGTTCCTATATAATGAGTTGTTACAGGGCATATTTGAATACGGTCATGATGCAAATGCAAAGGAAGGAGATTGTTACATGATAATCACCTTTCAAAAATTGTCATGTTTGCTGACTGTTCCTAGTAATTTCTGGCTGGCTATATGAAAGCTTGCCTATCTGAGTTTGTGATAACATTTCTAATAATCACTAAATCACAATATAACTATCAGAAAATTTCAAAGGATACAACTCTTAAGAGATCATGTTCGGTTAACTTAACCCTTTCCCATATATAGATGAATTATGACACAAATTCAGCAGATGTAAACATTATTGAAAAAGGAGGAATTGCTCTTCATGTTATTTACTCTATTGAATAATATAATTTCATTTATAGAGGCTTTTTTGCTGCAGATTTGCTGTATGAGGGAAAGGGTTGAAAATATATTGATATGCAACATGCCTGAGAATGTATTCTTTAACAACATTAACTTTCAATTACTGAAGGTATAGTTATTGAAAAAAGATACAAAGAAAAATTTCCTTTTTCCCCATGATGTTTTAAAATATGTGTGCTGCTTATAATTCTGCAGCAGACGACTTTGACCATATTTTGTCAAAAAATAGAAAATCCCTATAATTGAATAGATAACCTATGACTAAAAATGGAAAAAATTGTGGCAAAAGGAAAAATTGCTCTTTTGAGCAATTTCTTCTTTTGTCACTATGTTTTCAAAAAACCGTCTGCTGCAGAGACGTCAGAAAGTGTCTATATGAGGGAAAAGGTTAAATCCCTTCACTGTGATGTCACTCATATGAACATTATTCTGTATATTAAAATCTGTATAATGGGCCAAAAGCCTAAATTACTGAATTAACATAATGTGATATTATATTGTGGCACATGGTATTGTCTTTACAGTTGCTGAATGCTGAACTCCAGAGTTTATATAATGAAATGTCAGCAGATGGACTCGGTTCTTTTACAGAAAGGATCAGTTACAATATTACCAGGACAGTTTACATGCGTTTGATCCAGGATGTTAGCACTTCAATGCCAGTGATGGATGGAGATATGGATAGGAACCAAATGGATAAGAAAGTTGAAAAAATGGTAAAAAAAGTGATATCGCAGGGTACTTCAATGACTGAAGAAGAATTGCTTTATGCTGTACGAAATCTCACAGGTATCATGGTAGAACTCAAGCTTCATTTCACACAGAACACCTGTTTCAACAAGGTCTATGACAAACTCATGAACTACATACGCAATATTAGAGAATCTACCACAGACAATCTTAATGCTGACATTGAACCCCTCTTTCAAAATATTGAGCTTATCAAAAAGATTTCAGGCATGTCTGAAGGCTTTCCAAAGAAGAATGCATCAGAACTTGAAGTAAGTGGTTGTATCAAACGAATTGATGGTTACCTAGACAGCAAATGTGAAAAAGATTATATGGATATGACACCAGAGATAAGGACCAACATCTGCCTTATGAATGAGTTCCGCAAATATATTAATGAACGAAAAAGTTTCTTGAAGTTCAATTACATCCGGGCCAAATTACAGAAAGCTGAGGGTAAGCCATTTTTAGTTCACTTCAACAAAAAGTGCATTAAGTGAGCTATTGTGACCTACATCAACAATTGATTTAAAACAATCTCCTTTTAAACCACTGGGTTAATTTCAGCCATATTATACAGATATGATCCTTTGGTTGTACTTTTTAAAAGTTGTTTAATAAAGAATTAAACGTTATGTAGAATTCTGGTTGCTGTGATATTAGAAAACAGATTAAATGACACAATTTTGAAACCCTTTTACAATAGATTGGTAGAAATGTCCCCTCTACAAAATTGTTGAAGCCATATTGATTAGATGACAAATGGGCCATCAAATGGCAAGAGACCAAAGAGATAAAAAAAAATATTCAGAAATGTTCCTTGGGTGAAGTTTGTTTAACCCTTTCCCTCATATAGACACTTTCTGACGCCTCTACAGCAGACGGCTTTTTGAAAACATAGTGACAAAAGAAGAAATTGCACAAAACGTGCAATTTCTCCTTTTGCCACCATGTTTTCCACTTTTAGTCATAGGTTATCCATTCAATTTAGGAGATTTTCTATGTTTTGACAAAATATGTTCAAAGTCGTCTGCTGCAGAATTGTCGTATGAGGGAAAGGGTTAAACTGATACAATTTGTAAAATATCATGGCCACCAGGTGTGGAGTGGAGAAGGGTTGCTTTTCAAACGTAATGGCCTGATTTGAAGACACCACATTATGCAGGTCCTTCTTCATTGAAACTGCTGGTTTGATTTTAAGATGCTAGAACTGTTAAAAAGGTGACCACCCTTTTCTATAAAAAGAAAAAACAAAGAAAAAATGCTCCTTGGGTAACCTACTATCAAGATTGTTCAAATTATTTTAATCCGTTGAAAAACAGTGGCTTGTCTCTCCCTTATATATGCATAGTAAATACTTAAAAACCGCCTTGTTCAAAAGTTCTGGCCTAATAGGTAACTTAATTGGCACAATTGTTCCTTGTTTGACCCTTTAGAAAGATTGTTGAAATTATTCTGATCCATTTGAAAACTTAGTCACCAGGGCGAAGGGCTTACTTTCCCTATACAGTAAATAGTAAAAACTTTAAAAGTATATTTGTCTAATAAAAGTCAAGATTGTTCAAATTGTTCGGAACTGTAAAAAAAAAGGACAAGACCCCCAGGGGCTGGGGCTTGATTTCTTTATATATTTATTTAGTGAAAACTTTAAAAATCTTTTTTATCAAAAGTACTCAACCCTCTATTAAGATTGTTCAGATTATTCCGATCTGTTGATAAACATTGTCACCTTACCCACATGTAGATGCATTTTAAAACCTTTGCAGTAGACAACTTTTGAAAAAATCATGTGCAATTTCTACTTATTCCACACTGTATTCTATCTTTTCAACAATTAAACCTTCCCTTATGGAGATTTTCTATAATTTTTCCTTGTGTTTTCAAAAGCATCTGCTGACTTGTTGAATCATCATCAGAATGTGGGAAAGGGTTAACATAGTGTGAGACATAATTGTTATTTTATTGACAAGCATACAGTTGGGACATTGTGATAACATATGAGCCGTCCAGCGAGAAAACCAACATTGTGGACTCTGCGTAAAGTATCACCTTGATCAGCCTAAACATGCCATGCAGGCTAACTCAGACATAACTCAGACATACACTTTTCGCGTCCTGTGGATTTTCTTTTTCAGAAATCATTACTCTATCCCAGGGCTTCGAAAGACCGGTAAAAGTGCCGGTTTGGACCGGAATTCAAATTGCCAGACCGATTGCAATTTTAAAACTTGTAAAAAATCGGTCCGAGAGTCTATCCTCCTTAGACGGAATGTGTCATCCCGGATTAGACTGTGCAGGCTGATCTGGGTCGATACATTACGCAGAGACCATAATGTTGTGGGACGGCTAATATATTTAATTCTTTATTCAAGATGACCAGGTTGATGAAAAAAACAAAGTTATTGTTCACAAAAGGATTTGACTTCTGAGAGGTCATACCCATTATACTTATTCAGAACTTCAAATCTAATGAATGTCCAAAACAAATTAACTATTTCCCACATATAATAAATCTGCAGCAGACAACTTTGAAAACATCGGGACAAGAATATGGAAAGTGTAACTTTTTAACTTATTTCAAAAGATTATGGCAAAAGATATTGATGAATTTCTCCATTTGCCATACTGTTTTCAACAGTTATGTGCTGTAGATGCATTAACCCTTTCCCTCATACGACAATTCTGCAGCAGACGACTTTGAACGTATTTTGTCAAAACATAGAAAATCTCCATAATTGAATGGTAAGCTATGACTAAAAGAGGAAAATATTGTGGCAAAAGTAGAAATTGCTCGTTTTGAGCAATTTCTTCCTTTGTCACAATGTTTTCAAAAAGCTGTATGCTGCAGAGGTGTCAGAAAGCGTCTATATGAGGGAAAGGGTTAAATCTCGTCTACATGTTGGATTGGGTTAAATGATGTAAGATTGTAAATTATAAAGCTTTCCCATCTGTAGACGCGTTTTGACGCATCTGCAGCTGACAGCTTTTAAAAACATTGTGAAAAAAGTACAAATTGCTCAATTTTTAGCTCCACTGGCTGAAAGCTATTTTGCCTTATATAGCTATAGTGAAAACTATACTTCTTCTCCGAAAGTGTTCAGCCGATTTTCAAATAATTTTGTAGAGATGTTCCTTGGCTGACCACCCTCTATCAGATTCCTTCAAGCCATGTTGATTGGTAAAAAAACATGGCCGCAAGAGGGCGGGGCTATTTTGCCTTATATGGCTAAAGAGAAAACTTAAAAAATTCTTCTTCTCCGAAAGTGTCTGGCTGATATTCAAATAATTTTTCAGAAATGTTCCTAGGCTGACCCTCTATCAGATTCCTTCAAGCCATGTTGATTGGTTAAAAAATATGGCTACCAGGGGGTGGGGCTATTTTGCCTTATATGGCTTTAGTGAAAACTTAAAATATCCTCTCCTCCGAAAGTGTTGGGCCAATTTTCAAATAATTTTGAAGAAACATTCCTTGGGTGACACTCTACACGATTCCTTTAAGCCATGGTGGTTGGTAAAAAACATGGCCACCAGGGGGCAGGGCTGTTTGAAGATTTGATTTTTGCCTTATGGCCGTGGAGCGATACTGGGCCTCTTGTTTTCAATAATTATACGTACAATAATATAGATTTTCCATAATTTTGAGTAGACAAGTTGTTTGTTGCAGATTTGTTGTATGTGGGAAAGGGTTAAGAGTCACATCAGTTGAAAACCAACCTACAAAGATTTTGAAATCAATGACTGACTGATCTGGATTTTTGCTTGTCACAAGGTCCCATAGATCAGTTTAGTATCATGGGGTCCATATAGATAATATATACAAAGAGTGCTATCAAAATATTTCTACATTTTATAAACAGACATGGATGATAACGATATGGAGGAAAGTAAAAAGGATTTGAAGGAAGATCCACTTAGAATAATAGCCTCTAACTACAATCCCTGGATTATGAATAACAAAGGTAAGACAGTGGTGCAGAGGTAGAGCGATGGTCTCTTGTACCAAAGGTCCACGGTTCAAGTGATGAGCTTTGGAATTTGTTCACACAAATGGCTGGAGTACTGGTTAAGTCTTCAGGAAGAAATCAAGCATGATTAATATAAGCTGAAAGCTTGTTTAGCAATTGATTTAAAATAAAAAAGTTTAAACTAAAGGTAAGTACCAATTTAATGCACTGAAATATAGAAAAAGAAATAATTATGAGTGTCTTGGTCACTGATTAATATTTAGGTTATTTTTTAGCCCACCTGTGCATGAAGTGCAGGGATGAGCTATTGTGATCACAAACCATCTTGCAGGTTCTTCCTCTGTCCATTCACATTTCATATTCACTGTTCCTAAGGTGGTCCTCTTTCAATATTGCTCAAATGATTAAAATTCTATGTAGATCTATGGTTGCTGCAGCATCAATAAAAACAGAAATGCCAAAACTTCAAAAGAACTATTTGAAAATAATTTGACAACATTTTTCCTTTGGTGATCGACCCTCTTTCTAGATTATTCAAAGTATTATGATTCATTGAAAACAAAATGGCCACCAGGGGGCGGAACTTGTTTTTCTTATATATTCATACAGTAAATACTGAAAAGATCTTCTTGCCAAAATGTATGGGCCAGGTTTAACAGTAATTTAGCACAAACATTTAATGTTCTTTGCCTGACACTCGAACAAGATTGTTAAAATTATTCTGATCTATTGAAAAACATGTCTGCACTTCTTGTCCAAAAGTACATGCATGATTTGAAAATAATTTGGTACAAATGTTCCTTGTGTGACCTTAAAAAAGCATGTTCAAATGTTATAGATCCATTGAAATACATGGTCACTCAGGGTCAGGGCTTGTTTTACCTATATTATGCATGTATAGTGGAAACTTTAACTTTAAAAATCTTCTTTTTCAAACTACAAGCCTGATTTAAAAATAATTTGGCACAAACATTCCTTGGGTGTCCCTCTACCAAGCTTGGTATCCGTTCAATCCGTTGAAAAACTTGGCCACCAAAGGGTGGTGCTTGTTTTCCTTATATGTATAGAGTGAAAAAACTTTAAAAATCTTCCTGTCCAATTTAGCAAAGGGTCGATTTGAAAACAATTTAGCGTATATGTTCCTTGGATGACCCTCTACCAAAATGGTTCAAAATTACCCTTTCCCACATGTAGACACATTTTGACACATCTATAACAGGGCAAAATTTCAAAACATTGTGACAAAAGAAATGTTAATGCTCATGATGAGCAATTTTGTCTTTGGCCACAATGTTTTCATAATTTTACTTTCATTTATAGCGTGTTTACAAAGTTTTGCCTAGATATATGTCATCTACTGTAGCTTTGTTATGTGTGAGAAAGGGTTAACGTTGTTCTATAGCAGAAAACGTTTTCAGCCATATCCAATTAGAGTTTCAGATATCAACTGTCTATGAAATATGGCAACACACTCCAATATTCAGATGATTGTCAGAATAATCCTTTCCCACATACAACAATTCTGCAGCAAATGACTTTAAACATATTTTGTCAAAAAATTGAAAATCTCCATAATTGAATGGATAACCTATGACTAGAAGTGGAAAACATTGTGGCAAAAGGAGAAATTGCTTGTTCTGAGAGCAATTTCTTATTTTGTCACTATGTTTTCAAAAAGCCGTCTGCTGCAGAGGCGTCAGAAAGCGTCTATATGACGGAAAGGGTTAATGCATTCTTTTATCCTTTACAGGCGAGTTTATCAAGTACATGGTTAACCCAACTCTGGACAAGGTCTGTATGAGGAAGATGGCAACATGTCAATGTCAAGAATGTCATGATGGTGAAATGGGTGATGGAATGGATGGTGGGAAGAGTGATGGTGGAATGGATGGAGCGGGTTTATTTGGTGGAACAGGTGGAAATACGGATGGTGATGATGGAGTTTTATAAATGGGTGAGGATGGTGGGGAAATTGGTCCATTATATTCCTGGAAAAGGACCGTAAATAATTCTTAAATTCTTCAATGAAGGTTTTTAACCACAAACCTATTTGCACACTGGTTTCATGAATTGGCATGATTTTAACCTCCCAATCCCCATACAAAAGAGGGCTTTTCTGATGCCTCTGCAGCAGACGGCTTTTTGAAAACATTATGAGTGACAAAAGAAGAAATTGCACAAAACGTGCAATTTCTCCTTTGGCCACAATGTTTTCCACTTTTTGTCATAGAATATCTCTATAATTGAATGGATAACCTATGTTTTGACAAAATACGTTCAAAGTAGTCTGCAGCAGAATTGCCGTATGAGGGAAAGGGTTAAAGCAGACGGCGTTTTGAAAACATAGTGACAAAAGAAGAAATTGCACAGAATGTGCAATTTCTCCTTTTGTCACAATGTTTTCCACTTTTAGTCATAGGTTATCCATCTTTTGACAAAATATGTTCAAAGTCTTCTGAAGCAGAATTGCCGTATGAGGGAAAGGGTTAGGTTGAAAGTAGATAATTTAACCATTAGCCTGTTGTAAGACACTAAAATTTGATTCAAGAAATTTAGAAAATATAAGTCCTCATCTACACTATCCAATTCTCAAATCTTAATCTTTACTCAATTGATATGCCAGACCAAACCCAAGATGGCTTGGTACAGCAGGATATGGCTTTGTTGATGAATAGGTAGCCTCGGTTTAACCCTTTTCCTCATATGGATGCTTTCTGATGCCTTTTTGAAAACATGGAGACAAAAATAGAAATTGCTCAAATCAAGCAATTTCTCCTTTTGTCACCATGTTTTCAACTCTATTCTATTATTGTACTTTCATTTAAAGGGAGTTTAATTTTTTTGTCGGGTATGCAGATTTTTTGCATGTGGGAAAGGGTTAAACAAGAATTATATTTCAATTGACTAATCAGAATTTATTGTTTATGAACTATTTTGCGATGATACTGGACTTTGATAATGGACTGTGGATATTTGACAGATAATAATAGGCATTGATTAATGGTCTTTAACCAGTGATAATGGACTTAGATTCTGGAATACGGACAAAGAGATGGAATTTTGTTTTAAGGATAAAATTATGTATATCTGTTTATAATGCTAATAAATTTTAATAATCAAAATTTATCAACTATATTTGGGGTTTGAAATTTTAGATATATGAACACTCCCACTGAAATAGTATTGTAATTATAAGACAGCATTCAATTAAGGTGCATTGGTTGATTGTTTTGGAATTTGAAACTTTCTTTCAAACCAATTTCACTGCACTTGATTCTAATTTAGGTAAAATAAATCCACACTAACATTTTAATTTTAATATCACTTTATAAATCCTTGAAACAAAGTCTAGTTGTGTGTGTGTGTTAATGATGAATGTATGTTAAATTTTCAATTTTTACTTCTGTGTTATAACCCGGCTGTAGCTTTTCCGGGGAGACTTACCAAATTCCATGGAAAATCCCCGGAGTATTCGGACAACTTTCCAGGGATAATCTGACACTTTCCATGGAAATTCCAGGACATTTATGTGGAAAACCCGGAAATTCCATGGACAACCCGGAAAAGTTTCACGTAAACCCCGGAAAAGTTCCATTGACACCCTGGAACGGTTCCATGGACATTCCGGGACCCCGGAGTATTCGGACACATTTCCAGCATTTCCGCATTTTAACATTAAATTCCTTGGTTTTTTCCATGGTTTTTCCATGGTTTCCGTGTATTTTCCGTGTATTTTTGTATTTTCTGTTATGAGTCCCCGGAAAAGCTACAGCCGGGAGATGTTGTGATATTAAAAAACCTAATTAAATTTCTGTTTTTCTCCCAAATAAATTGAAATAAAACAATTGTAATTTTTACATCTTTAATTAAACAACATGTTGTTCATAAAACATTTGGTTTATAATTATATATATATTTTTTAACCCTTTCCCACATATAGTAAACTGTAACGGACGACTTTGAAAATGTCTACTCAAACATATGGATAATTTGCATAATTGTAGGTATAATTACTGAAAAAAGTTGAAAACATTGTGGCAAAAAGAGAAATTGCTTGTTTTGAGGAATTTCACCTTTTGTTACTATGTTTTCAAAAGTCGTCAACTGCATGGGTGTCAGAAAGCGTCTATATGTGGTTAAGGGTTAAGTGACTGTTTTTTCGACAATTGAATACAAATTGCATACTTGATTTTCCTTGTAGATCAGAACCTTCCCTATAATGACTAAATTACGCGCAGTGTATTTCATATATTAACCCTCCCTTTCTCCCATACAGCAAATTATGCAACAGCTGACTTTGAAGACATCTAGGCTAACATATGGACAGTTTAGAAGTATAATTATTGGATAGAGCTGAAAACATTATAGAAATAGAGAAATCTGCTCACTTAGAGCAATTTATCCTTTTGCCACACCAATGAGCAATTTCTCCTTTTGACACTATGTTTTCAACCTTTTTTTCAGTAATTATACCATTTTTTCTAGAGAATTTCCATGTCTTGAGAAGATGTTTTCAAAGTCGTTTGCTGCAGATTTGCTGTAAGTGGGAAAGGGTTAGATAACCAGATCATCTCAGTGGTGCCTGTATATTAACTATTTTTCTCAGAAAGTCTCCAACAAAGGTAACAAGGTAAAGATTAATCAACCATTGCCCTTATAAAAAATGTCCTTTCTAAAATTGTTGCTACATAAAATAGAAACATGTGCTTGTCATGATAATTTTCTGCTTGTGTTACAATGTTTTCTGTTCTTTCCGAAAATTGTTACTTGATTTAACAAGATTAATATCATACTTTTCAAAAGATGTATAAAAAAAAAAGGCATGAATTATCATTCCCAGTATTTATACCTTCTTTTATAGAGATGTTCCATGTATTTGCCTAGATGTTCCCATGTATTTGCCTTGATGCTTTCAGTGTGGCCTGATGCAGATGTAATGTAAAAGATATAATGTATAGCTGAGATGATCTGGTTATATTGATACCATGTTTAGTTTAGTCTTTTAAATATTTTATTAATTAGATACATGTTGTGTCCTTTTCTTGTTGTTTTTTAAATGGACACCAGCTTTGATAGTAAACCTCTGTCATGATGTTGCTTTGTCATTAGTTCCCCCTTAACCCTTTCCTACATACAGCATATCTGCAACAGACAACTTTGAAGACATTAAATTTAGTATAAAATATGAAAAGTCTCTATAAATGAAGGTATAATTACTAAAAAAAAAAGAGTTGAAAGTGTTGTGGCAAAAGGAGAAATTACTCATTTTGAGCAATTTCTCCTTTTGCTACAATGTTTTCAAGAGTCTTCTGTTGCAGATGTGTCAACATGCATCTATAGGTGGGAAAGGGTTAACTCAGCACCAAGTTGTTGATACAAATGTACTATTGAAAACGGGCAATATGTAGAGCAGTTCACAAATTAAGACAGATATTCATAAGTAATATTAGCTTTGAAGATGTTTTGTCAAACAATGGAAAATCTCTATAATTGAATGGATAACCTATGACTAAAAGTGGAAAACATAGTGGCAAAAGGAGAAATTGCTTGTTCTGAGAGCAATTTCTTCTTTTGTCACTTTGTTTTCAAAAAGCTGTCTGCTGCAGAGGCATCAGAAAGCGTCTATATGAGGGAAAGGGCTAAGGTGATTGTAGTGGCATTCTACCATCACCAGGCACAGATTTACTGGATCAAATTTATTTTATTTAACTGTACAAGACATCTGATTGGTCAAAAGACATGATCAGTGGCTGATTGGTGAACAGTGCGCAACCAGATTAATCTGTATGAATGTGCAGATTGTTCTGAATCTACACTGGGGGCTAATGCACTATTCGTCTGGAGGTTAAGTTAAGCTGATACTCACTGATAACATTTCAATGACTTGATAATATTGCTATGATGTTCCGCTGGTTCGGGACTTAAACTATGATCTATGAATTCAAAAAACTATTATCTATGTCATTACAAGACAGGATTATGTTACGTGTCATTGTAATGGGGTAACATAAAGGGATGTTTCCACGGGGCTACAATGCTAGGTATTTTGTTAGAGGTTACATCTCTGTCTCCTCTATCTAGGTGGACAGTGAAGACTAAAGTGAGATCTCTTCAGTCTTTACTGCTAGCTAATGGAACAAGCCAATCAGATGTCTTAATTTGCAACAATTCACTCCTGCATGGAATGGTTGACAAGCTGTCTGCAAAAGTCGACTTTTGTCAACATGTTTAGAAATGGTGAAATTTCTCATTTCAATTAATTGCTATCAAAAGGAATTATGCAGTTGATTGATACTTGAAAATGTTTTTCAATGACAAATTCAAAAGGTTATATGCTGGAAAGGGTTAACAACTTTGAGGAAAAAACAGTTATGCTTGAAATGAGCAGTGGCTGTTTTTTCCTATTACAGCTGCAATTTTAAGCAGTAAAGTGTTTGTTAGATAGCAGTGAATGAGTTGTTGACATTATGTTGTGTTTACTTTAACCCTTTGCCAGATCCAAAAATCATCAGAAGACGACTTTGAAAACATCTAGGCAAAAATATGGAATATCTCTTTAAATAAAAGTATTATCATTGAATAAGGTTGAAAATATTGTGGCAAATGGAGAAATTGCTCATCATGAGCAATTTCTTCTTTTGCCACAATGATTTTCAAAAGACGTCTGCTACAGAGGCGTCAGAAATCGTCTGTATGTGGGAAAGGGTTAATGTGTTTACTTTAAATCTTACAATGATTCTATTAAAACTAACACAATTTAATTATACCTCACAATAGTTTTTCTCAACATAATATTATATCATTTTATCCAAAGGTGTATTTCCCCCTATCACTTCCATAGGGGCATACAACTTGAATGCCTGGTGTAATATCAGCCCCTAGCAATCACAAATATGTTGTTAGTAGAGCATAAACCATTTAAGAAGGCATGAAAAATTCATTTTGTTTGACATGGAAACAATAGTGAATTGATAAAAGCAATTGATATACAGTTTGTCAACAACAAATAACGACTAAACTATGTTATTTTTAACGAAGTAATCCAAGAACACATTTCTAAGAAATGTCATCAAGAACAGATTACCTTTGTTTAATTCAAGACTTATGGCGTTGGGTTTTTCAAATAGTGCAAGCACAAAGAATTCAAAACATATACCTTTGGTGTAAATTGATCTTTATTAGTTTTCTTCATCTACACTTTAACTTGCCTGATTTTCAAACATTACTTGACTATATTGTACTTGACCAGACAATCCGTGTGTTATTCCGTCCACTAGTTATAAATTCAATTATAAAATTGTGCACCCTTTGGTATATATTTTTGGAGAATATATATTTTTGCTGCATTATGCACAAGTTTGTAAAGAGATTGCCAGTAATGATTTCCACATTGAGAAATTATTTAACTATTTACTATGGAATTGGAATCTAAAAAACAACTTGGATATTTATGAAATTAGATTTAATAACATTTGAACATGCTGGCGTGAAACAGATAAAAGCGAGAAACAGCTTATCTTTTTACCATCTTAATCCTGTTGAAAATAATCACAATTTACATGAAGAATAAAGCTGACAGTCAGTTTAATAAATCTAAAGAAAGCATATTTTTTAATATTTCGAGAATGAATTGGTATTGGATTTAATGCCATTTGAACATGACTGTGTGATATAGGTAAATGCAAGAAAATGCTTATCTTTTTAACTATCTTACTCTTTTTGAACAAATTATAATAGATATGAAAAACAAAGATGACCATCAACTCAATAAAACTATGAGAAAATAGTAGCATTTCAATTAATTAATTTTTATTATTTAAGCCTCATATTTTGGTCACAAATTATGAATGAAAAAGTGAAATATAAGATAAGTCCGCATGGGAATGTAGTAGCATCTGTTTCTGCAATATTTGATAAGAAATGGCAATATTATTGTTTTAAAGTTCAAATTAACCCTTCCTCAAATGACATGCAAAGGTTGCTATGAAAGCAAAGCAGCATATTTTGAAAAAGGAGATAATATCATTTGCAACCTTTACCATAGCAGCATGGTACCTTTATATGATTTAGTTTGTTATAAGGCTACTTTCACCAAAGATGTTGTAAACTGTTACACTGATTTGAAACTTCTATGTGCTATACTTTGAAAACATTTTAAAGATCTGGGAAACTGCATAAAGAATACTTTTGTAACTAATATAACACTAGTAACAGGAGACATTTTCCAGTTTCCAAAACATTGTCTGCGGTGTCAAAAGTCGTCTGTATCGGAGAAAATTTAACACTGTATGTTGAGGAGGGTTAATTCTATTTTGTTCTTTTTGTTATCTGAAACTGTGATAGATTCTTTAGCTGTTATACTGGACTATAATAAAACACTTGTTAGTTTAAATCAGTCGTTGTTTCTTGGCCAAACTCAAACATTATTCAATCCGTAGTGTAGTCATAGCCGCAGAAATGAGAGACCAGGGCTTGATCCCCAATTATCCGGTCTTATTAACTCTTTCCCTCATATAGACGCTTTCTGACGCCTCTGCAACAGACGGCTTTTTGAAAACATAGTGACAAAAGAAGAAATTGCACAAAACATGCAATTTCTCCTTTTGCCACAATGTTTTCCACTTTTAGTCATAGGTTATCCATCCAATTATAGAGATTTTTATATTTTTGACAAAATATGTTCAAAGTCGTCTGCTGCAGAATTGTTGTATGAGAGAAAGGGTTAAGGCCTGAAATGAGCCCGTCCATGGGAAAAGGTACAAGTTGGTATTTCTGAACAATGTAGGATGAGATCACCATGTACATCATGTGCTCGTCATACCAGAATCGACATAAGTTTAAAGAAAATTCTAACAAACTTTTTTAAATAATATGTGAACGGTGTAGATCTTGATCAGATTATGTGGATTCTACTGACTGATCTAGATCTACACTGTTCATAAAATCTGACTTGGACTGTTTGACACCGACTGGCTCAAATGATAGTATTATGCTCCTGTTAGGGTTACCAGGCTTATTGATATAGACTTGTAGCCAATGCAGCAGTGTTGGGATGAATTTACCGGATACACTAGTTAATCATCCAGGGAATTAATGATAACACTGAACTAGTGTTGAAAGCGAAACGAAAGAATATCCGCAAAATCGTAATCATATGGTAGTGATGCTGCATGACAGGGACATTGAACGAAATGGTATCTTTGAATGACAATGGGACTTTGTCACTTTTGTTTTCTCAAAGGCTCAACTCACTCTATCCAAAGACCTAATAACACAAAGATATGAAACGATCCAATAGACAAAGAACAAATCTCGCGAATGTTACAGATCTCAAAGCGACAGACCATGTGACCAGCGAGATTACGCGAGATTCCAAAAACCGAATCGGCAGCCATTTGCAATTTGAAGTAATGTGAAAACATGGATAATTAATTGATAACTCCTCAACAAATGTAAAGATTTGATGACTGAATGACTGAAAGACATTAATTGGTAAGTAGTTTACGTTTATAAATCATTTATATCAGGTGATGTTAATTTGATAATAAACATTAATTTTCTAACACAATGGTAAGAAAATTGCGGTCGGTGGTTAGTGGGTGGGGTATAATTAAATATAATTATTTAATTGAGCTTTCAGTTAAGTAGAATGTGTTTTTTCCTCGGTGCTGACATCAATCAATTATTCTTTTTGTTTTACCTCTTGATGTCGTGAACGGTTTTTATAAAATCGGCTTCTATTTGCTTTCATAATCGTATTTTGTCTGAACTGGATTCTGTCTTTTTTCTCTCATTGATTTAAAATTTTGTAATATCACTTTTCAAATATTTGCTTATAACTTCTTCGTTAGTCACCGGATTGATTTGATTGGGGTAATATTCTTTTCCAGTAACTTTTTTCTATTGAGTAAGCTTAAAACAAAAAATTGAAACAATGATTTTCTGTGTTTTAAACAGTATTTAAGATTCCCTTTTGTATAGTGGATCTCGGTATGATCAATTGGTATAAAACAATGATGCTTCTAAGATTTTAGTTTACAGCTCTTATACATGCTAATTATAACCCAAAACATAAAATTCCAATTCTTACATCCCATTATCAGTGCTTAAGCCATGCATTTTTAAAGTTTTATTTATTTTTCTCATGTTTTGTATGCTAAAAGGTTCTGAACTGGATTCTGTCTTTTTTCTCTCATTGATTTAAAATTTTGTAATATCAATTTTCAAATATTTGCTTATTATGGTGGCATATTACTGCCGTAAGATAACCAGTTAATGTTTTGTACATTATTAACTGGTTATCTAGTTAGGGTTTGCGAATTTCACTTAATAAGTAACATACTAACTAGTTAACTAGATAGGATTCGTGTTACCACTTATTTGATATTCTCGAAACGTAAGACTAAAACAGGCATGAAAGTGCCCAGAACTGCCACCAGTTACCTTACCATGCTGTAAAATAAGATTTACACGAGCATTAACTTACAACTGAAACACATTCGTGTTATCAGTTATCGATCACGCGTGTATTGTGCAATAAACGCGTGATCGATAACTGGTAACACGAATCCTATCTAGTTGACCACTTAGTATGTCACATACTAACTGGTTAACTAGATAGGATTCGTGTTACCAGTTATCGATCACGCGTGTATTGCGCAATAAACGCGTGATCGATAACTGGTAACACGAATCCTATCTAGTTGACCACTTAGTATGTCACATACTAACTGGTTAACTAGATAACATTCGTGTTACCAGTTATAAATAGATACTGCGGAGGTCCTTTGTATTTTTCCTTTGGATCGATAACTGTCCAAAGGAAAAATACAAAGGACCTCCGCAGTATCTATTACTAAGTGGTTAACTAGATAGGATTCGTGTTACCAGTTATAAATAGATACTGCGGAGGTCCTTTGTGTTTTTCCCTTGGATCGATAACTGTCCAAAGGAAAAATACAAAGGAACTCCGCAGTATCTATTTATAACTAGTAACACGAATGTTATCTAGTTAACCAGTTAGTATGTGACATAATAAGTGGGTAACTAGATAGGATTTCAGTTGTACGTTAGTGATACTGCGGAGGTCCTTCGTATTTTTCCTAAATGAACTTGCAACTTCCATAGCGGAAAAATACAAAGGACCACCGCAGTATTTATTTATAACTGGTAACACGAATGTTATCTAGTTAACCAGTTAGTATGTGACATAATAAGTGGTCAACTAGATAGGATTCGTGTTACCAGTTATCGATCACGCGTTTATTGCGCAATACACGCGTGATCGATAAGTGGTAACACGAATCCTATCTAGTTAACCAGTTAGTATGTGACATAATAAGTGGGTAACTAGATAGGATTTCAGTTGTACGTTAGTGATACTGCGGAGGTCCTTCGTATTTTCCCTAAATGAACTTGCAACTTCCATAGCGGAAAAATACAAAGGACCTCCGCAGTATTTATTTATAACTGGTAACACGAATGTTATCTAGTTAACCAGTTAGTATGTGACATAATAAGTGGTCAACTAGATAGGATTCGTGTTACCAGTTATCGATCACGCGTTTATTGCGCAATACACGCGTGATCGATAACTGGTAACACGAATCCTATCTAGTTAACCAGTTAGTATGTGACATAATAAGTGGGTAACTAGATAGGATTTCAGTTGTACGTTAGTGATACTGCGGAGGTCCTTCGTATTTTTCCTAAATGAACTTGCAACTTCTATAGCGGAAAAATACAAAGGACCTCCGCAGTATCTATTTAAAACTGGTAACACGAATGTTATCTAGTTAACCAGTTAGTATGTGACATTATAAGTGGTTAACTAGATAGGATTTCAGTTGTACGTTAATAGTCGTTTAAGTCTTATTTTACAGCAAGAAAAGGTAACTGGTGGCAGTTCTGGGCACTTTCATGCCTGTTTTCGTCTTACGTTTCGATAATATCAAATAAGTGGTAACACGAATCTTATCTAGTTAACTAGTTAGTATGTTACTTATTAAGTGAAATTCGCCAACCCTAACTAGATAACCAGTTAATATTTACAAAACACTAACTGGTTATCTTACGGCAGTAATATGCCACCATAGCTTATAACTTCTTCGTTAGTCACCGGATTGATTTAATTGTGGTAATTTTCTTTTCCAGTAACTTTTTTCTATTGAGTAAGCTCAAAACAAAAAATTGAAACAATGATTTTATGTGTTTTAAACAGTATTTAAGATTCCCTTTTGTATAGCGAATCTTGGTATGATCAATTGGTACAAAACAATGATGCTTCTAAGATTTTAGTTTACGGCTCTTAAATTATACAATGCTAAGTAACCCAAAACATAAAATTCCAATTCTTACATCCCACATCAGTGCTTAAGACATGATTTTTAAAATCTTGTATTTAGTTTCTAATTATTTTGTATGTTGAAAAGTACTGAATTGGATTCTTTTTTTCTCTCATTTATTATAAATTTTGTAATAACTCCATTGATATTTGTTTTAAACTTCTTTGTACGTCACAAGATTGATTAATTTGCGGTAATTTTCTTTTCAGGGAAATAGCAGAAGAGAAAACATAAACAGAGATGATCCCTTTACCAAAGAGAAAGCGAATAATTGTTTGAATTGACTTTTCATGTTGACCATGCACTTAACTGCCAATCTATCAATCCTTAGGTTAATATTTCTCCTATGACCACAATGTTTTCAACTTTATTCAACAATAAAGCTATCTTTTATGGAGATTTTTAAGATGTTTAGCACCTTGTTTTCAAATTTTTCCAGCTGCATATGTGTTGTATGTGGGAAGGAGTTACACGTATCCCACATACATCAAAAACACAGCAGACAACTTTGAAAACATCTAGAATGTATATAATTGAAAGTATAATCAATCAATGGAGTTGAAAAGGTTGTGCCAAAAGAGGGAATTGGTTCCCTTGAGCAATTTCTTCTTTTGCAACAATGTTTTGTAAGTTCTACCGCAAAGTTTTTAGAAAGAGTCTATATGTGGGAAAGGATTAACAATGTTAAATATATTTTACTTAAATACCATGATCAAATCTTATTTATAATTGATGATTTTTGTTTCGTGTTGTTTAATATCACACTTAATAAACGATGCATTATGTGAGACAATCAACTATCAAAGATTGCAAACAATATACCCAAATAAAATGTATGCTGTCAGTTGTTTGAAAAGAGATTTACCTTGATATGGTAAACTTTTCATCTTTTGGATATAATTGTTTTATTTAGCAATGAGACAAAGGGTTATGTATTAAAAATAGTTCTGTTTGCCATTAAAACAGTGCAATTATGATGTTGCAATTTCGTTTGAAAGCCTTTGATGTCAAATTACATATGGTCAATCAGTGGCCTGCTAGTGTTAATCCCCAATAAGCACAATGTGTACAAACCTCCGTGTCATACTGTCGTGTTTACTTAGAGATATACCACAGTCAACTGTTTTGTTTTATAACTGGCTTTACCCCTTTTCTCAGTCCTTTATTCCTTTCATAGTAGTGAAAGTGGAAATGGGAAATTTACAGATTTTAGTAGTTTTTGTTCTGTGTATTAATAATAAAATATATTGAATTTGTTATTCTCTTCTTTCAAAATGTTATGAACAAAATGTATAGCAGTAATACATAGATTATTGTTTGTTCTAAATTTAATCATTTAAATGATAGTATAAAGAAATCGGGCAAAGACCATAACTTGTATGTCAGGCATTTAACAAAAGGAAGGACTGTAAAGAAATGGCCAGAATT
Organism: Serripes groenlandicus; assembly: GCA_031761405.1. NCBI lineage: Eukaryota > Metazoa > Mollusca > Bivalvia > Cardiida > Cardiidae > Serripes > Serripes groenlandicus. The sequence continues at coordinate 126,294,459 of JASEVX010000001.1, read as the reverse complement.
GTTCCATTTTGGGTGTAATGAAACAGATCAAATGGAGATGACTTTGAAAACCTTTACTCCAAACTATGAAAACTCTTTACAACTGAAAGAACAATTATTGAATAAAATAGAAACAATGTGACAACAGGCGATAATTTGCTAATTATAAGCAATTTATCCTTTTGCCAAATTGTTATCAAAGTAAGTCTGCTACAGAGGTGTTAGAAAGTGTATGTATGTGGGAGAGGGTAACTGAAACAGCCATTTTAAATACATTGGTAGAAAGGGGGAAATTGTAGTTATTTTAGTGACTTCATTCATCTAGAAATTATTTTCATTTTTTTAAGTGCATAATATGATTATACAGTTGTATTTACAACGTTCATACCATACATATGTGTTTGTCTGCATCTTTGTAATTAGATTAAATGTTTGTAATTAAAAAATTGACTACTTTAAATTTGTTTCGTTGGATGTCTCCTGATATCAGATCACCTATATTTGGTATTTCACACCGCTTTCAACAATTTTTCAGTTATACCACTGTTACCTGGGTACTTAACCATGTACTGCCGGGCCATTTAAGTACATTTAATATCCATTGAATTGATCCGTTTATTAAAATAATAAGTTTCCAAAGTGCTATTAAAGACAAAAATACATAGAAGTATTGTTATTATGTACTTTGATGTTATATACAGTTGCTGGTAAATTACATGGAGGTGTTATAACGAATCAGAGACAAACAACATAGTTATGAATGGTCTCATATTTTTTATTTCTTTTATCTAGGGGATTGATTCGAAAAGATTTAATGAAAGATGGACAGACAAACTGATTTCACCTAGGAACATGCATATACACTATGGGGAAATTCTTAAATTCTTAAATTCAACAAATACAAAAGCGTTCCACAAATATTTCTTAAATTGATGGACAGCCCCTTGTATTTACAGCAGGAAATCTAGATTATGTTTCATCTTATAGTCCTGATTTATGTAATTAACGAAAATACATGACCAATCAAGTGAATTGAAAACGAAAGAATATCGAGTGAAACTCTATGAACGAAGTATAAATAGTCATTTAAATTTGGATCGCAAATAGTCCGGGCAAAGCTTATTTTACTTAGATGACGTGAATTATCAAATAATAGTGTCAGATATCATTAGTCTTTGCCAAAGATATAGGTCTTTGTCCTCTGCTGATACAAGTTACAATGTAATTTTGAATTTCTCGAAGTCGAAATGTAATTAAAACAAACTATTATATATAAGTTAAATAATTTTTATTGTTCATATAAATTATTAATAATTTTCAACAAAGTCTTAATAGTACAATTATATTTTCTTCTCGAGTTGATCGCTTATTTAACAAGCGATGTTTTATAAAGCGCCTGTTAAGCATCACAGCGAGATTAAAATATTTAAAGCGTCTCTGCGAGATCTCGCTCAAATCTCACGCACCTGTTTTTCTGTCACGTTGCTTAGCGAGATTTGGGATCGATGCATATCTTTGTGTTATTAGGTCTTTGCTCTATCAATGGAAATCCATGGAAACAAGGACGTTTAGTTTACTGTGAGGTTGGTTGTTGATATTTTGACCGGGTCTTACTAAAAACCTTAATTGGAGATTAAAAAAAAAAAATGGCAATAACAAACAAATTGTATAACTTCGCGTTAGTCAAAACGTCCCGATCCGAGAGGCAACAAGGATGTGTACACGTGGATGGCGAATAAGGAAGATGCATAGTAGGTCCAGCCTAACCAGAGGACCTGAGAACTCCACATGTTCAATAAACCCTTTCCCACATACAGCAGACGACATTAAATATATTTAGGCAAAAGAATGGAAACTATTAAAAATTAAAGTGTAATAACTGAAAAGATTTGAAAACACTTCGGTCAAAGGAGAAATTGATCATGATAAGCAATTTCTTCTTTCGCCACAGTGTTTTCAAAAGTCGTCTGCTGCGGAGGCGTCAGGTAAGAAAGGGTTAATATGAACGGTGAAAACACTTCATTTCACAATGGTTAATCATCACCAAACAAGTCACCTGGTTTCAAATGAACAATGGTGCATTTTGAATCCAGAGCTAGCAATCAAAGTTGCAAAAAAGAAAAAGAAAAAGTATTTTTTTCCATTAATCGGCACTTGAATATAAACATATATAGCATTCAATATATGATAAATTTTAGTTTGCATGAGTATACACATAAAATGACTTATCCAACCAAACAATTATCAAAATATGTGGTTTGAATTGAAAACTTATCCTAAGTCTTCCAATATATTCGTGATACCATCTGTTTCGCTCATGAACAATTTAGAAGCCCTTGTAATCTATCAACATTAGTAATTCATTTGAGTGCTGGAACCCACTTTGCGAAGCCTGTATCACCATGCAGTGTCCAACTCAACATTTCCATCTTGTTTTTCCTAAAATTGATACAATTGATTCTTCTAAATGGAAAGCTTGACAAGTACATGTCGTTTAAGTGAGAACGATACCACAGTTGTACCACGGTATGGGATAGCCAGACATAGTCATAGGAATTCTTCAGTGCCAAATGTAAAACAGAGTTATGTCATAATATATTTTATGTGAACAACATCATTGTAATTGGGCCGAGCCAATGGATCTTTTTTGAAATCCAAAATATCAAACCAGACTATCCGCCACAACACTATATGATGTTTACCCTAAGTTATACGTGTACAGTCGTCTACTTTTAACTTATCGGAGGACTTTTCTTATGCTTATGTTAACAACAAATTTAACTTTAATTTATTCTTAAATAGTTTCTGTAAGGTCTTACGGAATGAAAAACGTCTGTTACAAGCTATGATAGAGTGAACAAGCTTCCTTTTCAAGGATGATTATTTGTAAAGTTTAAATAAAATGGACTCCCGGTTAAAATAATTAATAACTAAACGAATGACTCGGGTTTAACTTTTCCTTTAAATAAATACTGTTCTCCTTTATAATACATAAACTGTAAATTCAAGACAAATAAGACTTACAACTTACTAAGATCTTCGACAGATACAAATAATGAAAACGAGTAATCTTGTGATTAGTGCCTGATGGGAGTCCTTGATGAAGTTGTGCACAGCTCGTATATGGTTACCATTATATATGACAACAGGTAACTACTTAATAAAATGAATGCATGTACATTGCAAATACTGCAAGGTAAACTAAGGCCTGTACTTCCAAAGCACAAACATAAAATCGGCGATTAGTTATGGAAAATCTTGGTCAAAACTGACAACCAATACATATGAATAAATGCAATATAAATGAACATGTAATATTCGAGACATTACACTTCTTTTTTACAAAATATTAACAATTGTCTAGAGCCGCGGAACCTCAAATCGTCTCTATATTATGGAAATGACTAATTCTAGAGGTGTTAATGAATCCCTGGGTCAACGCATATCGGGTTTGTTGGTTATGCTGTTTGCAAAGACTTTAGGCGTCCTTTTATAACGACGTAACTCTGACGTGCCACATCAAAGGTATGCCGAACTTTGAGACTGCGACAACTGATTTGTCAGACACCCCTCCCTCTATGTTCTGTACACCATCCCATTCACTAACCTAGTCGTAAAGTATTTTGATAGACGTTTTAATAAAAAGTCAATGCTCAATTTTCAACGTTTTTTCCCGTTATTATTATTTGGGCTTGTATCACGTCTTCGTCACCTCAAGGTTAATGATTCGAGGCACGCGGACATGAGTGTACTATGTAAGAATGCAGGCGTCAGTGGTTTTACATGCACGAATGGTCGGTTTCCGTGTTATCTCGAATAAATGATATCGCTTATGATGATGGTATTTGTGGGCATCTAGTTGATCACTATGTATATGGTAATATATTTACTTTCTTATCGCCATTTTATCTACGTCATACACTCGCACATCACCCGATGAAAACCCCACCCATATAAATCCATCATTATCACAGGCAATTGCTGACGGGTACCCCGCGCCATCGTACATTGTCAGTAAGAAATGGCTAAAGTTCCCGTTCATGTTGAGAACGTGCACCGCACTGCTATGTAAATCAGCGATGTAGATATATCCCTTTTTATCACAGCATATTCCTTTCGGATTAAAGGGTTGTGGAAGTGATTTGTTTTGGATACCATAATAACGACGTTTTTCTTCGCCATCTGGGCTTAGTATCACTACGTGCTCTTTGCCTGGTTCTAGATCAATAACACAAATATCTCTGTTATTGTTCACTGCAATTCTGTACGGATGCACAAACGGATCACTTCCTTTAGATTTGATTTCCCAAATGATGTCGCCAGTTTGTCCTAGTCTCAAAATACTTGGCCGCTTTCTAGGTCTAGGACCTTTTTTCTGAGATTTTTGAACTGGCATTGTACACACCAGAGTCTCACATCGGCTAGTACAGCACAGTCCTCCTGGAGCGAGCTCAAATGAAATAAACTCTGTCAATTTACCCGACACCGCCAATTTAGAAATACATTGAGAAAGTGCAGGAATTACCAGCCAAACGCCATCTTGACGTAACTTCATCATATCAAGTTTAGCATTCAATGTTCGACTTGCTTTTTTATGACCATTTCGGTGGTATAAATTTATTATTTTGTCGTTAGATTTACAAATCCAAGCCTGTCCAGCACGAGTGACACCTATACAAGAAATACTTCCGGTTCCCATCGTATTGAAGATGAAAGCCACTTTTTGGGGTTTCGGTGTTTTACGTATGCGCTCACTCAATGAATATGAAACAATTGACGCAGTGGAGACGGATTCCTTAGAATGTACTGAATCGGAGTCTGAATTGTCATCTCTGACAAAATTCATCCCATCAAACAACTTCCTCTTCAAAAAATCTCTTGAAACGTTCGATTCGGTTGAGAAACCAGAAGATGACGAAAATGTGTCGTCATCATCGTCGTCAGCTATGATGTAACTTGTTTTAAACGTAGAAGATGGCGCTTCTGTTAATACTTCACGGCGTTTGTGGCGTGGGGATGGATATGCCGGAAGCTGGACCCGATAGCTAGTTCTGTTCGAATTTCCTGTGATCTTAGGCGTTGTGGAGCTTCCAAACAGCGTGACAGAGGCTTGAACTCGTCTAGTTGGTAAAGGCATCGTGATCTCTGATTTAATAACGTCACTGATCAACCATAGTATCTAAAACAAAAGGAGCATGTCCGTGAGAAAATGTACACGTTGGCATTACTATACAGTGTGTGAGTGTGTGTTTAAATCACACTCTCTTATCAGCATATGCACACGTTGATAGAACCTTCGAACACACGTGTGTAAGACATATAATAAATGTGAAGATATGGATCAGATTAGGCGGATGCACAATGGTGAATTGTATCTACATTGTTCTCAAAAGAAAACTCGTAATTGACTTCAGGGCTCAAATATATATATAATTTCAAACTTGACATTAACCAGTAGATTAAGCTTTTCCCAGATGCCGAATACGTATACCGCATCTACTAGACTACAAACAACCTTTTCTCCTTTTCTAAAAATGTTTATTGGTCTATCAATCTTCACATCATCCTTATATATGCCAATATTTTTTGCTGTACTTAAAATTGGTTTTAAGAAGAAGAACGGGTTTGTAACGTTTTTCAACAGTTTTAATGAAATTATTATTTAGAATCGTCTGCTTTAGATAACATTAGCAAAAAATACATTGTGAGAAAAGGTGAAAATACATTCATTTTTCCTTTTCGTACAATGTTTTCAAAATCCGTCTGCATCAGGCAAAGTGTTAAAGTACAACAAGTTCATTCATGGGTTATTGTCACACCAACATTGAAGCAAGCTACATGGACAAGTTATTTTCTCATTTGGTCAAGCACAGTTAACTTAGACGCTTGCTGTCAATCCTGCGATTTTGAGTTCGAAACGCAGCTCAGTAAACATTCATTCCGACGTTTGACGAAAGTCAATGCAACAAGCGTCATTCGTCTTCCACCAATGATCCTTAGCGAAAAGCAGCCAGTTGCTTTGTAACACTGGTGCGTGGAGTACTGGATTGAGAAACGCAATGAATACATGGGTAGGTGAAATGGCTGCCGTAGTATACACGAAACAGTTAAGAAACGGCGTTAATATCAAATGAATGAATTAATCTTATATCATTCTAAACGATATATTATTACCTAATTAAACTGACATTGTAGTTAAAAATGTTTTATTTGTTATGTTAGCTGCACTACCGGTACCGATACAAATGGCTGTCTGGAATATATACAGGAGCCTTTGTGAGATTTATCTGAGACTCTCTAGTACTTTAAAAGAAAGGATTATATTAGCCTGTCCGTAGGAAAATGTTTAAGTTGGCATTTATAAACAGTAGATTCAGATCAGATCAGTCTGGCATGATTATGTAAGTAATATGTGAACAGTGTAGATCATGTTCAGACTATGTGGAGGTACGGGTTGATCTAGATATGTAATGTTAACAAAGGCCAACGCGTACCTTTTCTAATGGACGGCAGGACGGGCTCATATAGAAAATACGTGAATTCATCAAATTAAGAGTAAATCCTAAATTGACCATTAAAAACCATTCCTCGTCTTCGCACAGTATTAACTAAAGGCAAAAACTCCCTTTCCCACATACACCAAATCAGCCGCAGACAGATTTGAAAACATTAAGTCAGAAATATGGAAACGATTTAAAAATTAAAGAAATTTAATGAATAAAGTTGGAAACATTGTGCAAAAATGGAGAAAGTGCTCACCACGAGCAATTTCTCCATTTACCACAGTGATTTTTAAAAGACGTCTGCTGCATAGACGTCAGAAAGCTTCTGTATGTGGGAAAGTGTTAAAGTCGTCACATGTATCAAATAAAGAGAAAACTTCATCACGATCGACTAAAGTGTAAAAGGAGTATAAATATATATAATATATATACATGTACCTTTGTTTTAGTAGAAACTATTTCCTTCAGACAGTTCTTTCATTCACAACACGAAAACAAATGTATGTACTAATCAAGGTTTATAATCCTATATCATTCAAACACTCACTTACGATTTAACCAGTTCCCCCATTTGCACACACATTTTGACGCATTTGTAGTAGATGACTTTTGAGAACATTGTGCAAACGAATAAATTGCTAAGATTGAGACATTTCTTCCTTTACCACAATATGTGTTAACCTTTTTAAATAATTCTTCTTTCACTTATAGAGGTATTCATTAATCTTGCCTAGATCTTTTGCAAAGTCGAATACTATATAATTGTAGAATGTGGGAAAAGGGGGTTAACCCTTTCCCTCATATAGACGCCTCTGCAGCAGACGGCTTTTTGAAAACATAGTGACAAAAGAAGAAATTGCACAAAACGTGCAATTTCTCCTTTTGTCACAATGTTTTCCACTTTTTGTCATAGGTTATCCATTTAATTATGGAGATTTGCTATTTTTTGACAAAATACGTTCAAAGTCGTCTGCTGCAGAATTGTCATATGAGGGAAAGGGTTAATCCTGCTTAACCCCACTTATGAGCATATAGACGCTTTCTGACGCCTCTGCAGCAGACGGCTTTTTGAAAAAATGGCGAGAAACGACGAAATTGCTCAAAATTAGCAATTTCACATTTTGTCACGATGTTTTCAACTCTTTTCAATTATTGTACTTTCATTTAAAGGGAGTTTCCAAAAAAGTTCGGGTATGTTTTCAAAGTCGTCTGCTGCAGATTTGTTGTATGTGGGAAAGGGTTAAAGAACCTCTAGATCTTACAGCTTTCTTCTAAGACGATTTTTAAAATATCGTATCAGATTAACGGTTAAGTTATATCACGGCGACACGAACCAGTACTAGGCGGGAAAATGAGTCTTGTTCAAAGGCCCTCAACCATGAACTGGACTGGGGATCAAATCCGGGACGCCTGGTTCCAAATCCCTGACGATAACAACATATTCCTATAAACGGTAACTATCAGTCCACGGATGGAACATAGAAGAGAAAGAAATGTATCATAACGGACGGGAAGAAACATCATGCAAGAAAAGTTGCTTCATTTAGCTGACGTCTTTTTTTTTGTACAAATTGGCAGTCACAGAAGTTCACTCTGACAACTTTCAACTAATAGAGAGACAGGATTAATTCGCTGAAATATGTGTTCGAATATAAATGGACTGGTACAAGACAAAGCATATAACCCTTTCCCACATGCAGACGAACTTTAAACGGACGCCTTTTGAAAACACAAAATGAGCCGTTTCTCCTGAATGACAACTTGATCATTTCTATTTGGGAGAGGGATAGGACATCGAGTGTTATTACTTACAGTTTCACCAGAACCGAAAGCTTAGATAGGATTTGGAACTACGGATCCTCGACGTCTGAAGAACGTTTATTTCAATATTAATTCGATTTATGGAGTTTTTAACACAGACGTTTGAGAAACATCATGAGAAAATGAGATTGTGTTAATCATTTCCAATTTTCAAAGAACTTAATGACGTAAACCATAAAGTACTCTTCATTTTCTATTTAATTACATCATTCTCTACAAATGTAAGCTTGTTGCACCATACCAAGACATTCTATCCAGAATGCGGATATTTTGAGTGGCTGTATGCAGAAGTTGTTCATTTTATGTTTTGTTCTCATGCACCGGTTCAAATGGTCGATCCCGGGTTCGATCCCCAGTCGCGGCAATTCGGTCATGGTGGAGTGCCCTTGGGCAAGGCACATTTTCTAGCCTAGTACTGGTTTGTTCACCCAGGGAACATGAATAATAAAATTTAAATGCGCGCTAAATGACCTTAGCTGTCGATGCGCCATAAAACAATATACATTCATTCATTCAAATGGTCGAAGTGAAGATAACTCCACATACAGGCTCGTTTTGACGTATTTGCATCATGAGACTATTGAACATTGTGTGGCAAAAGGAGAATTTGCTCATACCTTCATGTCTAGAGATTCCATATTTATTTTGCGAAGGTTTTTTTCCAAAGTCGTCTGCTGCAGAGTTGTCGTATGAGGTACAGGGTTAAACAGACTGACGTTCGATATCTGTTGGCTTTTATAGGCTTTATCCGGTCATACAAAAGGTTATAAACATTTTATCGGTGTTGCGCTGCGGCTCTAATTGGTTCGTTCCTCCTTGGCGTCTATTTTCTTTCATTTAGGTAACAGGGGAGTGTTCGAGATTTGTCGAAAAATACATATGTAATATATACAATGATTCAAATCGTTTTAAAAAGTTAACATACACTTATTGTTTCAATATTTAACCCTTTACCTGGTAGTGAAAGCTATTATAATATATACTCCTAAAGCAAACATATCTTAAACCTTTCTAGCATACAGACGCTTTCTGACGCCTCTGCAGCGACCATTATTGAAAACAATTTGGTAAAAGGAGAAAGTACTCTCCTTTTGCAAGATATTTTTTCAACTCGATTCGATAATTTTACTTTCATTTATAGGGATTTTCCACATTTGTGAAACGAGATAACCCAAGTCGTCTGCTGCAAAACTGATGTTGAAAATGGTTAAGAAAGTGACAATGGGGTATCTGGTTCATCCACAATCAAAGACTGAAACAGATTGAGAAACATTTTTAAAAAAGGAAACATCTTTGTGATCATCCGAGTTTGTTAGCGACTGCATGAAGTTGTAGCAGACCCGAGTTAAGGGTCAACTATGGTCAACTGGATTAGTTCGCATAATCTGATTAAAGTTACCTACAGTAAATATATATTTGCTTTGAAAAGATCACTGCTCTAACTCCACTTACACACTACGTCAAATATGTATGAGCCGCGCCTGGTGTTGTGGCGTTTTACACTAATATGACTGGAGACCTTTTAACCCTTTCCCTCATACGATAATTTTGCAGCAGACGGCTTTGAACGTATTTTGTCAAAACATAGACAATCTCCATAATTGAATGGATAACTTATGACGAAAAGTGGAAAACATTGTGGCAAAAGGAGAAATTGCACGTTTTGTGCAATTTCTTTTTTTGTCACTATGTTTTCAAAAAGCCGTCTGCTGCAGAGGCGTCCGAAAGCGTCTATATGAGGGAAAGGGTTAAAAGAGGTTGACCTTTGTAACACATATGTCGTATTATGTTTAAATAAAACTGGCAGAGTCAGCAGAGAGGTGTGTTAAGGTCTTGTCATTTCATCCCTTTTCTGAATCCGCCTGAAAGTCCCGAACTATTCAATATGGCCTGAAACGTTATTAATAGCTTTACCTTAGAAACATTGCTGCCAAATAATACTGAAATCAAGACAGGTTGTTAACGTTTTACAATAAACCAGTAAATGAGGTACAAAGGAATTCTGTCTCCAAATGAGGGTGCTAAAGCGATGAAGTTGTTTCATACAGACTACAGACACAAGATGAGTAAGTCAATGTGACCTTGACCTTTGACATAGCTCGATTAAACGCGAAGCCCTCCAAACTCTCGCGACATTTACCCCGTGTATGGAATATGAAGGATAATAATAAATGTAACTATAACTAGAGATTGCTTTTTTGAAAAAGCGTTTGTCTCCCCATTTGTGTGGTCATAGTGGAGGAAAAGAAATGATGGAGAGGAATTTTGTAGTTTTGAACTGGAGATGAAGTAACTGTGACTTTGAAGTTTGGCCTATTAACCTGTAGACAATAGTGGACATGTTTTGCATAAGATGCACAAGATTAGTGGTTATTTTTTAAGATTTATTGAGTGGAAACCATTTTTCAGGTCAAGGTGTCATGACCATTCTGTATACCAAGTATGAAATTCCTGGGCCCAAGCAGTCTTCAGTTATTGAACGGAAACCATTTTTCAGCCAAATGTCATCGTGACCTTGACCACTGTGACCTAGTGACCTTAAAATAAAAAGGGGACATTTGCTGGTGGTGACCAACCTGCACACCAAGTTAAAGTTCATGGGCCCAAGCATTCTTCAGTTATTGAGCGGAAACCATTTTCAGCCCAAGGTCACCGTGACCTTTGACCTAATGACATCAAAATCAATAGGGGTCATCTACAGGTTAGGACCAACCTGCACACCAGGTATGAAGTTCCTCGACATAAGCATTCTTTAGTTATTGAGTGGAAACCATTTTTCAGCTGAATGTTACCATGACCTTGACCTTTGACCTAGTGACCTCAACACCAATAGGGATCATCTGCTGGTGGTGACCAACCTGCACACCAAGTATTAACTTCCATGGCCAAAGCATTCTACAGTTATTAAGCAAAAACAATTTTTCAGCTCATTGTTACCATGACCTTGACCTTTGACTTCAAAATCGAACAAAATAAATAAGGGTCATCTACTGGTTAGGATCAACCTGCACACCAGGTATGAAGTTCATCGACATAAGCATTCTTTAGTTATTGAAGGTTACCATGACCTTGAACTTTGACCTACTGACCTCAAAATCAATAGGGGTCATCTTCTGGGTGACCAACTTGCACACCAAGTATTAACTTCCATGGCCAAAGTATTCTAGTTATTAATTAAAAACTATTTCTCAGCTCTGACCTCAAAATCAATAGGGGTCTTCTACTGGGCATGGCCAACCTGCAAACCAAGTTCCTCGGCCCAAGCGTTCTTCAGTTATTGAGCAGAAACAATTTTTTACCACACAAGGTCACCATGACCTTGACCTTTGACCTTCTGACATCAAAATCAATAGGGTCATGACCAACCTGCATACCAAATATGAAGTTCACACGCCCAAGCGTTCTTCAGTTATTGAGCGGAAACAAGTGTGACGGACATGACCTTGACCACTGTGACCTAGTGACCTCAAAATCAATAGGGGTCATTTGCTAGTAGTGACCAACCTGCACACTAAGTATAAAGTTCCTGGGCCCAAGCAAAAACAATTCTTCAGCTCATTGTCACTGTGACCTTTCAGCTCAAGATCACAGTGACCTTTACTTTAGATGTACTGACAAAAAATCAATAGGGGTCTTCTACTGGGGATGGCCAACGTGCATACCAAGTATGGAGTTCCTCGGCACAAGCATTCTTCAGTTATTGAGCGGAAACCATTTTTTACCTCACAAGGTCACCATGACCTTGACCTTCTGATTTTTAAGCTGAAGGTTACCGTGACCTTCACCTTTGACCTCAAAATCAATAAGGTTTATCTTCTGGTTAGGACCAACCTGCACACCAGGTATGAAGTTCCTCGACATAAGCATTATTTAGTTATTGAGCGGAAACCATTTTTCAGCTGAAGGTTACCATGATCTTGACCTTTGACCTAGTGACCTCAAAATCAATAGGGGTCATCTTCTGGATGACCAACTTGCACACCAAGTATTAACTTCCATGGCCCATTGTTAATGTGACCTTTGACCTCAAAATCAATAAGGGTCATCTTCTGGTTAGGACCAACCTGCACACTACATATGAAGTTCCTCGACATAAGCATTCTTTAGTTATTGAGCGGAAACCATCTTTCAGCTGAAGATTACCATAACCTTAACCTTTGACCTTCTGACATCAAAATCAATAGGGGTATCTGCTTGCGTTGACCAACCTGCACACCAAGTATTAACTTCCATGGCCAAAGCCATTAAGCAAAAACAATTTTTCAGCTCATTGTCAATGTGACCTTTCAGCTCAAGGTCACTGTGACCTTGACTTTAGATGTACTGACCTCAGTTATTGAGTGGAAACCATTTTTTACCTCACAAGGCCACCATGACCTTGACCTTCTGACACCAAAATCAATAGGGGTCATCTACAGGTCATGACTAACCTGCATACCAGGTACGAAGTTCCTACGCCCAAGCGTTCTTCAGTTATTGAGCGGAAACAAGTGTTATGGACGTGACCTTGACCACTGTGACCTTGACCTTTGACCTAGTGATCTCAAAATCAATAGAGGTCATTTTCTGGTAGTGACCAACAAGCGTTCTTCAGTTATTGAGCGGAAATCAATAGGGGTCAGCTACTGGTCATGACCAACCTTAATACCAAGTATGAAGTTCCTACGCCCAAGCGTTCTTCAGTTATTGAGCGGAAACAAGTGTGACAGACGGAGGATGGAGGGACGGAAGGACGGACAAAAACAATATGTCACCCCCATGTATGGGGGAGACATAATGATTCACTAAAGTTGAAAACGTCATTTTGGTACTTCAATAGTTGACTGCTGCAGATCGGAGAAAAGCGTCTGCAAATGTTACGTGAAAATTAGGGAATTATCTCTAAATGAAAGATAGATTTATTTCTCATTATGAGCAATTTCTCCTATGTCAAACTGATTTTAGTCGTCTCCTGCAGATGCTTAGAATTGCAACTACACTATAGTGTGAAAGGGGTTAAACTAAACAATTTCAATGCAGCCAGGGCTGAAGACTGCTGGGATGCACAGAGAATACCCCTCCAATATAGGAGCTAAAATGTCCAACTTAAACCTTTCATTCAACAAAACTTTTTGAACCATAAAACAAACTGAACATTTGTTTTTGCATGAAATCTTTATTTACAAACAAATAAATAACAATTACGAATAATAAGATGTATGAAGTTGTGGTTTGTGTCTGATTGAATGATATCCTGAGTTGGACAGTATCGTTTTCTGTGACCTGCATTCAACCATTTACTTGCATGATATTTCAGGGTTGTCTGTATTGAATGCACATGATGATAACATTTTATAATTATTTAATCTAGCAAGTTTGAATAACAGTTTTGCATTGGAATTGAAAATATTGTGGAAAAATAGAAATTGCTTGAATTTATTAATCTCGTCTATTTGACAATGTTTTCAAACGTCATCTGTGAAGGCATCCCAGAAAATGTTAACAGCATCAAACAATGTACTCCCACTCCAGTATCCATATTCAAACACTGACCAAATAAATTGATGAGACTTTTTAAGCCCATATAATGCTGATTTTTAAAAAAAGCCTTGTCCTCCTTTGCAATTGTAGGAGTCCATAACCATTTCGTGGAATATTAAGATAAACTTATTGAGTTTAACCCTTTCCCTCATGTAGACGCTTTCTGACGCCTCTGCACATGGCTTTTGGAAAACATAGTGACAAAAGAAGAAATTGCACAAAACGTGCAATTTCTCCTTTTGCCACAATGTTTTTCCACTTTTTGTCATAGGTTATCCATTCAACTATGGAGATTTTTATATGTTTTGACAAAATAAGTTAAAAGTCGTCTACTGCAGAATTGTCGTATGAGGGAAAGGGTTAACAGCCCACCAGTACAGTCTTGTCAAAGAGTACGGACAGACGCGCAGGTTGGCCTGGGTCTATTCTGATGTCACAGGCGTCACTAAAATTGTTTCCAGCAATGAAAGGGTTAATCCTTCCCCAGATACAGACGTTCTCCAATGTCTCTGCAGTTCTTAAAACAATTTGACAAAAGGAGAAATTGCTCACAAAGAGCGAAAACATTTCAACTTTATTAAATAATTGTTTTATCACTTATAAAGGGTTTCGATTGCTTTCCAAATTTTTACTGAATGTTTCCAAGTTGCCTGCGGTTAAAATGTTTGAATGTGGAAAAGGGTTAAATGTTGGAACACTGTATATTAGTGATTCAGAAGACAGTCAGAGAACTCAAGATCAAGAACACATTCCATGATCTTTCATAGCCAATGTTGTTCGTATTAAAAATAATCCTTTTAAAGAGAAGTTGCTTAACCCCCCTTGCCCTCAAATAGACGTTTTCTTACCCCTCTGCAGCAGACAGCTTTTTTAAAACATGGCGACATAAGAAGAAATTGCTCAAGATGAGCAATTTCTTCTTTTGTCACCATGTTTTCAACTCTATTCAATTATTGTACTTTCATTAAAAGCGAGTTTAAAAAAAAAATCGGTATGTTTTCAAAGTCTTTTAAGAGTACCACATAATAGGGCTTGATATTTTGACAAGACTCAAGAGAAAAGATCTATGCTGGTTATGAGCATGTTATAAGTAGTCTTGGTCACTACCCAATGGTTGATTTATAACCCTGTTTTCCAAAAACAAGTTGAATAATAGGGATAACACATATCCCTTACTTTAACCTTTACCTCATACAACAATTCTGCAGCAGACGACTTTGAACATATTTTGTCAAAAAATAGAAAATCTCTAATCAAATGGATAACCTATGACTAAAAGTGGAAAATATTGTGGCGAAAGGAGAAATTGCAGTTTGAGCAATTTTTTCTTTTGTCACTATGTTATCAAAAAGCAGTCTGCTGCAGAGGTGACAGAAAGCGTCTATATGAGGGAAAGGGTTAACAATACAATAATGAACACATAAGAGACATCACTTCTTTCCTGCTTTCTTCCCTCTTGAATTCTTACTTGAACCAGCTTTTGCTTTTTTAGGCTGAGCATATTTTGCCTCCAGTTGATCAAAAAAGCTGTCTGACTGTGACCCCCGACTTTGCTGTCTGCTTTGTATCAATGCCTTCAAGGAGTCATCGCCTGTCATTCCAAGTTCTTTTTTCAAGCTCTCTGCTTCTTCTGCTTCTTTTTTTGCCTTAAATGTATGATGTAAATTAATCAAACAATGATGATTTCATGCCAAGGCAAGTATAATTTGTACTATCTTAGGGGTCCACTTAAAAGTCTGTATTATTAAAAGTATTACAAGAAATTATTGAGAATATATAAATAAACAAGAGGGCCATGAGGCCCTGGAATCGCTCACCTGAGAATGGGCTATTTAAGACTTAACTCTTTCAGCACCAATGGCAATATCATCAAGACAAACTTTCTGACAAAATTTCAAGCGGCTCAAGTCAAAAATGCAATCTCTATAGTGTTAACTAGATTGTTCTACAATTTAGCCTAGTGACCTAGTTGTTGACCTGACCTGACCTATATTCAAACTTCACCTAGATATCACTAAGACAAACATTTTGACAAAGTTTCAACATGCTCAAGCCAAAAATGTGGCTTCCAGTGTTAACAGGATTTTCCTTTAATTTGGCCTAGTGACCTATTTTTTGACCGGTCATGAACTATATTCGAACTTAGCCTAGATATCACTAAGACAAACATGTGGCTTCCAGAGTGTTAACAAGATTTTCCTTACATTTGGCCTAGTGACCTTGTTTTTGACCAGACATGACCAATATTCAAACTTGTCCTAGATATCATATAGACAAACTTTCTGACAAAGTTTCAACATGCTCAAGCCAAAAATGTGGCTTCCAGAATGTTAACAAGATTTTCCTTACATTTGGCCTAGTGACCTTGTTTTTGACCAGACATGACCAATATTCAAACTTGGCCTAGATATCATCTAGACAAAATTTCTGACAAAGTTTCAACATGCTCTAGTTAAAAATGTGGCTTCCAAAGTGTTAACAAGCTTTTCCTTCAATTTGGCCTAGTGACCTAGTTTTTGACCTGACATGACCTATATATCTCTAAGACAAGAGGGCCATGATGGCCCTGGATCGCTCACCTTAATTATACAATGTACTGCAATGCAAAACACATCAAGACAATTATTCTGAATGCAACCTCCACAGTGTTAACAATATTTTCCTTCGTTTGGCCTAGTGATCTATATTTTTTTACCTGATGACCCATATTTCAACATGGACTAGATATCATCAAGACAACATTCTGACAAAGTTTCAACTTGCTCAAAGTAAAAATGCGGCCTCCGGAGTTTGAACAATATTTTCCTTTATTGACCTAGTTTCTGATCGAATATGACCCATATTCGAACTTGACCTAGATATAATTCAGACAAACATTCTGACCAAATTTCAAGCTGCTGAAGCAAAAAATGCGGCATCTAAAGTGTTCACAAGATTTTCCTTCAATTTGATCTTGTGACCTAGTTTTTGACCCAGCATGACCCATACTCGAACTTGGCCTACATATCATCAAAAAAACCATTCTGATAAAGTTTTATCATGCTCAAATTTAAAATGCAGTATCCAGAGTGTTAGCAAGATTACCCTTCAATTTGGCCTAGTGACCTAGTGACCTAGTTTTTAACCCGGCATGACCCATATCTGAGCTTGGCCTAGATATCACTTAGACAAACATTTCAAGCCGCTGAAGCAAAACATGCGGCTTCTACAGAGTTAACAAGATTTTCCCTCGATTTGGCCTAGTGACCTAGTTTCTGATCCAATGACCCATATTTGAACTTGAACTAGATATCTTTAAGACAAACATTCTGACAAAATGTCAAGCTGCTGAATCAAAAAATGTGGCATCCAAAGTGTTCACAAGATTTTCCTTCAATTTGATCTAGTGACCTAGTTTTTCACCCCACATGACCCATATTCAAACTTGGCCTAGATATCATTCAGCTCAACATTCTGAACAAACTTCAAGCCGCTGAAGCAAAACATGCTGCTTCTACAGAGTTAACAAGATTTTCCCTCAATTTGGCATAGTGACCTAGTTTCTGACCCAATATGACCCATATTTTAACTTGACCTAGATATCTTTAAGACAAACATTCTGACCAAATTTTAAGCTGCTGAAGCAAAAAATGCGGCATCAAAAGTGTTAACAAGATTTTCCTACAATTTGACCTAGTGACCTAGTTTTTGACCCGGCATAACCCATATTCGAACTTGACCTAGATATTTTTAAGACAAACATTTTGACAAAATTTCAAACTGCTGAAGCAAAAATTGCGGCCTCTGGCGTGTTAACGAGATTTTCCTTCAATTTGACCTAGTGACCTAGTTTTTAACCCAGCATGAACCATATCTGTTCTTGGCCTAGATATCATTTAGACAAACATTCTGACCAAATTTCAAGCCGCTGAAGCAAAACATGCGGTTTCTACAGAGTTAACAAGATTTTCCCTCGATTTGGCCTAGTGACCTAGTTTCTGATCCAATGACCCATATTTGAACCTGAACTAGATATCTTTAAGACAAACATTCTGACAAAAAGTCAAGCTGCTGAATCAAAAAATGCGGCATCCAAAGTGTTAACAAGATTTTCCTTCAATTTGATCTAGTGACCTAGTTTTTGACCCCACATGACCCATATTCGAACTTGGCCTAGATATCATTCAGCTCAACATTCTGAACAAACTTCAAGCCGTTGAAGCAAAACATGCGGCTTCTACAGAGTTAACAAGATTTTCCCTCAATTTGGCATAGTGACCTAGTTTCTGACCCAATATGACCCATATTTTAACTTGACCTAGATATCTTTAAGACAAACATTCTGACCAAATTTCAAGCTGCTGAAGCATAAAATGCGTCATCAAGTGTTAACAAGATTTTCCTACAATTTGACCTAGTGACCTAGTTTTTGACCTGGCTTAACCCATATTCGAACTTGACCTAGATATTTTTAAGACAAACATTTTGACAAAATTTCAAACTGCTGAAGCAAATATTGCCCTTTTTGACCCGACGTGACCCATGTTCGAACTTGACCTACATATCATCAAGACATACATTCTGATTAAGTTTCAAAATGCTCAAGTTGAAAATGTGGCCTCCAGAGTGTTAACAAGATTTCCCTTCAATTCAACCTAGTGACCTAGTTTTTGACCTCATATGGCCTGGTTTCGAACTTGTCCAAGAGTTTATGGAGATGAACGTTCTGATAAACTTTCATGAAGATTGGATGCAAAATATAGCCTGTAGAGTGTTAACAAGCTCAAATGTTGACGACGCACACTGGACGGACGCCGGACAAAATGTGATCACAATAGCTCACCTTGCACCATAGGTGAGCTAACAAACATTTTGACAAAGTTTCAACATGCTCAAGCCAAAAAATTTGTTCATAAATTTGACCAAGTGACCTAGTTTTTGACTGGACATAACCCAGTTTCGAACTTGGCCTAGAAATCACTAAGACAAACATTTTGACAAAGTTTCAATATGCTCAAGCCAAAAATGTGGCTTACAGAGTGTTAACAAGATTTTCCATAAATTTGACCTAGTGACCTAGTTATTGACCGGACATGACCCAGAAATCACTAAGACAAACATTCTGACAAAGTTTCAACATGCTCAAGCTAAAAAATGTGGCTTCCAGAGTGTTAACAAGATTTTTCATAAATTTGACCTAGTGACCCAGTTTCGAACTTTGCCTAGATATTACTTAGACAATCATTCTGACAAAGTTTCAACATGCTCAAGACAAAAATGTGTCTTCTAGAGTGTTAACAATAATTTCTTTAAATTTGACCTAGTGACCTAGTTTTTGACCCCACATGACCCAGTTTCGAACTTGGCCTAGAGTTGATGCAGATATATGTTCTGATAAACTTTCATAAAGATTGGATGCAAATTTTTTGCCTCTAGAGTGCTAACAAGCAAATGTTGACGACGGACGACGGACAAAAGGCGATCTGTGTATCTAAGTGTTTTAACAGATTGGAAAATGTTCAAAAATCTTGGTAGAGTGTCACTCAAGGATTATTTGTGCCAAGAAAGTGTCAATGCAATACATGTAGTATTTAAGTACTTGCATGCAAAACCTTAACCAAGTTGTGACGCGGACACCGACGCCAGGGTGAGTAGTATAGCTCTCATATTCTTCTAATAGTCGAGCTAACAAGAAGATTTTTGAAGTTTTCACTTTATAAACATATAAGGAAAAGTTTAAAGTTTTCGCTATATATACATATACAAGGAAATCAAGCCACCCCCCAAAAAAAATCGGGCCAGTACTTTTGGACAAGACGATTTTTAAAGTTTTGGCAATTTTCCCCTTATCTGATGCCGCAGCAACCAAAGTTCTACTTGGAATTAGATTCTTTGAACAACTCTAAAAAGAGGACCACCTAAGGAACATTCCTGTGAAGTTATTTTGAAATCAGTCCATTGGTTTAATAATTAATTGTTAACAGACATACAGACAGACGACAACGACAGACTGTGAGTGATCACAAAAGCTCACATCGCACTTTGTGCTTAGGTGAGATAAAAAGACAAATTATATATGCCATTTCAGTTTTTCTCATATTACAAACTACTGAAACATTACCGTTTGAAGAAACACAAGTTGTCTGCGAATAACAAGAAACGACACACAATGTCATGGTAGACAGACAGATGACAGAGAAGTGATCCATAAATGTCAATCTACCAAGGCAGGCAATATAACAATGGATCATCTGGACAAAAGGTAGTCTTATGTAGTATTGTTCTAATTATAAACAAAAAAACTTTCATATCTTGTTTCAGCAAATTTCTAATGTAATCATGAGAGGGCTGGGTAATTTATACTAACTTTACGTTTACGGTTTTCTTTGGATGCTTTTTTCTCTTTACTGAACGCAGCATATGATGCGACTTCTTTGGACTTAATCCACCCTTTGATGATGCCGGTAAAACGCTGTTCATCTTCAATTTCTGCACACATTACATTTGACAATATTTCATCCATGTCACCTTCAAAGTTGAGATAGGCCTCTTTGAGATCTGCCAGCTCCTCATCCGATCCTGCAACAACACAACCAGCTCCATACATTATTGATCGAGTTTATAACTTCAATGCATATTTTAACCCTTTCCCACATACATCATATCAACAACAGATGACTTTGAAATATTCTGGTCAAAGCTATAGAATAATACATTAATTATTGAACATTATTGAGTTGTAAACATTGACTTTTGGGGCAAAAGTTTTCAAAATTTGCCTGCTGCAGATGCGTCAAAAATGTATCTGCAAGAATGAAAGGGTTAAAGGAATTTCAGTGATGTACTCATAACCCCTTTATTGATAGCTTTTACTGTTACTGCCCGATCTATTGCTGCTTGACATGGTCTATACAACTCTTTCTCATATACAACAAATCTGCATCAAATGACACAGAAACAATATGCGCATCTTTGTAAATGAAAGTACATGTATAATTATTCAATACAGTTGAAAACCCACTGGTAAAAGTTGTCTGTTGCAGATGAATCAAAATGTATCTGCATGTGGGAAATGTTAAACCCATAGCTTGCTGTAGCAGTAAAACTGTTTGAAGAGAAATTGCTCATATTGAGCAATTTTTCCCTTTTTATCATAATCTTTTCAACTCATTTTGAGCAATTTTTCCCTTTTTATCATAATCTTTTCAACTCATTTACAAATTTACTTTACATTTTCTCAGTGTTACTCTTTGTTCTAAAAATATTCTTAATCAAATCAGCAACTCAAATAATATTATTGTCTGGTTAACGTTACTTTACAATAGATTTAAACAGTTTTCTAGTCTTCTCCTGTTCATATGGCCATTTTCAAGAAGAATCTTCAATGCTTGAATGACTTGATGATGATAAGTCATTTTTCAACCAAGTCCTGATAAGACAGACTTATCTCTGACAATTGCATCCTCTCCCTTATAATTAATTTTAGTAACATAATATATAAAGAAAAGTTTTATTCTTTCCGTTTTACAGACCACTTTTGAAAATATTGTGAAAAAGGGAGAGATTGCTCAAAACAAGCAAACTCTTATATAAACTCTGTATCAAATTCACAATTATATGAATTTATATATTAAGGTATTTTAAAACAAGGCAACTCTCAAGATATCAATGTTGAGACCTGGACAACTTTTCCATATTTTTGTCTCTGTTAAGTCGTCCCTTTCCCACACAAAACATACCTGCAGCAGACCAATTTGAAAACATACTGAAAATATTTTCCAATTCAAGTTTAATGAATAAATAGAGATACAAACATAGCAGTGGTGGGATTTTCCCCATCTTGAACAATTTCTCATCTAACCAAAATGCGTTCAATTCTATTCAATAAATTAATTAACCGCACATTTATACATTTTTGCCTATATTTGTTTGAATGTTTTCAAACGTCGCCTCCTAAATAATTGTCAAAATGAGTCTTCAAGTAAGAAAGTATTCAAAATCAAAATAGTGATATACTGAATATGAGCCGTCTCGCGAGAAAACCAACATTGTGGGCTCTGCATAAAGTATCGTTCCGGATCAGCCTAAGCATGCTGCGCAGGCTTACCTGGATAAACACTTTTCGCCTCCTGTGGAATTTCTGTTTCATGAATCATTACTCTATACTATACCTCTATCCCCCCCGAGACTGAATGTGTCGGCTCGGATCAGTCTGCGCGAACAGCACAGGCTGATCTGGGTAGATACAGTATGCAGAGTCCATAATGTTGGTTGTCTCGCAGGACGGCTCATATAATAACCCTTACCTTTATACTTCTTTTCAAACTCTTCTATATCTCCCTTTGTGACTTTAGGAAACAGAATCCTCCAGTAGTCCTCCCAGTCTCTGTCAGGTGGAAGAAAATCGCCATCCTCTGGGACATCACCTGAAATTGAGCGATATTAACCCTTTCCCTCATATAGACGCTTTCTGACGCCTCTGCAGCAGACAGCTTTTTGAAAACATAGTGACAAAAGAAGAAATTGCACAAAACGTGCAATTTCTCCTTTTGCCACAATGTTTTCCCCTTTTTGTCATAGGTTATCCAGTACTGGGTTATCCATTCAATTAGTGTTGGGCCATCGGTTCCATTTTTACAATCGATTATCGGTTACAATCGCTTTGCCTCATTCGATTGGACATCAATTATATAATCGGTTCATACAGTATTGTATTTAACCAGCCTCATTGTTTGCAATGCTTCTTAATATTTATGTTTGATAAAAAAAATATACCGACTTAATATCTTGTCTTTACTAGGTTGTATCGTTTTATTGCCAAAAAAACACTTTTTTTCGATCTCAAGTTGTTGTATTTACATGCTAGCCCACCAAACATGAGTTTTCAAACATGACTGCAAGAGTAATCTCCCTTGGTGAAGCGAATATTAATCAAGCATAAATTAAGCAAAAAAGGTGAACCGATTGATAATCGTTTGCGGTAAAATGCAATCGATTATCGCCAATGTGATGCATAACCAATCAACTTTCGATTATAATCGATCATCGGCCCAACATTACATTCAATTATGGAGATTTTCTATTTTTTGACATAAATACTTTCAAAGTCGTCTGCTGCAGGATTGTCGTATGAGGGAAAGGGTTAAGTAATAATGTGCGGTTAGCCTTTTCCCACATACAAGAAATCTTCAATCAGAAGATATTGAAAACATCCAAGCAAGGAGGAGTATACAGATCTTTTACCCACAATATCTCCTTATTATCAATCCAAACCCTATGATGTGGTACTGTACTCAATACTCAAAAGAATTGTCTTTTAAGTACCCACAAAATAGGGTTAGAGGGTAAAATAAGGATTTTAGAACGTATAAAACAAAGGTTTTGTTAGCAAGTAGAGATGAAAACAATCTGGCAAATGGAGGGAGAAATTGCGAATTATGACATTGTCTGCTGAAGATGTGTAAACAAGTGGGACAGGATCAACAGTTAACCTTTACCCACATACAGATTGCAATTTAAACTCTATATTACTTTACTTTGGTTTAAAGGGATCTGTTTTTCTCATTTTGGCAAAAATGTTATCAGAGTTGTCTACTGCAAAATTGTTGTAAGTGGGAAAGGGTTAAATGTATTTTTTTTATTTGAAAACAGTTAAACTGTTTCTATGCATCTGAACAATATATTCATATATATGGCAAATCACAAATTAAAAAAATATTTATTCTTTTTAAATGTAATGGTATTAAAGGGACTGAATCCCATATGAGAAAAAAGCGAAAAAACAAGAAAATTGTTAAAAATTGCTATTACCTTGATGTTTTTGCATGTAAGGCATTGAGATTTGCTGACTGATGTACTACAATATATGCACACTATTAATATTGCGGAGATTTTCTGTTATTTTGCATTGTAAAATCTACTGGGTTAGTAACCCAGTAAATCTAAAAATATCGCTGTATATTTATCACGTGATCACTACAACCGAATTGACAATCTCCTTCCCAAAGTTGTTGTTCCTTACACTCACGCATACATGAATGTAATGAGTCGATAGTGTTAGAAAATGCCGAATTGAATCCACAAATTCAAATGAGCAAGAGGAAATTCCACGGTATTTTTAAACGGGAAAACACGGAGCGGACGTTTTTTTAACTGCTTATTTCCTATGAAATAATGAAAAACAAGTACAACCTTCTACAACATTCCGTTACATATATATCGACGTATTTTGGATTAATTAGAATAAGTATAAAATATAACAATTTTGGACCATTATGGTGTTCAGTCCCTTTAACTGAAACCTTTGTCTTTTAACCCTTTCCCACATACAGCCAATCTGCAGCAGACGACTTTGAAAATGTCTACTAAAAAATATGGTAAATCCAATGATTGTATGTATAATTACTAAATAAAGTTGAGAACATTGTGGCAAAAGGAGAAATTGCTTGTTTTGAGCACTTTCTCATTTTGTCATTATGTTTTCAAAAGTCGTCTGCTGCAGGTGCGTCTGTATGTGGGAAAAGATTAATTTTGTCCTTGCTTATTCGTTTTTGTGTATGTTACTATGTAGCACAGACAATTTCTTTACAGGAGTTAATTACCATCTAATCCTGTTTTGCTCCTCAGTATACCTACATTTACTCATCTTTGTATACCTACATTTACTCATCTTTGTTAAATAGAAGAACAAACATAGGTTTACTAATCTGTTTTCGAATTAATTAATTAATTTACCTGTTTCATCATATATTTTCTTCTTTTCTGTGTCGGTCAGTATACAGTATACTTTTCCTAAAGTCTGAAACTTCGCGGTGGATACCTGTTTGTCGTCTTCAGAAGCTCTGTCTGGATGAACTTTTAATGATACTTTGTGGTATCCTTTCTTAACTATGAAATAAAAATTAAAAATAAAAGCAAATGGCACATTTTTTTTTATATTAAATACCATTTTTTTTTTAAGATTTACAAACCAAACACATATAGATAAAATCATTGACATGTCACACTGTTTGACAATAATGAACAAAGATCAAGGTGTTTTGTTTTAAAAGTGAGATGACACCTGTCCTCTGAAAGAATATTCAACGATCCAGGCTGGCTAGTGATTTTCTTTGCCAAAAAGTTTTATATGGAGATTATATTTGCAATGGAAATGTTTAGGATCTTTTAACTTAAAATTAGGGCTGCTGCAGATGTTGAATGTGTGAAAAGGTTAAAATCAGTTTAATACTTAATAGACTGTTAACTAATCACACTAGAAGATATTTTAATGACCGATAATGGTCCCGTTACCTTGTCCAATCCATCTATCGTGATGTTTGTGTTAACCGGGTACACGGTCTCAGCCATTTTGTAAACATTTGCGGATGACCGATGAATACACAAATAGAGATTCGGTCATGGTATATTACACATACATGTCATATATAAAGAAATACGTAATGGGTATATTACATCGGATACAAGCATTGTCATGTGATAAAAAAAATTAAAGTTTTATTTGTTATACCATAATTATGATTTTGTATTGTTTGTAGTTAATTGAACTGATATTTGTAATATTTATTTAGAGTTATGCAATTAAATAAAAAGAATAAAGTGAGGGCTTGTTTGTTGCAGCTTTAAAAAAAAGTTGTTCACTTGTTGTACCAATTATGAATTTTATGTGTGTTTTTATAATAAAGTGTTCATTTATTTTGTTTTGTACATTATTTAATGTTGTCTTGTTTTTAGCAGCTTTGAAAAATAAGTTGTTTAACCTATTATGAATTTATTTATCTCCATGATATCCAAATACAACGAATATTGGAACATGACCTTAAAATATGGAAGCAAACTCTGGATTCAAATTCAGATGTTTTTGAGATCTGCAGTAAGGACATCTGTCCTTTTTAAGCCCCTCTTTCTTTTGACTTAATGTATATTTATTTTCAGACTAGCATCGCAGGCACAATTAACACCAGTGCCGGACGTTACACTTTATACAATTTTAAAATAACTATCCTATATATACCTTTTCCTTTTAACGTTTTCACTCCGGTTTTGATCTGTTTATTACAGAATAATTCGACTGAACTCGGTAGCGCCAACACCTTGTTTATGTCATGATAACACCTACCTTGAGATTCAGAAGCTGTTTGACGAATTCCTAGTATCTCATACAGATCTGTTGTTCCAAAATGCTCTTGGCACTCTTCCAAGAAAGACATTTTGCAATTATTTTGGCCAAAGATAGTTCTTTCTTCTTAAAATTCTGCTGATGTTGTTGTTGCTACGATTGAGTTCGTGTTCGTACTATAGTTGAACTATAGTAGATGCACTGCGCATGTCTAGTAGAGTCGGTGCGCGAACGGACTCTAGTCACTGCATAGTAACCATAATAACAAACGAACAACAACAACAAACAACACAAACGATCTAAAAATAGCGAAAAGAAGAAGAAGAAGATTGAATGGCAGTTTTTGACTTCAAACCCACAGATGTCATTAAGTATGACCTATTTCATCAGGATGATGATGATTTACTCTTCGAGTATAGGCGATGGGCTTTATTCAAAACGATTTTATCGTCTCTGAACCTCAGACGGGACAGCGTACCTAATGTATCGAACTATTTAGACACAATTAGAATGATGACCATCCCTGACAATATTGATGATTTTAGGACCCACTTCCGCGTCAGTCGGCAACTCTTTGATGTCATTTTAGAGGAGCTGTATGCTGGCTTGATACGGCATGATCGTGGGCAACACCAGACTGTCACACCAGAGAAACAACTTCTAGTTTTTCTCTGGTACATCAGTAACATGTCGTCCATGAGAGAGGTTAAACACCTTTTCAACCTGTCCAAATCCACTGTACATGGTATTGTCCAGGAGGGTATCACTAAACAGAGTCTGGTAGAGTCCGGTAGAGTCTGGTAGAGTCTGGTCGTCAAATATCCCATTATATTACTGTTTTGTTGTGTTTCTGTATTGAAATGAATAAAATAAAGTGCTATTGTATCATATAAATAAAAATAAAAAAGGTATTTGCCTATTTTAGTTCATTTTTGAGTGAATATAGAAATATTATATTCGTGAACACGGACACTGGTAGAGTCTGGTCATTATTAAGCAATAAATACAAAGTTTTATACGATTTTTAAGTTATAAAAAGTTTAATTTGATTTGTATGTGTCATATTATATATTTATTTCTTATATTATTTCAGCTGATAATCGGGAAAATAGTGAAAGATTGAGGATATTTAACGATAACATTGTGTTTCGTAAATCAAAATGGCTGACGTGAAATTTCTGTTTATAATGCGGCCCTATCGTACATCTTGAACGAGTAATACACAAAATTCTCTCTCTATTATGGGCCAACTAATTGATTAGGTGTGATCAACAGATTAGTGTTATAATTACCAATATTTTAAATGTATGAAAACTACTTGATTGGAATAATTTTATGTTTTATATGTCATTAACATTAATTAAAACAAATGCTTAGAGAACTATATACTTACTTAAAAGTAATTCATATGAAATTGCAGGATAAATTGAGTTACATCGATCAGA
Source organism: Serripes groenlandicus (assembly GCA_031761405.1). Lineage (NCBI taxonomy): Eukaryota > Metazoa > Mollusca > Bivalvia > Cardiida > Cardiidae > Serripes > Serripes groenlandicus. The sequence continues at coordinate 126,267,094 of JASEVX010000001.1, read as the reverse complement.
GTAAATTAATTCTTTGTTCCGACGAAGAGTTTTGGACTTGTAAAGCCATTGACATATGTTTCCCACAAACTACAAGAGTCCTTTGCGCGAAACATTTGAAGGATAATGCGGTAAATCAACTCAATAAGTGTCTTCCTTAACCTGAGGTTAACCGCATATTTGTAAACTCTTCGGTCCTAATGGTATCTTAAGTGCTGAAACTGCAACCTCATTCACAGAAATGACTATATTGACTTATAGGTTTCGCGGGTAATGTTGGCCCCGGATTCACATGTCGGCAATGTCTGCATGCTAAACAAGCGCTGTGAGCACCCTAAGCTAGCACGCTCAACGGTGGTGCAGACACGGCCGGTAGCTGGGTGCTGCTGCTCGGCCATGCTTTGAATCTCTATTAAATGAATGTACATAGAACCAAAATCATAAAATAACAAATCCAAAAAATGCAGCTCTGTGTAGGGACTTTTACGGCTCTATTTTGGTAACCTAAAATGGAAAACATAGAATAAATTCCCAAAAATTATATAATATAGATCCAAACATCAAATTTTAGGCCATGAGAGAGTTCCCCCACGTGGTGTGGCCTGGATACAATATTTCGCAAAATGCATTTTATGAACTATATCAGGATATATAATTATTTTTCAAGTTAAAATATTTTTGCATATTTAAAAAAAAAGAATGCAAATATGGTTTAGTTTGATTCTACTTTTGGCGGAATGTAGTATCTACACAGTCTCTTTAATTTCATATGAATTACTTTTAAGTAAGTATATATAGCTCTCTAAGTTTTTGGTTTAATTAACGTTAATGACATATAAAACATAAAATTATTCCAATCTAGTAGTTTTCATACATTTAATATCTTGGTATTGTTATAATATAATTATAACACTAATCTGTTGATCACACCTAATCAATTAGTTGACGCATAATAGAGAGAGAATTTAGTGTATTACTCGTTCAGGATGTGCGATATTGCCGCATTATAAACAGAAATTTCACGTCAGCCATTTTGATTTACGAAACACAATGTTATCGTTAAAAATCCTCAATCTTCCACTATTTTCCCGATTATCAGCTGAAATAATATAAGAAATAAATATATAATATGACTCATATAAATCAAATTAAACTTTTTATAACTTAAAAATCGTATAAAACTTTGTATTTATTGCTTAATAATGACCAGACTCTACCAGTGTCCGTGTTCACGCATATAATATTTCTATATTCACTCGAAAATGATCTGAAATAGGCAAATACCTTTTTTATTTTTATTTTTATGATACAAGAACACGTTTATTCATTCATTTCAATACAAAAACACAACAAAACAGTGATAAAATGGGATATTTGACGACCAGACTCTACCGGACTCTACCAGACTCTACCAGACTCTGTTTAGTGACACCGGTCCAGGATGTGTCAAGTGCGATGATGGAACTGTCTAACACAGTAAGTTTGGAAATATGTTTACTTTAAAGTTAAAGCCATCATAGACCCCAATGCTAGACTATATAATTATTATCGCATCCTTTTTGGAATACTGACTTACATGATTTTGCCCGTTTTAACATTTTCGGCATTCTGCCAAATCATGTTAAATGCCCCATTTACATAGAAGAAGTGCTAAGCATATTACTTTTGGAGTTGGAGGTAAAGATAACCTCACATGTATTCAAGTAAGATGTCAAATATTGATATATTAAAAGATGTTGAGTTCACAAGATATAATTCTCATCATTTTTAAAGTAAGAACGGGTCAGTGCGTGCTAAAAATAAAACTGCAAATATTTCCCATGAATAAATAATTGAGAACATGCACCTTTAATCTTTAATCTGTTTATTGTCAGGTAATTCGTTGGCCAACACCGCAAAAGCAGCTTGAGATAGCACAGCGCGTGCAGCAGGCATCTACACTTCCGGGTGTAGTAGGATTCATCGATGGAACACATATTCGCCTTTCATCAGCACCAAAGGGTGAAAGAGATTACTACAACCGGAAAGGGTATCCGTCAATACAATTACAGGTAAAGTATATTTTCTTTCCCTTACATAATGATCTAACTGATTGATGATCGTGATTGATTTAAGCTGAAAGCTTGTTTTGCAATCAATGTAAAATAAATGAGTTTAAACTAAACTTATAGTAGATAAGTACAAATACTACTACTCTTATAATGGGTATATCCTAATTGAATCGCATATACAAGGAAGCCAAACATATATATATATCTTGTATGATGCCAACCTCTAAAAATGAAAGTTTGATCATTGAAAAGGGTTGAAAACATTTTGGCAAAAGGAGAAATTGCTCATTTTGTCACAATTCTTTCAATTCTTTTAACAGTGTCAGTCATTTGCTGCAGAGGCGTCAGAAAGCGTCTGTATGAGGGAAAGGATTAATTGAATATTGTGGCATTTGTTTTTTTCAGGCTGTCGTAGATGATGCACTACTCATCACAAATGCGTACTGTGGTTGGCCTGGATGTGTGCATGATGCCAGAGTCTTAAGGAATTCTAGTTTCTATGACCAGGCAGAGAATGGAGAGTTGATCATCCAGGGCCATCATATATTCGGTGATAATGCGTATCCGCTTAGAAACTGGCTGATCACCCCCTTTAAAAACTTCGGTAATCTAACACCCCAGCATACAAGATTTAACAAAAAATTGTCTAGTGTGAGGCAAACCGTAGAAAGGGCATTCGGTCACCTTAAAGGAAGATTCCGAAGACTAAGAGACTGAGAGGTGCCTTTTCATTGCCACATAGACATCTGCAAATTGATTTATGCAGCGTGCACTTTGCACAATTTATGTATAATACATGAGGATGATGTAGAGGAGTACATCCAGGCCGATGAGGAAGGCGATGCCAATGCCTATGGTAACGTTTATCAAAATGGACACCATGGTGTGGCGCGGCGATTAGGGCTGTTGAACTTGGCATAGTTGTAAACGTAATTAAACCAAGTCTGTAAAAACTAATCGAGTTAAGAATTAATTATTTCGCCACATAATACTAAAGACCTTTGAAAACAGTGTAATAAGTTTTCATATTGCTCTAACAAGCAATCTGAACTCTTCCTGCACTGTTTTCTATTCTGTCAATACAATGTAAACATAATTCACTGACTGTTACTGGCAAGTTTTCATGGAGAAAATGTCTAGGGAAAAAAAGTCCTGAAATAAATAATAAAGACATTATTGCTGAATAAATATTATTTATTATTATTGACTAGAAACGGTGCAAATTCAATTTTAAAAAGAATAATACATGTGGCCTGTCGGAAAGAACTAAAATTATGATAAAGTTTACAAATCACACACAGACTACTATACTGCGTGGTGTTTTGATAATGGGAATATATTTGTTTGTTCCCCCAGTTCTAAGATGGCGGCGAAGAAGTTAAATGTATATATATATTGCAACAGCAGTTCCGACTGTTTTTGAAACACAATAATGGGCGTGTTTTAGCTTAAACTAGAGTAAACTGTAGTTTGACTAGCCAAAAGTTCCCCCCAGTTCCAATATGGCGGCGAAGAGGTTACATGTATATATATATTGCAAAAGCAGTTCCGACTGTTTTTGAAACACAATAATGGGCGTGTTTTAGCTTAAACTAGAGTAAACTGTAGTTCGACTAGCCAAAAGTTCCCCCCAGTTCCAAGATGGCGGCGAAGAGGTTAAATGTATATATATATTGCAACAGCAGTTCTGACTGTTTTTGAAACACAATAATGGGCGTGTTTTAGCTTAAACTAGAGTAAACTGTAGTTCGACTAGCCAAAAATTTCCCCCAGTTCCAAGATGGCGGCGAAGAGGTTAAATGTATATATATATTGCAACAGCAGTTCTGGCTGTTTTTGAAACACAATAATGGGCGTGTTTTAGCTTAAACTAGAGTAAACTGTAGTTCGACTAGCCAAAAGTTCCCCCCAGTTCCAAGATGGCGGCGAAAAGGTTAAATGTATATATATATTGCAACAGCAGTTCTGACTGTTTTTGAAACACAATAATGGGCGTGTTTTAGCTTAAACTAGAGTAAACTGTAGTTCAACTAGCCAAAAGTTCCCCCCAGTTCCAAGATGGCGGCGAAGAGGTTAAATGTATATATATATATAGCAATTCCCGTTCAACTCGGGTTCGGTCGTATCGGGTCAACTAGCAAGACACCTAGCTAGTTTGGATCATGCCACTTGGTATGTGCATATGTGTGGAAAACGTCATTACGTTTTGTCATTTTGCCCCTTTTCTGGTGGCAATACTTTTCAACCACTCAAAATGGCTAGAACAAGTTGTGAAGTGGGTCACTGAAGGACCATTTCTACCAACTTATCTTGGAATCAGACAAGCTGCTTCAGAGAAGAAAGATTTTAAGTTATGGCATTATTTTCCCTTTCTGATTCCGCTGCAACCAAAGTTTGTCTTCAATTTTGAAAGAGGACCATCTAAGGATCAGTCCAGTGAAGTTTGGTTGAAATTGGTCGAGGGGTTTAGGAGCTGATGTATAAAGCTAAATGTAAACAACTACGGTTGGACAACAGACAGAAACTGATCAAAATAGATCAACTTGAGCCTTTGGTTTAAAAAAAAATACACATGTGATGCTACAAACGTGGCCATAACAGGAGAAAAGTGGAAGTGTTATAATCAACATATTTAAAAAATATGGTAAATCTCTATAAATGAAAGCAAAATTACTGAAACAAAATTAATCAAGTTGAAAATATTGTGGGAAAAGGAGAAATTGCTTGTTTTGAGCAATTTCACCTTTTGTCACAATGTTTTCAATATTTTTTTTAAATATTAACCCTTTCCCACATACGACAAATCTGCAGCAGACTACTTTGAAAACATCTGAGCAAATATATAGAAAATCTCAATAATTGGAATTACAATCATTTAATCATGGGAGTTGAAAACATTGTTGCAAAAGGAGAAATTGCTTGATTTTCAAAATTTTTCTGCTGCAAAGGCATCAGAAACCAGACATATGCGGGAAAGGGTTAAATGGCAAAACATGCAGTTCCAGATCAGACTGTACAGATTCACATTCTTATCAGGAGATACACTAATTGCATAACCAAAAAAAAAACACCTTTCAGAATTCACAGCCACAAATTATGTCAAACACAGATTACGTTTTTTTGAAATATTAACCCTTTCCAACATACGACAAATCTGCAGCAGACTACTTTGAAAACATCTGAGCAAAGATATAGAAAATCTCAATAATTGGAATTACAATCATTTAATAGGAGTTGAAAACATTGTTGCAAAAGGAGAGATTGCTTGATTTGAGCAATTTCGCCTTTTGTCACAATGTTTTCAAAATTTGTCTGCTGCAAAGGCATCAGAAACCAGACATATGCGGGAAAGGGTTAAATGGCAAAACATGCAGTTCCAGATCAGACTGTACAGATTCACATTCTTATCAGGAGATACACTAATTGCATAACCAAAAAAAAAACACCTTTCAGAATTCACAGCCACAAATTACAAAAAACACAGATTATTTGTTTTTGAAATATTAACCCTTTTCAACATACGACAAATCTGCAGCAGACTACTTTGAAAACATCTGAGCAAAGATATAGAAAATCTCAATACAATCATTTAATAGAAGTTGAAAAAAACTTTGCAAAAGAAGAAATTGCTCGTTTTGAGCAATTTCTCCTTTTGCATCGATGTTTTCAAAAAGTCATCTGCTACTGCAAATACGTCAACATATGTCTACAGGTGGCAAAGGTTTAATCCTTAACAGAAGGATTGCCAGTGTGTTTGGTTTTAGCATTAATTTCACGCTCATACAGGTCCAGCAGTCGATCCATTCTGGACATCTTGTCACGGTGGTATTGTTCCATCCTGTCTTTAAAATCTGATTCTTGTTCTTTTATAAGCTCGACCAATTCTGTTGACTTTCTCTTGATAGGTGTTTTTTTCTTAGATGTTTTTTCCTTAATATTGGCTACATCAGTTACTTTGTGAGTTTGATTATTACCAGCATCCTGTGTATCTTCAGCATACATTAATTTTACTTTACTCCCACTATCTATAACAAGACTAGGTTTGGTACTGGCACGCGTTCCATAGGCTTCGTCAAACGCATCGCGCTGCCTAAAATACTTTGTTTCTGAACCAGACTTTGAATCAATAATTTCTTTCCACCGTTTCTTAAGGTTGTTGTATTTATTGAGGGCCTGTTGTGTATTTATGTTACATCCAATTTCATCATTTAAACGAGTGACAATTTCTTTCCAAAGTACAGCATGGTTTTTATTCTTTAGAAAGTCGGTGGCACGTTCATGTCGGATATTTACAAGCATATCTTCTTGATTTGCTGTCCACTGGTGGATCACTCCATGGTTTTTGAGTCCATGAGTCAGTGACTCTTCAAGTTGAGATTTGGATACTTGTTGAGCAGATGTGGATGCCTTTGGAACAGATGCCATTGGAGAAGGTGTGGATGCCTTTGGAGCAGATGGGAATGCCTTTGGAACAGATGACTGTGGAACAGATATGTATGTTTGTGGAGCCATAGTAGGAGATGACTTCTTGCTGACTGTATCCAGCAGCCCATTGACAATCAATTCTTTGACGGAGGGATCTGAAATGGAATGATTGATATTGGATTATTAAGGCTTTCAACTAAATCAGAACTCAATATTTACAGCAATGTATTAGTTACATCAACCATGTTTCCTGGATTTAACACCATTATTCCACACATGTTTTCTGCAAGTAACTGACAACTTTCAACAGGGATGCTGCATGGATTAATAGACATAAGCACGATCCATGCCATTACATACCAGTCACTTGTCCACTGCTTCAACCCCAGAAATAATATGATTACTCTAATAGTATTACTTTACAAGGGGTTTCACTGACTGCATTAACCTCTCAAGTAGCAGGAGGTTGAAAGTGTACATGATGGCTAAACCATGAAATCTATGAACAATTTGCCACTATCAAGATTCAGTTGTGAAAACTTATTAAGTTGACTTGATTGGACAAGTTACATATAATTAGTGCAGCAAGTCAACATCATCCTTCACATGTCAAAATTGTTTTGTGTTTTGTCAACAGTTTGTGAATATTAAATCAACATATTAGGAAGAAATGTGTTAACAATAACATATTTATGGCAAATATCACAGACCTAGAGATTGTCAAGGGCTCGGTGCAAAACTATTGTATTTACATATTTTCCAGAAAATCGCCTTTTAACTTTTTTTTCTTCATTAATATGAAATACTTTAAGTGTTAAAATATTGGAGCTTTATAACTCCTTATATTTATGTGAGTATTTGAATATTGTGAAAAATGTTGTATCTCAAAACAAAATGTATTTTAATGCAAAACTATGGTATGTTGACTTACCATAGTTTTGCGCAAAAATCTATATTACAGTGTAACATTTGTAAGCGCAAAACTATTGCAAGTGCACTTGCAATATTTTTGCATTACAAAGGGAGATAAGTTTAGGGAGCAAGCATTGCAAAATTGTTTCAAGTGCATTTTAAAATAGATTTGCATTAAAAAAAAGACAAGAAATACAAAATAATAATTTTGAAAAAATTGGCGCAATCTGGAAACATGAAAAATGAAGTTAAATCTTGAAATAAAAATTGTCACATGAGCAGAAAATGAAAATAATTATTATATTTTTCTGATATTTTGAAGTTGCCAGCCAGATGCAGAAAGGTAAAGTTTATAACACTTATTTCTTATTTCTTTTCATTTATTTCCTTTGTTGTATGTATAAGTTTAGTAATTTCCACTAATAGGAGATGGTGAAATCATTCAGCTGGTGGGTGGGGTATTGATTTTCTGTAAATTTTTAGAATTTATTCTAAAGTTACAGGACAAAAGTGAAATTAGTCAAATTTTAATGTGCATGTATACATAAAAAGAGAAAACCATTATATTCATTTTTTTAAATATATTTTAAATGGGTAAAGGTTTTTAATATTTTTGAAATAGACGGTTTATGATGCCTCTTAAGCAAGCAACATTTGAAAACATTGTGACAAAAGGAGAAATTGCTCTTGTCCATTTGCCGCAATGTTTTCAACTTTATTCAACAATTATACATTCATTTAAAGAGTTTCAATTTTCAAAATCATGAGCTCCATATTTGTAGTAACCTTTCCCACATACAACAAATCTACAGCAGACGACTCTGAAAATGTCTAGTAAAAAATATGGTTATTCTCTATAAATGATTTTTTTTTTATGGAAACTAGTTGAAATTATTGTGACAAAAGGAGAAATTGCTTGTTATTAGCAATTTCTTATTTTGCCACAATGTTTTCAAGAGTCTACATATGTGTCTACAAATGGGAAAGGGTTAAGACATATTGTGTTTTGTTCTGTTAAGTCACTGTCTTCATTAACTATACTAGCTCAAGGTAGCTTAAGCTCATTTTATCTCATCACTTTTTTATATGATAGTTATATCCAAAACATCATTTTGTTGTAACAATATCCAATCTTTTCACATGAATTTAAAATAGTATATGAACTGCAGAATATGGCTTGTTGAATATACAAATATTATTTTTAAATACACATCTTCACTGTCGTTGTATTTGCATTCACATTGATAATATACTTCTTTGAATTTTTCAGAATGTGGATAGTCAAAGCCACTAGTCACCAAGCATGCCCCAAGTATTTGGGTGCAGGCAAACAGTGTGTTGCTAACAGCTATGCGGCAATGCTACATAGCAAAATCAGATCCCCTGCACACTGGAAAACAGAAGATTTTGACATTGTCCTTGAAAGGGGAGACAAATTATATAAGGAAATGGGATTAAGTAGCCAACTTTTGATCACAGACTTACCAGATATGTATGAGAGTAAGAAATTGAACACCATATTAATATGGTCTATGCAAAAGATGCTGCAGAAGCTTCTTTCATACAGACGTACAGTTTCTTAACATTTAAATCCTCCACAGTGGCCATCATGAAATTTGATAAAATATTTTATGTGTTTGACCCACACTCACGAAACTGTGATGGTTTGCTCAGCCAAGATGGGACAGCAGTACTCACTGCTCATGATGATTGTCAGCAACTACATCAGTTTGTGGAAAATCTGTGCAACAGTTTAGGTGGAAATGGCCAAGTTGTGCCCTTTGAAATGACCCATATAAGTATTTCTGAAATGAAGGCTGTTTCAGACTCAGACACAGATTTTGATGGGTTTAGTGATGTGAGTGAAGGAGAGTACTCCTGCCTAATGTTCATTGCAGAAGAAACATTAAAGGAAAAGATCAGAAAAATAGAAGAAGACACATATACAACTACAGATACAGATTCAGATATTTCTGTTAACAGTATTTGTAATAATAGTACATGCAGTATTGATCAAATGTCTGATAAAGATATAAGTTTAAGTGATTATGAAGACAATCTTCCACTTTCAAGGCTTGTTTGGTTTTGTCAACGTAAGGGTACTGAAGCGGGTTCAGGCAGCTTCTCTGAAATTGAGACTAATACCCGGCTTCGCAAAGCAAGGCGAAAAGAAAAAATTAAAAGCAGAGAACCATTTAACCGCGAAAATTTCTCACAACACTGCGTTAGAATTACACAACTATAATTTGTACACATGTTCACAACAAGCTAAAAAATCCCTTATTTGTTTGCCTAGGATGTACTGAAAACGATTGATTTAATCATTTTTAGAATTTTGACATTGTTTGAAAGTGAAAGTAGAGAATGTGAAAAACCAGATTCGTCCCAGCCTGATTTCGTCCAAAATGACGGTAACATCCAATTTTCTTTGGAGTATTTTAAAGCTTAGAGGTAACTCTTTTCAATGATATAAGTGTTCTACCTGAGACTTGAGGGTTGAAACTGGTTGATTTGCATGGAGACAAAGAAGGAATTTATTTGGTTTATTGTGACCTCTAACATATCGGCTCATTACTGAAGAACGACTGTGAGAGTTGTCTTTCCTTATGCCCCAGTCATAGTGTCACGTTTTGGCCGCTACGTTTAGCTACGTTGGGAAACGTGGCTACAACGTGAGCAAACGTAGAACAACGTGGCTAAAACGTGATTAAACGTGAACTTGAAATTTTAATTGTGGACATGTAAAATTGTGCTGCCGTTTCTCCACAACGTATTATAACGTAGCAAAAACATAACAGAACGTGAAAACAAAGAGTCCCGCCGGTTGATACGTTGTGTTGCATATGTTGACACGCTATGCTACGTTGTGGCCTCGTTGCCCCCACGTCCCTCGTGCTGTGTTATGCCAAGCTGTGTCTCGCTATGATACGTTGTACCCGTTGTACTACGTTATGAGCTGCGTCATGCTACGGTGTTCTACGTTGTACGACGTTGTGCTACGGTTCTGCTATGTTCTGGTACGTTTTGATTTGATACGTTGTGGTACGCTATATATGACACGGTCTTCCGTGTCAAGAATATCAGATGCCATCTGCCAGGGACCCCACATATATACCCCTCATGTAGGATCTAAAATCATTTGTGTACTTGCTTAAGCCCAAGTGCTGAACCTCTACCGTGGATCTTCAACTGGCAAATGCTGCCCTAGCCATGGACCAAGACATGCTGCAAAATATGTTGCTGCTCCAAAGGGTATGGGAGATAAAAGGGAGGGGAGAGCGGGCTCCGGCGACGCGAGGATTTCGGCCATTCCACCAACTCATGGAAGAGCTCAGGAGGGAGAATATGGCCGCCTTCAATAATCTAATCAGAGTTTACCCCTTCTATTCCAGGAGCCGGTGGACAGGCTGACCTCAATACTAATGAAGAAGGACAGTTGGTTCCAGAAGGCGTTACCACCTAGTCTAAAAGTTGCGGTTACTCTCCGTCACTTTGCCACTGGAGACAGCTACCATTCGCTATTGTTCTCATTCAGAGTAGCCCACAACACAATTTCCTACATGGTCAAAAAGTCTGCGAAGCCATCGTAGCGTGCTCTGAAGAAGTCTTAAACATCCCCACTGTCCCAGACGAGTGGCGAGGTGCAGCAGAACTCTTCAACTCTACATGTTATCGGCGCACTGGACGGGAAGCACGTGGCCATAAGAAAACCAAAGAAGGGCGAATTTATTTACTTTAACTACAATGGGTACCACTCCATAGTCCATATGGCTCTGGTAGACGCTGACTATAAGTTCCAGTGGATCAGCGTCGGCTCCCCTGGTTCCTGTTCAAATGCGAAGATCTGGAATGACTGTGACCTCAGAGACATCGTCACCGACCGCATCGGTTGGCCACAACCAGACCCTCTACCACATGATGACAGGGACAGCACCTACTACATTATTGCTGACGAAGCATTCACTCTCAAGCCCTTGCGGAAACCAATATTAGTGCTTTGATTGTCAGAGATAGCCGAAGCGGTGCAACATCTCCGAAGACATGTGAAGACACATGACCCTCACTAAACAGAGGTCAGCATTAAAACACATCCGAACCTCTGTCACGAAATTTGGAACCAACGATTCACTCGAAACCAGACCCCGTAACAAAGTAGATTCAGAGCTGATCACGATATTTCCTGCGCATCTTTAAGTCATACAATCATGGGAGCTTCTAAAGAAGAATTTGAACCAAATAGGTAGGTGTAGTGGTAGAGCGTCCGCCTCGAGTGCAGGGGGTCGCGAGTTCTATCTCCGGCCGTGTCATACCTAAGACTTTAACATTGGTAGTAATGGCTGACCTCCTTGGCGGTCAGGGTTTCGGGGTTAGAATTACGACTGACTGACTGGTTACAGGATAAATGGACCAGTAGTACTGGTAACTTGCACAGGAAAGGCTGTGATATATTTAAAAAAATACCGAAAGTGGCGATAAACATTAAGCAATCACTCGTACCAAATACCGACTAAACATTTGAAAGGTTAGTATGTGTTGATCTTATCAGTCATCATCATGTTCGACACCTACTCTCTAAAATCAAAGCACTGAAGTACTGTCGGCCTGGGGGGCTGCAGGAAGGTTGGAGAAGTAGGAAAATGTGAAAGGAAATAACAATTGCAGCTTATGTTTATGTATTTATTGTTGAGAAGTTGAAAGATCATATAAAAAATAGTAAATATTATGAAACTGCCAATTTGAGAACAGATTTAAGACATGAAGAATCAAAGGAAAATTTGACAGCATTCTGCCTTATTATAATGAGAAATATGTCAATGTTAAATCAACTTCATTCAAGTAGAAATAATTCTCTAAACCATATACTAGACTGGGAGAAAGTGTTTGAACAATGCAAAACTCATCAAGACAATTATTCTGACAAAGATTCAAAATGCAATATATCCAGAGTATTAACAAGATTTCCCTTCAATTTGGCCTAGTGACCTAGTTTTTAACCCGGCCTGACCCATATTTGCGACCAATATTCAAACTTGGCCTAAATATCATCAAGACAAACATTCTGATACAGTTTCAACATGCTCAAGTTAAAAATGTAGCCTCCAGAGTGTTAACAAGATTTCCCTTCAATTTGATCTAGTGACCTAGCTTCTGACCCAATATGAACCATATTCGAACTTGACTTAGATATCATTATAACAAACATTCTTACGAGAATGCCGTTGATACCTCCACAGCGCTTGCGGGCACATACACAGCGCGATCGGGTCGCCCGGTTGAGGGAGAGGTTGGCGTTTGCACGCTACCGATACAACTTAGTTATTGGTACATTGGTGGCTGAAAATCCATCATTTCACTGCCACTCTTCCTCACTCTTCTTCTCCTTCAGTCCTCCCTTCTGATCTAGGGCATCTTGTAGTACTGTCACTCTGACACTTTCATGATAAACTGTGTGTTAAATTTTTACTTCTGTGAAGAGCGCGACTGGATAATCTGATGAATGATGCGATGAGCCAGCTTTAATAACCTGCGAGCCATAGTGGGTGGTCGGCTAGACGCCGGCCTTTCTCCGGTCAATGTCTGCCCGATTTCCGGTCGGGCTCTCAGCGGCGAATTGGGCCCGGCGCTCGTCTGACGTGTGTGATGCCCGGCCGGACATCGGCCAGACATCAACCGATTAATGTGCGATCAGTTTGCGATGAGGTTTTAAGTCCGAGTTCATAGTAACTCGATGCCCTTGATGAGTCCCGAAGGCTTCCGGCCGAAAATGCCTAGAAATCCGCCGCAAACTACTCGCAAACCTATCGCAAGGTAGTTTTGACTGAGGTTTAAGTAATGGGTAAGCTACATTTTTAATTCATAAATATTCTTTTGAAAACAATATAAATCTGCAGCAGAAGCCCCTGATAAATCCACCACTGCATTTGTCACGCGACGTCTTTGTTTACCATCAATGTTACGTCGCAGCGGCCCTTTGCCCCCCCCCCCCCCCCCCCCCCCCCCCCCCCCCCCTTAAGTTTTTCACTTATAATTATATTTTTTGGGGTGATCTTAACCTTTTAAATTCAGTTTTGTTGAATCCATGATGAACTTTTTTTTCTCGAGCAGTCTCACCCTAAAATGCGTTATTGGGTGTTAACAGCAATTGGCAGGCTGCTTACTCCGAATAAATGGTCTTACTACTATGACCAGAGGCTAAAGCCCCAGGCCAAAAACCGATCGTTCTGTAATCGAGATAGTTTCAAATGTATGTCTACTATTCCAACACATGCCTTCCCGCTGTTCATTATTATTTCCTATTGAAGAAAGATTAGTGATACGGTGTTAAACGATAGAAGACCAGGGATGTAGATACTCTTCTGAGAAGACGATCTTTAAAACGTCTATATGACAAATATGGAAAAACACTATCAGTGAAAGTTAAAATGATTCAATAGGTTAAGCATGTAAAAACATTTAGGCGAATGGACAAATTGCTAATTGTGAGCAAACACGTTTGCTGCTGATGCTTCAAAATGTATCTTTATGTGGGAATGAATTAAGAAATAATGTAAAGGATTCCAATCTCCTTTAAATCATATGCTTACTTTCAATCCTGCTTGCGTTTCCAATCACTCATGTATAATAAATTGTCAAATGAAATTAACAAAGACATTAGTTTTCTAGCTTGTTTGACCATGTATTGAATATAAAATCTGTATACAATATATACATAATTTAGAACACAATTACATGCATTTGAAAAATAAAACTAACATATAGAATAGAACAAATCAATGGCGAAGAGACAAACAATACTTTGGTGTAACTGCGGACACACGTTGATTTGATCTCCAGACACATCTTTTCACTGAAAAAAACCTTACGAGTTTGTAAAGGATCAAAATATCAGGTCACAAGAAAAACAACTTTATACTTTTCGTATCAGACTGTCTTTCCTCGTAGTATGCAGGGGCGTAGCTTTGCAATAATCAATGTGTAGGCCGTCTCGTGAGAAAATCAACATTGTGGACTCTGCGTAAAGTTTCGGTCCGGATCAGCTTAAGCATGCCACACAGGCCTACCCGGATATATACTTTTCGCCTCCTGTGGATTTTCTGTTTCAGGAATAACTACTCTATACATCTATCCCCCTAAGACGGAATGTGTCGACCGGATCAGTCTGCACGGACAGCGCAGGCTGATCTGGTCGATACATTACGCAAATGTCTATCGCCGCAGCTGCATTTTGGGGCATTTTGAGAAAACGTGTGTAGGCACGTGCCTACAGTGCCTAAAGGAAGCCCCTGTTATGATCTGATATATTTCATGTTTACCACCGAGTCAAACAAGCATCCCAAACACTTGGATAATGCGTTTGTGTAGTCCGATTTGCTCTGTACTGTTCGCCAATTATTCATGGAAGGTTTCAAGAATTTTCTAAAGAAGTATCCATTTTGATCCTTTGGCATGGTTGCGCATGCACGTATTTTATCACACATGCCATACATACGTTAGGTTGGTTTTCGCATAGAGCAAGCATGCAATTGGTCGTAATTGCCTTCAACTACAAAACCACATAGATCGTTTTTCCGGATTCATATTTTATTATATTATTTCTACAATAGGTTTAAGTAGTAATGGGTATAACTGATAGGAGATCACGAACTGCATACTTGTTATATATATAGTCTCTGGTCAAAACAATTACACATGGGGAATCCATGAGTTATGATCCGGAAAGCGTTCAATAGACACGAAACGTTACCCTGAAACGTCAAAAGAACGGATTTCGTTTCTACTTGGCGAAGACGGATTTCACGTAATATTATTTTAGCTCACCATTGGCATTTGCAATACACGTTTCTATCTTTTGAACACCAGGTAGATTTTTATATATTGTGTGTACAGTTTTTATATGGCCATACTATTCGGGTGCTTATAAGATTATGGTAAGGTCATGATCAGATTACGACGATTTCTAATGACGGTGTTCCGACTGTGTGTCATATCGACATACAAACAGAAAATCCGAAACTAGGCGAAACTATCAAACATCTAGGTGAAGCCATAGAATTCACTATAAATTAATTCAAAATTTAAAATAGATTTGAAAACATTATGGCAAAAGCAAAAATTGCTCATTCATTTGCGATAATGATTTCAGAAGGTCGTCTGCTACAGATGCCCTATAATGAGACTGAATGTGGGAACTAGTTTACAATATTGATTAATATTTCTGAAAATAAAACAGTGAGAGAGTCATGACTGTCATCAGAATTATTTTGTGGATCACGTTATACAGGAATGCCGTCACACTCGAGTCACTGAACACGTGCACGTCATGTGGTGCCTGGAGACACGTGAACACCAGGGAGAGCCACATACTCAATATGGCCGCATCCTGCCATTTGCGAATGGGCCAGAAGTTCCTGAAATGACACAAACATTCCATTGATAAAATTAAAGACACAATGATAAATTCGAAGTTATAAAATTTGATATGCCTTAAAATTGGGACAGGGGTCAAAAGAGTTCGACTCCAGACCTGGTCATACATTATTTCCGATGATTGATAAAAAACACCATTGAGTTTAGCGCCATTACTCTACAACCAATGGCCTAACTAGTGGGAAGATATACTCTGTGATTGTAATGCTGATGTGAGAAAGACAGGAAGCACATTAGTAGGTGAAATGATTGCAGTGACATTACTGAAATAATTTTAAATCAAACATTGCACGAGTATAAAAAATAGTTAAATAGAACACCACTCGGCTATTTCCAAATATACAAGAAGACCCAGCTGGCAGCGGTCGTGGTTGAGTGCTCTTGGGCAAGGCACATTTCCTAACCTATACATATATATATACGGGATGTTTACACAGTTATCAAGCATAAGTATTTAGTCTACATAAGACTTAAGTGAAATAATATGGAAACGTTCTAAACTCCAAAACAACAAAGACGGAGCTGTGGATCGCGGCATTTAAATGATGTGATAAACGGATCAGTGATATAGTTCCAATTCGAGACCACGAGGAATTCATTCATACACACAGGCTGTTTCGGATATCATGTCACGTTACTAATGGATACTTTAAACCCCTTATTGCGACCGGAAACCGATTGTGTGACCATATTGTAATCTAGTTCCCTGCGTTCTGATAATAACACAACATAGTGAAAGGGAAGGGAACTCTAGACTAACCATATTTTAGATATACACGTATGGATCAACCCCCGGAGATCTTAATCGAGTTGTCTAATGAAGGCAAAGACATCCGATTGATGGTACAATGGAACCTGTTTATAATGACCACACATGAAAACACAAAAATATGGTCTTTGTTCACAGGTGGTCTTTAAATGCAATTTCATTTGAGCAGAAAATGAGTAATTGTGAAACTAAAAGTGGTTGCTATAGACAGGAAATTGCTATTCCAAGGTGGTCTTTATCACAGGTTTGACTTTAGTTAGTTAAAGATGATACTTTGTTGGTGCTTTTCCGATTCATTTATGAGCGGTGCTCAAGGAAAACCAGCCTTAACCCTTTCCCTCATTCGACAATTCTGCAGCAGACGACTTTGAACATATTTTGTCAAAAGATAGAAAATCTCTTTAATTGAATGGATAACCTATGACCTAAAAGTGAAAAACATTGTGGCAAAAGGAGAAATTGCTCGTTCTGAGCAATTTCTTCTTTTGTCACTATGTTTTCAAAAAGACGTCTGCTGCAGAGGCGTCAGAAAGCGTCTATATGAGGGGAAAGGGTTAAAATGTAATAATTACACGTGTGGGATAATATCTTCCTGTTTATTTATTATTAAGGATCCAAATGGATACTGCTTAACAGACGTTTCTTTAAACCATCACTGACTAATTGGTGAACAGTGCATAGCTAGATCAGACTGCACATATACGCTTGCTTATCTGGTTCACAATGATCGCAAATGCATAACGGTTAGTTTATTCAAACATTGGAGACACGCCATTGAGAATCGACCTTCAAAATGTTATACCACTAGATTGCGAACACTGTCAGAAGATCGTTAGCAGACTGCTTAGATGCGATTATTGCTCTGGTACTTCCCTTGTTGCAATGTCGCGAAAGTTTGGTTTTCGTATGATTGTCTGAATTTGTAAATGAAATAAATCTTACTCTACAATCCACTTGATCAGCACTACGAGCACAGCATCAGCGATAATGGCGGTATAAATGTATCGGTAACCTTGGCGATGTGACCAGGGCGTGGCTGAGTACCAGACGACACTTGCTATCTCAGCCAGGACAACGGCTATAACCATGGCAACATTAAACTTCACTCGGAACTCCATCTTGTATCAGAATCTTCCTGACTTCTGAAATACAGAGATATTGAAATATAAAATACGGCCATTAGTAGGTCAGTACAACCACTACAAAGCATCATCTGGCGAAGACAATGAAATACAACCGTTCCAGAGGGGTGTTGCTATTTAGAGATAAAAGTTTTCTCCTGATAGGAACGCATTTTAGTCGCACCGCATACTAAATGCATGGGATTTTGAAAAACCATCGTGGAAAATGGAGAAATTGCTTGTTTTCCACTTCATTCCTAAAACAAAATACGATAATTTTGAATTTATTACTCCAGTTTAGCAAGTTCCATTCCGAAAACAGACTTTTACTATTATATTATATATGATTACCATACGAAAGGGCTAAACAATGAACTCATTTGTGGCTTTTCTGCTTGTTTTTACCTTGATATTTTTGTTTAGTATTCCTACAACCTGTAAGCATCGTCATTAGTGACATTTGAGCGAGGTTCGTGTATGTTATGGTGTAACACTTTCAT
Organism: Serripes groenlandicus; assembly: GCA_031761405.1. Taxonomy (NCBI): domain Eukaryota; kingdom Metazoa; phylum Mollusca; class Bivalvia; order Cardiida; family Cardiidae; genus Serripes; species Serripes groenlandicus. The sequence continues at coordinate 126,248,910 of JASEVX010000001.1, read as the reverse complement.
GGAATTGATAAATAAGCCGTTCCACAAGAAAACCAACAGTGGACGACTCTGCGTAAAGTATCGATCCGGATCAGCCTAAGCATGCCGCGCAGGCTAACAATGTAAGATATTTTTCGCCTCTTCTGAATGTTCTTTTCAGGAATCACCACTATCTACCTTAATCACCCTGAGACGGAATGTGTCGTCCCGGAATAGCATGCGCAGATTGCGCGGGCTGATCTGGGTCGATACATAACGCAGAGTCCATAATGTTTGTTTTCTCGTGAAAACGCTCAAATTAGTAACGGCAAATTCCATAATGACAAATAACGATTAGCTTGCTCGGCTGTTTTCAACAGAACATAACAGAACAGAACAGAAAAGAAGTGTATTCATACGACTTGAACACAATATGGTTCATCGTCAAAACATTTACAATATACATGTGCATACGAAAAAAAAATAGACATACAGTTTAACAAAATACTATTTTGAAAGTATAATGCACTTCCCAAGAAGGCGGAAAGTATGTAGATATTCGGATAAAGCGCTTGGTGCTATGTTTTCATGCCATGTTAAGCAATAAGCCCAACAGGAAAAGGAGCCATAACTCTCAACGTCTAATCATTTACTACATTAAGAACGCTTATTCTTTTGTGGTTAGCTTTAGTATATTCCAAATGCATTTAAAACATTTAGATTTGATGAGTTTAACATAGAAATGAATTTGTACATATTAGGATTTCTGTAATACATTTTTTTATATATATATATATATATATATATGTCTTAGTTCTTGATAAAAAGGACAAACTAACATAAAATGAAACTCGTCTTCAATGTCATTTAAATTGCAGAGAGTACATTTCCTATCTTCTCTTTTGATTTTTCTATGTCGGGCCTGTTTCAATAAGTAATTGATGTGATGATAAGCGTAATCTCGCAACGGCATTTCTGTAAGTTGGAATATTCATTTTTTCAAGGTAGCAAGACCTATCAAAAGTGGTTTTTAGACGTTTGTATAAGATCAGTGAAGGTTTAATATTAACGTCAATATACCATTCAGCTATGTACATGTCGATCAATCTTTGTCGCAACACTGGAATGAACGTCTTTATGTTAACAGCTGGGAATAACCATACATCATAAAATCCAATAGTCTGTAGCAAATGTTTAACGTTTCTGACCCAATCAGCATTTGAATCGCTACTATTTCGATTAATAGTGTAGTTTAATAATGTACAAAGGATACAATTATTTCCCTTTTCAGTAAAAAGTTTTATAAAATATTTAATAATTCTAATTTTAATAATGACATAGAGTGGAAATCTTCCAAACTCTCCATATATAGCAGAATTGCTAGTTGAGGGTTTTACTTTTAATAATCTCTTAAGAAATTTTCTTTGCAATCTTTCTACCAATTCACTAGTTAAGAAGTCCACACTTCACTCGAATAATAAATAGTAGACGCGACAAAGGAATCAAATAAATCAAGCATAATTGTTAATGGTATTTCTTTACCCATAGTAATAGTGAATACATTCAACTAAGTTCTTAACATCGCACATAGCAGACAGGATACGGGTCGAATACTTTAATAACAGCGAAATCTTGCATTTGAATATAAAGATCAAACATAGAAGAAACATAGTTTATAGAATATGCTAAAGATAATAATATAAATACTCAAACCTCTCGTAATTTGGATCCAGACTTTCAAAATGATAACTCAACTTCAAATAACGATTGTTGACTGAACGTATTACCATTACACCGCTACACGCTAGTAAAACGAAAACGTGTAAATAGACGCTACACTAGCAGGTCACGACCCGGAAACGAGTTTAACCCTTTCCTGCATATAACAAATATGCCGCAGACGACTTTAAGAGAAATTAGGAAAATATTGGCAAATTCATCTTACATAAGGGAATAACTGTTTAATAAAGTTGAAAACATTGTGGCAAAAAAAGAATTGCTCAATATGAGTATTTTTTTTCTTTTGCCATTATATTTTCATATCTCGTCTGCTGTAGATGCGTCAAAATGTGCTAATATGTGGAAAAGGATTAACCCTTTCTCTGATGTAGACGGAATTGATATTCGACACTTGTAAACATTGTGGGAAAATGAGACATTGTTAAAAACAAACATGGCATATTTTCTCGCATTATTAAAACCCTACCGTTTTATTTTAACTTATTTTCTAAACGTAACATATTTCTGTAGATGTGTTCAATCAGACGTATCAAAAATGAGACGCCCGGGAAATGGTTATTCTTTGGCTTTATTTACCCTCGCCGTTCAAAATTAACTATTTGGCGAGCAGTTATTGTCTTTGTCTTAACCATTTGTTTAACCCTTTCCCTCATACGACAATTCTGCAGCAGACGACTTTGAACCTATTTTGTCAAAACATGGAAAATCTCCATAATTGAATGGATAACCTATGACAAAAAGTGGAAAACATTGTGGCAAAAGGAGAAATTGCACGTTTTGTGCAATTTCTTCTTTTGTCACTATGTTTTCAAAAGGCCGTCTGCAGCAGAGCCGTCAGAAAGCGTCTATATGAGGGAAAGGGTTAAAAATATGGACAAAGGATTATACATATTTTCTATTTATTAACTAAGACTATCATTGACTAACTATGTGTTTTTTTCTCTCTATATATTAAATGACTATAATGTTCTTTTTACTACATATTAGAATATTAACTATTTTATACCCGGATGTTTAGAATATGATTTCTAAAAACAATTTCTTCTGTCAACAATTTATCAGGGCCACCAGTTAAACATTCTCTACCATATGTACAATATTGGAAATGGTTAGCATAGCCTCTTTGTTAAGGTATTGATTCCCTCGCCGATTCGCATTAGGTCGAGTGGGTAAGGCTGTTGAACTCGGTCATGAAAACAAATATTTCCCGTCATTCATGCGGATATGATCATGTGATCCTTGAGGAAACCCGGTCATTTTATGAAAAGATAATTCTGATTTTTCAGTCCTTTTTAACTATCCGTTTTATTAAAGATATATAATTCTAAAACATAAACTACATTAAATCCTTTAAATCTTTCGCACATGCAAATAATAATCAAAACGTAAAAGAAAACTACGGAAAATCTCAATAAATAAAAGTATATAATTAACCGCATTGTGAAGAAAGGATAATTGTGCATTATGGGTAGTCTGCTGCAGATGCGTCTCTCTGTGGGAATGGGTTGGATTTAAGAGCTCGGGTATAATAAAAAATAATAATGATAATAATAAAAGCTTTATCTAGAGAGGACACTCATTTGACATAGTATATGAATACGCCAATCTTTTATGAGGGCCTCAAACATAAAACAAAATGAAACGAAACATGAACAAACGTGTGTTACATATGAACAACTCAATGTTACAATTCTACATGCATATATAAATATGGACTTAAAATTGATATGTCTATTACTGTATCGTAGAACAGCCACATATCCAAATATGGAGCATAGTTTCATGAAATACAATTGTACTACAGTTATCATCGAATTAAGATTGGTTTATCCAACGTAAATATTGGCTTTTCAAATGCCGAATAGACGTTGAGTTTTGAATATATGAAGGAAGGGAATTCCAAACTGATGAACCGGAAAATATAAATGTATTTCGATATATTTCCAAGTTAGGTTTTGGTGTATACAACTGGAATGAAGTGGATGAACGTAAGAGTCTTGCATGCATATCATATGTAAAGGTAAATGATGTCCTTGGGTAATCAGGGGCATTTCCACGTAACGTTTTAACATTTGAATGGCTTTCTGATAAATAACTCGTTCGGGAAATGACATCCATTTAAGTTCAGCAAACATTAAAGATGAAGGGGTGGTAAAATCACAATCAAGGATTATCCTGGCAGCCCTTTTCTGAAGTTTCACTAGTTTGTTTTCAAGTTTATTTGTGCAATTACCCCCATATAACAAAACAAAAATCAAAATGAGGAGGTAGGTATGCATTATGAAAACGTTTACGATTGTCATTTGAGAGAAATAATTTGATTTTTGATAACGTATAGAGATATGTATTACATTATCAATGTAATCACTCCAAAAAACCGTTGTTAACTGTAATACCTAGCAATTTACCACTTGAGCAAGAATTAACTTCTGAGATATGATATGGAATTCCTGGATTATTTTTAGCAATCTGACGATTGTTATGTCTCGAACTGATAATCATTACTTTTGATTTATCATAGTGTGTGTGATTAAGTTGGCACTATTGATCTACGTGTAATAAGTCATTGGTAAGTGAGGAAACAACTACGTCGAGAGACTTGCTTTGAGTTGATAATGTTGTGTCGTCAGCAAATATATCAACAACTGAATGTGAAAGAACTAAGGGAAAATCATTAATGTAGATCAAGAATAGTATCGGGCCGAGGACAGAACCCTGAGGCACGCCAGCTTCGACTTTCCTGGGAGTTGATTGATCTCCAGAGATACATGTCTTTTGAATTATAGAATTAAAATAGGCCCAATCTATAGGATTATTATATAACCCATACATTGAAAGTCTTTGCAGTAATATATCATGGTTAACTAAATTAAAGGCTTTGAATAGGTCAAGAAATAAAGTGCCATCAATTTCGTTTTTGTATATAGCTGTGATCCAGTCATCTAGAATCGTAATAAGAGCCGTTTGTCAAGAGTGTTTCTCGAAAGCCCGATTGCAGAAACGCCCCGTTACTGTGCACTTATAGCTGCTGCGTCAAGATTGATGATCATTTTGCTTCACCGATTAAAATGCTGATAGTTATGTACTTCGTGTTTTTTGTATAAATAAATAGTACACAAATCTCGCTTAAAAAATAGATTTGTTAAGGAACTTCCCTTAGCCAGTCCCTACCCATATTTAATTAGGTATTTAAACTAAACAAAAAATGGAAATTTATTTTATCAAATAAATTCTAATGTAAACCAGTATCATAGAACGAATTTTCTTGACTCCGACGAACACTGTGTGTATAATATAATCGATTACAGTTCAATAAACCATTCTAACTGGTTGTAGGACGTATCCTCGCCAAATAGTTCATTCTGCACGGCGGGGGTAAACAAAATCAAATCATCATCATTGTAGGACGTTTCGGTTTAGGATTTTTGACCAGCGATTTTCATCAAATAGGACTTTTCGACCAAACAGGTTAAAAGTCAGTTATAATAGGACAAACTTTTATTTTATTTATTTTTCTATTACATTTTTATAATAAATATATCTCTTTATCTATTATATAAGAAGTTTTCAACGATTTATTTTAAAAATACAAAATATTTTCACAATTTCAATGTATTACTTTATTTGTTATTTTTCACACTTTTTCTTTCATACAAAGAAATAACATAAAATGTTGTATAATTCTTTATTTAAGTTTGCAGTGAAATCCGAGTAATTAGTAATAAATGATAACTTAAACAAACTGCAAATAGATCTATCAAAGATCCCCAAATGCATCTACTTACATGTACATGTAATTGTTTTGTTTGCATTAAACTGTTAATTAGATAAAACAAAAAGTATGGACAAACTGTAAATTATATAACAACAATGAAGTTTGGATTAAACATTCCAGAAAGTGCATTTATGATATTAATATAATGTTTGTATTTGTTTATGACTACAAATTTTGTAAATTTAATGCTAATAAACTGTATGTTATGTATTATACTTAATTAGTTTCTTATATATATATATTTATGAAGTTGAAGTAGGAAAAATAGTGTTTTGGCCCAAAAATCCTATCTGAAAAAAAAGAAAAGAGTTTTGCCGAAACGTCCAGGCCAAAAAGTCATAGGCCGAAACGCCCGTCCACCATTCTACCTTGACCGAACCAAATAAGACAATTCTTGACTGGGTTTATAATATTCAACGATTTAAAAGTTAATATGTTCACTCATTACTTCGCCACTTGTTAAACTTTTTAAGTTGAAGCTCATTTTTTCATGAGTCATGTTTAGCGATTATGGGTATTGGCGGAGGAACATGCACATACTGAAGTACACATAACAAATTAACTTTATTTAGCATTAAATAGTGCATACTTATAGCCAATAAACATATAAACAATTAACATAATATAAGGTTGTGTGTAATATTAGTAAGTCTTTTTCCGAGAAGTTGGGGTGAGAATATATGGAATGTGAAATAGTCGTTTTGGCAATAAATATATATTAAGTTTTAAGCGTTTTTAAAAAATTGGGAAAAGTAAAAGGCATGTTAAACACTTTGCATTATTGAGCCGTTCCACGAGAAAACCAACATTATGGCATCTGCGTAATGTATCGACCCTGATAAGCCTGCGCAGTCCGCTCAGGAGATAAAGGTTTAGAGTAATGATACATGAAACAGAAAATCCACAGTAGGCGAAAATAGTCAGTCCGGGTTTGCCTGCGTGGCAGGCTTAAGCTGATCCGGATGGATACTTTACGCAGAGTCCACAATGTTGGTTTTCTCGCGGGACGACTCAAATAATTTGTGTTTTAACTATCCAAGCGTCGTTGAACTCGAGTCAATTGGCATGAAATGTTTCGACTTCCTTTACGACGGCATTTCAACTATGATATAAATGCATACACTCAATTTGACTAGTCATACTTTTTTTAGAAAACCCCAGATTTTAGACCGTTCTTATATTTCAGAGTATGTATGGCATGTGGGTTTATATTATATGTCTACAAGTAACAATAACGTTATAGGTCCAAAGTGTCGGTGAGTGTTTTTCTTTATATGATATTGTTATCTAAGTTATGTTTGTCTCAGGTCATGACCATAGAAACAAGCTTTGAGCTTATGAGATGAATCTAGCGAGTTCGGTTCTTAGTATATCTTCGTACAGTAAAGACTCAAACGAGATTGTGTATCCACACAGTGTTCATAGCTCGTTCTATATGGTACACATATCTGAATGCGTCTTATAACAAAGATTAGGAAGTGTATAACTAGGTTCTTGCCATTATGAGTCGTTGCGCGAGAAAACCCAACATTGTGGACTCCGCGTAAAGTATCGACCCGGATCAGCATAAGCACGCCGCACAATCTAACAAGGACAAATATTTGTCGCCTCCTGTGGTTGTCCTGTTTCAGGAATCATTATTCTTTGCCTCTATCTGATTGAGACGGAATGTGTCGACCCGAATTAGCCTACGCGGTCTGCGCAGGCTGATCATGTTGGTTTTCTTGTGAATAGGTTAATATGTTTTTACATGATGCCAAAGCGAGGTGTTATCAAGACCCCAAATCGCCAGACTCATTTCATCATTCATCTAAACAAATGTTAACGTTATCTATATATTTATAAGATATTTTTTCAAGAATCATCATGATAATAGGTCTATTAAGTTAAGACAGATTTTATAAGTGTAGACTGATACGAGCCAGCACCACTATTTTATTCTTTAGATCAGTGTCTGGCGATTTGAAAATCACGTTAGCCTAAAACAAGTGAACTACAGGCGGACAGTTTAGACTGCGCGTGTCTGCTCGCTAAATAGTTAATTCTGCACGGCGAGGGTAAACACAATCAAATAATGAATGAATTTAGACTGTGTATCTGCAGGCCTATCTAAGTTTTCACAGTTCAAAGATGCAACCAAACCCCTTATAAATGATATGATTGTGTCGTCTCTGTGCATAACATAACACAACTTTCATCAATCTCTTGGTACATATGAGCCGTCCCACGAAAAACCAACACTGTGGACTCTGCGTAAAGTATCGACCCGGATCAGCCTAAGCATGCCGTGCAGGCTTACCAGGACAGACACTTTTCGGGTCCTGTGGATTTTCAGGAATCATTTCTTTATACCTCTATCCCCCTGTGACGGAATACAGAGCAAAACGTATAATAAAATATTGTCACGTGATCACATATTTAATGTTGCTCAATGTAGAATCGTGTTGACGGATGTACTAATTTATCTATGGGTATTCTGCTGCGAGGGTAAATGAATTCAAAGACTGTGGACGGAAATCTGGCATCGGTCTTCCCAGGTTCGGTCGTGAGGGAGAACCATTGGGTATTGCACATTTCCCAGCCCTAGTAGAGATTGTTCACCCGGGGACTCCCGTCGGTCGTATATCGGGTATTGCACATTTCCCAGCCCTAGTAGAGATTGTTCACTCAGGGACTTCCGGCGGTCGTGAGGGAGAACCATTGGGTATTGCACATTTCCCAGCCCTAGTAGAGATTGTTCACTCAGGGACTTCCGGCGGTCGTGAGGGAGAACCATTGGGTATTGCACATTTCCCAGCCCTAGTAGAGATTGTTCAACCGGGGACTCCCGTCGGTCGTATATCGGGTATTGCACATTTCCCAGCCCTATTAGAGATTGTTCACTCAGGGACTTCCGGCGGTCGTGAGGGAGAACCATTGGGTATTGCACATTTCCCAGCTCTAGAAGAGATTGTTCACTCAGGGACTCCCGGCGGTCGTGAGGGAGAACCATTGGGTATTGCACATTTCCCAGCCCTAGTAGAGATTGTTCACTCAGGGACTCCCGTCTGTCGTAAGGGAGAAGCATTTGGTATTTCACATTTCCCAGCGCTAGTAGAGATTGTTCACTCAGGAACTCCCGTCGGTCGTGAGGGAGAAGCATTTGGTATTGCACATTTCCCAGCCCTAGTAGAGATTGTTCACTCAGGAACTCCCGTCGGTCGTGAGGGAGAAGCATTTGGTATTTCACATTTCCCAGCGCTAGTAGAGATTGTTCACTCAGGAACTCCCGTCGGTCGTGAGGGAGAAGCATTTGGTATTGCACATTTCCCAGCCCTAGAATAGATTGTTCACTCAGGGACTCCCGTCGGTCGTGAGGGAGAAGCATTTGGTATTGCAAATTTCCCAGCCCTAGTAGAGATTGTTCACTCAGGGACTCCCGTCGGTCGTGAGGGAGAAGCATTTGGTATTGCAAATTTCCCAGCCCTAGTAGAGATTGTTCACTCAGGGACTCCCGTCGGTCGTGAGGGAGAACCGTTGGGTATTGCAAATTTCCCAACCCTAGTACAGTTTGTTCACTCAGGGACTATGAATAAGTGTTCTATCGCCGTGATATGACAATAAATCATTGAAGTCTTTTGTATCAAATGTTTAATTTAATTTCTCGGGTTTTTGGGGTTTGCATAAGGACTGACTGGCTGCTGACAGGATAAATGAATAGGACTTGTAACTTAACAAAGACACTTCATGATTTAACTTACACAAGTATTGAACAACATACAAACACAACTATAGAAATGGTAAAATTAATACTTTTATATGCGGGGATGACAAAACATATTACTTATTAGGTAAATATTGTATGTTGACTCCAGACGGATAAGGTTAAATTTGTATTTTCGAATATATTTGAAATTTAATTAAAAATGATTATGTTTTTAATTGTATACAGAAGCCAATTGTTCCCGTTAATTTGTTGTGTAAACTTCATGATTGATACCACGGCCGATAATCCGTCATTTATCGGATTAACAAGGTAAACAAACCACAGACAATGGACAAATTATGTCGGCATCTAACTACTGTCGTTTGAGATGGACCGCTCTAACGAGACACCTATTGTCTGTTGTTGAAAGTTTGACCCCGTGTTATAGCTCCGATTGATTGAGACCTATTACTAACCCGCCAAACTAGATTAATCCACCATTTAGTTCACCCAGGCGTGACACTGTGTCAAATAGCACGTGCATCTCGTTTCCAATTACCACGTGTATACATTTATATACACTCGATTACAAGTTTATTTAGTCGAAGTTGTTTGCTTAGGGAAGAAAGTAATAGAATATTATTTGCTAAGAAAAACATTTTAGGGATATTTTGTGTGTTTATAAGAAGTTTTCGTTTGGAACATATTGTTTTAGTGAACTTTTGTTGTTGTAAGGTGTATAAACAGTGGATCAATTAGAATGGAAGGACTTCCACACAGTGTTTTATCTAGTGCCACATTGTTATCGAACTTGAACAACTGTTCCGGACTCACGGCTGTCTATAACCCGGGACAACTCTATACGCCAGAAAATGATAACCCGGTACATCCCGGACAACTCTATACGCCAGAAAATGATAACAAAGTTTATCAAAATTTGAAATGTAAGTTAACCCCTTTATACATAGCATCAGATCTGAGACATTTATATGTTATTGTTAGAATCGACATTTGATCTTTGTAGCAAATTTCATTCGATCCTTTCTGATGAGAGAACTTGTTCAACCCTTTCCCACATACAGGAAATCTGTAGCAGACGACTTTGAAATTATCTAGGCAATCAAATGAAAAAGCTCTTTAAATGATGGTATAATTACTGCACAGGGTTGAGAACAGTATCATGGGCAATTTCTCCTTTTGCCACAATGTTTTCAAAAGTAGTCTGCTGCAGAAAGCGTCTGTATGTGGGAAAGGGTTAAGTAAAACGGACATTTGATTATGCATAAAACTCCTATATTATTTTTTTATTTATCAAAATACACCATCAGAATATATTCTATTGACTCAAAGTTTATGGTCATTTACAAATATACAAGAAATATATTTATGTCTGTATCAAGGAAAGAATGGTCTCAATATTTTTTTTTTAAGACAAGCTGCTTTTTCATATTATAAGCTGTAAAAGGGAAATAGCCAACGATACCATGCAGATGGAATCCCCTATCAATTTATTTACATACACATACGCATGCTGCTACATATTATCATATCCAAACATTGTCAAAGACGTACAGAAACAATGGTATAGCATGTACATGCGTATCTATATTTCATCGTTGACTCTATTGTATAGTTTGATCAAGTAAGATAATTAAACATATCAACATACATACGATGCATATATATTAACCCTTTCCCCTCATACAATAATTCTGCAGCAGACGACTTTGAACATATCTTGACAAAAATTGAAAATCTCTATAATTGAATGGATAACCTATGACTAAAAGTGGAACAGGCAAAAGGAGAAATTTCTCGTTTTGAGCAATTTCTTCTTTTGTCACTATGTTTTCAAAAAACTGTGCTGCAGAGGCGTCAGAAAGCGTCTATGTGAGGGAAAGGGTTTTAATTTACAAATGTTGATAAGGTCGGCTCTAGTAATGCTTTTTAAAAGCTCAACAGCTGAATAGCTTTTTTTTACAAATTTGAATCTAAGATTGAAATAGTATGGAGCCGATTTTACCACCAATACGGTTAAAATGAAGGTGATTTGAAATTTTGTTGGCCTGTTCAATGTGTTGCTGGTTTGACATTGAAGACTTAATCGAATATGTGAATAGTCACGGGTTTAACAGGACATACACTGTCTGCATATTTAATACATTAAACATGGCGAAAGCATAACATGAAATGTCGAATTAAGAAAACCGAACGAATCAGGATTCAAGATGTCGGAAATGATAATTTAATTAGTGGACCTAGTTATATTAGTTTATATGATAAGTTTGATTTATTCGTCGTTTAAGACATTCGAAATGTTGACTCCCACCCTTGCATATATACATATTCAATGTAAAGTTTGAAATATGTAGCCACAGTGGCTTTAATCCTTTCCCACCTATAGACACATTTTGGCACATCTGCAGCAGGCAACTTAAACATCGTGTCAAAAGGAGAAATTGCTAAATACAAGTAATTTCTCCTCTTGCCAAAATGTTTTCATCTATTTATAATTATACAGATTTTTAGTAGACATTTTTAAAGTCGTCTTCTGCAGATTGCTGTATGTGGGAAAGGGTTATGCATATACTTTAATATAATGATTGAACGGGGTTGCAACAAAGTCCCTTCTCACCTGACGCTATTCTTTACTTCTTCGTTTAGAGTCATAAATAATAAAACAAAGTGCCTCGACAATGCACAAAGGTTATAACCCATTAGCATATACAGACGCCTCTGCAGCAGACGACTCTTTATGAACAATATTCCAATTCTTTCACAATGCTTTCTATAATCAATTCAATAATGATACTAAATTTAAGGAGATTTGGCACCTGTAAATACTCAAATTGTGTTGTATATTTTACTAAAGACACAAATATTGAGATCATTGTGTAAATTTTATTCAGTAATTACACCTTCATTTTCCATATTTTGTATGAGCTGATTTGCAAACCCGCCTGCTGCAAATTTGGAGTGAAACCCGACGTTTTGAACAATGAAATATAGCATGAAAATAAATGTGTTCTGACCTCTGTTGATTTATAACCATAGGCTATTGCGCTTTGCCCCTTTCAAATATTAGCAAAACAAAGTCAAACAAACAGTGGTTATTTTTTTTCCGCTGTTTACAATCGAACACATTAACGGTGAACATTTGTGGTTTGAAGCCTTCACTGAACACCATACAGCACAACCTTCTAGGCACGCCGCAGCACAAAGTAGTTATGCAATATATACACATTAAGGCACATAAGTTATAAAGGAATGGTAAAGCTGAAAGAAAATAAAAACCAATTAGGTTGTGGTGTTACACCATTTGTTGTATGTGGGAAAGCGCCAATGGGTAATGGTGCATTTAATAATATCGAAAAAGTTCATTTAAAGTTGTGTAAGCGTATTTTAAACGTTAAAAACTCTACTAGCACACAATGTATTTACAGTGAACTCGGACGATATCCATTGTATGTGAATCAGTATTGTCGTATGATCAAATATTGGTGTAACATTGCATAGCGACAGTATTGTACTGAAATATGTTTACAGTGATATGTTAGACCAACTAAATAGTCGAAGGACTAACTGGCTTGTAAACATTAAAACACTTTTAGATAATCATGGCTCTTCACATGTTTTCAATGATCTGTGCGAATTTGAAAAGTCTGTTGTTTAAAGAAAGAGTTCTTGATGGTTTCAAACAATCTAACATAATTGCATTACAAAACTCCTATATGTCCTATACAAGGATTTTAAAAGCTCGATTGACTTCGAAATACATTTAGATGTTCTACCTTATAAGTTCAGAATTTTATTACCACGTCTACGGTTTTCTTCTCATCGCCAAGGTAGCAACAGAGTTGAAAGGCACCGACGATTATGTTTACTATGTAACACAACTGTTATTGAAGATGAGTTTCATCATGTTCTAATTTGTCCAATTTACTTACATTTTAGAAAGCGTTACATTAAGCCATATTTCTACAAACGACTAAGTGTGCATTAATTTATCGAAATTATGCAGTCTTCAAACAAATATATTATCAAAACCCTAGGAAAATATGTTTATGAAGCAATTGCTTTGCGTAGTTCACCTAATAGTTAGTAAAATTTACCTTGGTAAACTGTTATGAAACACCGTTCGAAATTTAAGTAATAGCAGTTGTTAAACATTAGATGTATAGAAAAAATGTACTGCATGTACGTTCAACCTCCATTTAAGATCTTAGGGAGGATACGTCTAGAGATAAATATTTACCGTGTGTTCTGTAATTTTGTATTTTTTATACATTGGCGTATGTTATGTCAATATCTTTGTACGATGATGATCTGGATTTTTGATCAATTCAATACGACATTTCTGCAGCAGACGACTTGAAACATATTTTGTCAAACAATAGAAACTATCTATAATTGAATGGATAACCTAGGACTAAAAGTGGAAATCATTATGGCAAAAGGTTAAATTAATCGTTTTGAGCAATTTCTTTGTCACTATGTTTTTCAAAAAGCCGTCTGCTTCAGAGGCTTCAGAAAGCGTCTCTATGAGGGTAAGGGTTAAAAAGAGAGTATATTTATCTGATACATTGGAACTGTAATATTGATACTGAATAAGAAACATTGTGATATAAAGAAATTACTTGACGACCTGGATAGAACTTAAATACCGTTGAAAAGGATTGTCTTATCAACAATTAACACGCTGTATCGAAATATCATATCCAGAGTCGAGTTCAACGAACTAGAGACATAGACAAAGCTTTTCTACACGTAGATATAGAAATTATGCACGAACTCATGTCTGTAAGACCTTTTATAAAATGATACATTAATGAGCCGTCCCATGAGAAAAACAACATTGTGGACTCTGCGTAAATTATCAATCATAAGCATGCCGCGCAGGCTAGTCTGGGCAGACACATTTCGCCCACTGTGAATGTTCTGTTTCAGGAATCATTACACTATACCTCTATCCCCCTAAGACTGAATGTGTCGGTTTGGCTTATATATTAGCTGGATTGCAGGCATTATTTTGTGATAGATCAGGTTGTTAAGAAGAATACTATCACTCTTTGGGTCGTGAGTTCAAATACCAACTGGAATCCGCTGAGGTCGGGTGGTTAGCGTCGGGGATTTCGAAACCGGGTGTCCCGGGTTCGATCCCTTAGTCGCGGCACTACAGTCATGGTGGAGTGTCCTTAGGAAAGGCATATTTTCTAGCCTAGTACTGGTTTGTTTACCCAGGGGTCATGAATAAGTGAACTGTCGCCGTGATATAACTGAAATAATGTTGAAAGCGGCGTAAAACCCCAATAAATAAATAAATAAATCAATCAAATAACAACTCGGCCATTCAGTTTTTCCGATAATTGAAAAAATTGACCATTCGTCTTTCAGTATATATGTGGAAAGGAAGCCACTTCCCTGGTAACAATTCTGTGTAGAGTACTGATTGGAGAGAGTTAGGAAACATACGCTGTTAGATGAATTGTCCATCGAGATGTACATAACTTCACTGTTGAAAGTGTCGTGAAACTCAATTCAATAAATAGTTCCAGTACCGTGGTACTACTCGTCTGTCTCGTGGTCATACTCACTCTTACCTTGTTGACGAGGAAGGCGATCATCATAATGTGGCGCTGATTTACACTTTATATGTACCATAATTGAGTCGTCACACGAGAAAACCAAAATTGTGGACTCTGCGTAAAGTATAGACCCGGATCAGCCTAAGCATGTCGTACAGGCTTACCCGGATAGCCACTTTTCACTACTGTGGATTTTCTGTTTTATGAATCATTCCTTTTCCCCTTTATCCCCCTGAGACGGAATGTCTCGGCCCGCTTCAGTCTGCGCGGAATGCGCGGGCTGTTCTTGGTCGATACATTACGCAGAGGCCATGATTTTGGTTTTGTCACGGGACGGCTGATATGTTTAGCTTTATTGTTACGTCAAGTTCCATGTCAGTAATTTGAGTTTTATTCATGTGTGAGTAACAGTCTGGAAATCATATATGGTAGTTGTGCGTGTGCATAAACCTTATCAACTAAGACTTATGGCTATGTCCACTGATTTGGCTAGAATCACAATGATGTGTTACCATGTTCAATTGGTAGCCTACTCTGTGTTTGAAAAACGATTTTACTATGAACCTTTAGGATCAAACCTCTTTGAAAATGGGTTGAATTATATTTTTCTGATGAATGTAACTATTCTTGGCATATCATCAGACTATTAAGAAACATGAGAAATACCGAGTAAAGTAAAAACTGAATTACATTATTTATTTCTCACTCTTTTCAGACAACCCTGAAAGTCAAAACGAAGTCCCACAATCTCCGACTTCAACGTGTGACGTCAACAACAATCTTGATGGTGACATAGAAACCGATCATGACATCAAATCCACGAAATACCGGAAACGGAAACGACCAATCCCAAGTGGAAAACCTCCATACAGCTTCATAGCTCTCATCAGTATGGCTATCGCTAATTCTCCTTCACGCAGACTGACTCTCCATGATATATACAAGTTCATTACAGGTAAAAACTCTTGTTTTAATTTGAAAACACATGTACAGATCTCTTTCAAGCTTTCAATTGATATAGTTTGGCCTAGATTGGCTCGATAAACTTTGAGCGGCCACGATTAAATAGTCGAAACGCACTTTTTCCAGATAGTAGGGAAAAGGATCGCATACGTTGGAAAATATGATAGTCAAAATATTTGATATAAATCTATCAAACACTTCCATTTTTTTTTTGGTTTCTACTTATTGTGTCACCTGCGTAGCATGGTAGGCACTTAGGGATTACTTTTTTTTGTCCGGCGTCTGTCTGTTTGTCTGTCTGTCTGTCTGTCTGTCTGTCTGTCTGTCCGCTGTCTGTCGTCACACTTTTTCGTCACGTTTTCAAATAACTTTTTTTCTACTCAATGGATTGGATTGAAACTTCTGACAAATGTTTATATCAATCTTTGTGATGAGTTCACAAAAGGGGGATAATCCAAATATTTTTTATATCAGAGATATCGCCCCTTTTCTGTCAAAAATTAAAATTTTCTGACAAGGCACCGGCAGGTGACACACGTGCTCCGGGGAGCACTCCATTCTAGTTACTAATATCGTTATATGTATCTCTGTTTCGACTGATTGATTTCAATTAGTTGCCGATTTCAACAGTATATCATTCATATCACAGAATCAATATCACCTGCCTATGTGTTGGTTCAGAAAAATCAAGCTGCCTTCATCTATTATCTATATACACTTTACAATCTATTATTTGGGCACGAATGACGCTGGATGCAATTACTTATATTATTCACCGTCAGCTATAATTGCCGAATAAGAATGCGAACTGCGGACACGCCGGACAGCCTGTGTGGTTATCCGTAGGCCCGACCAAATGTTATGACCACTTTTCATACCTACTTTAAGAATTGTTAATATTTGAGAATCCGAAATTCTTGATAACCGACAAAGCATTCCAAATGAAAAATAGATTAAACCTTTCGCAGATCAAACAGAAATGAAGCAGACGACTTTGATAACATTTTGGCAAAACCACAGATACAACATTTAAATGAAGGTTTAATTGCTGAATAAAGTTGAAAACAATGTGGCAAAAAGATAAATAGCTCATTATGAGCAATTTCTTCTTATATGACAATCTTTTCAAAAGTTGTCTGCTGCATATGCTTCATAAAGCGTCTATAGGAGGGCAAGGGTTAACATAATATTTGAGCTCTGGGAAACACAACCTAAAGGAAAACTACGGCTAATGTAGATGCAGATAAGCCAGCGCATACGTGTAAATTGTGTTACAAATTGTAACGGAAGTTTCATGAA
This sequence comes from Serripes groenlandicus, assembly GCA_031761405.1. NCBI lineage: Eukaryota > Metazoa > Mollusca > Bivalvia > Cardiida > Cardiidae > Serripes > Serripes groenlandicus. Next base: position 126,231,905 of record JASEVX010000001.1, on the reverse strand, counting down.
ACACTAATTGGCGTCTACACACGGATACTTACCTGCGCCGTAATGCTGATCGTCCAAATGGCATTATGGCGCAGGTAAGTATTTTCCCACACATGTTATATAATAACAATGCTCGTGTTGGTTTTCGCAGGGCACCGCTCATATGAGTTGTGCTAAAGTAGTCAGTCCAACACTAACCCTTCCCAACTTACGACACATTTGCAGGAGACTAGTTTCAACATATAGTCAAACATATACAATATATCTTTTACTTAAAGAACTATTATTGTAAAGAGTTGAAAACATTGTGGCAAAAGGAGAAATTGCTCTTTATGAGCAATTTTTCTTTTTGCCTCAGTGTTTACAAAAGGCGTCTGCCGCAGATACCCCAAAATGCGTCTGCAAGTGGGAAAGAGGTTTTTGACCAGTGAATAACCAGATAATCGTGCGCATCCGTTCAGTTTCATCTGAATTAACACGTTTCGCTAATTTGTCAAGAAACCGATTGACGCGTACATCATTGTCTTATAGTCGCTTAACTATGATAAACCATTGAAATTCATTCGATCGTTTAAGAATTGTGCCGCGTGCAAAATGTAACTAATACAACTCATGTAAAGTTTTAAAACATTAATTCAAAGATATATATCATAAATTACGCGACAGCGTCGGTAATTCCCATTCAGGGTACGCTTTACACAAAAAGGTCGTAACTACATCTTTTAAGATAATGTACTTACAACCGTTTTGCATGAAGCGTGCAATTTGGAAAATAGCGTCAGTTGAAATAACCAAAACTACGCAAAGGTTGACATTAACGGGCACTGTAGATCTTATCTCTATATTTTTTTTTATTTAGATCGCTTCGCATTCTACGCTGACCACACTAACCAGAAAGGCTGGAAAGGTTCCATACGTCACAACCTCGCACTGAACGACTGTTTCATGAAGCTGGACCGTAAACCTGGCATGAAGGGCCACGAGTGGGCCATCGATCCTGACTTTGAGGACATGTTTGACCACGGTAGCTTTCTACGTCGCCGGTACAGGTTCAAGAACGGCAAAAAGAAGGACAAAGAGCAGAAAGTCCCCAGTATAGATACTAACACAGTCGGTGATATTCAGTTCGGTTATGGAGCCAATCTTGACAATAGACTGGCTGATAAGGAGAACAACGCGTTTGTACAGAACACATTACAGCAGACTGGTTACCTAACACATACAATCAACTCCACGCAGCTAAATAACCCGTCTTATCAGTTTGATAACAGAATGTGGAATCCATATATGAACTCTTACTATCAAAACCAGACCCAGCTTGAACCACAGCCATTACTGCAGCATTTTAAGACGGAACCATCTCCATCGTCACCTGATTCCTCCCATGACCTTTCTCTTTCGAGTAGAACCAGCAGTGAGGATACAAGTTCACCGGAAATGATGAAAAAGAACCCGTATGTTGAACACTCGGTATCCAATACGTCACCAGAGATGGCAAATCAGAATATGGCAAATCAGAATATACATTACAGCGTACCCGAAAGAAATCCTATGTCGTGTGCTTATCCCCCGCCGCCATATCCGCTTTTCGCATTGAGTAACATGTATAACCATAGCAACAGTGCTTCGTTCAACAACGTTCTCCAATATAATGACGTCAGACCTCAACAGTCATTCATGAACTTCAACCATTTGCGCACAACCGACACTGATCGTCTTCCGGCGAATTACGGATGGACACAGGAGTAGAGTAAATCAGAACAAAACAGCTTTCGTCATGGTGCTAATAACTTTGTACATTAATAAATAAGTCAATGTTTTCACAGATTAATTGATAGAGCGTCTTAGAAAGCTAACAAGTGATATAATCTATTAATAGATTGTCTAAATTGTTAATATTTGAAGACCACATTTTCAGTAGACAAATAATACATTCAGTAAATATCTTTTTCGTTAATACATTATTTTTGTGTAATCCTCTTTGGCAGGGTGGCGTAGAGATCACGTTTCCGTCGTCTGACTGTCATTCTGTCCGTGTGTCTATGACAGTCACATTTCAGTCGTCCCACGACAACATCAACATTGTGGACTCAGCGTAAAGTATCGACCCGGATCAGCCTAAGCATGCCGCGCAGGCGAACCCGGACAGACACTGTTCACCTCCGGTTGATTTTCTGTTTCAGGAATCATTACTCTATACCTCTACTCCCCTGAGACGGAATGTGTCGGCCCGGATTAGCCTGCTCGGAATTCGCAGGCTGATCTAGGTCGATACATTACGCAGAGTCAATACTGTACGTTGGTTTTCTCGTGGAACGGCTCATTTGGACTTCACTGGCAGGCGACAAACGTTTTCCTCCTGTATATCCACAGACACAAAGTTACTGAATATTAAATAATTTGTTTTTGACAGAATTACCGGATAAAATATCCAATGTAAAAATGTTAATTTGTTAAATGGTTTCACTGTTCATTTGTACGAAAACTCTATCAATGCACACAAACTACATACGTTTTAATTGTGTTGATCACATATTCCATTCGTTTTGCTTGTTTTTCATTTTGTGATCTTAATGCGTGCCAGAAACTGACACCAATATGTAGGAGCAAGGTCATTTAAATGCATATCAATTCATAATGCAAATTTAAATGACTATACCTCGTCAAAAAATATAATTATTATTTATGAGCAAAGACTGCTTTACAAAAAATATTTGTTTCATTTGTACGAAAACTCTATTAATGCACACTAACTACACTAGATTAATTGTGTTGATCACATATTTCATCTGTAATGCTTGTTTTTCATTGTGTGATCATAATACATGCCAGAAACAGAAACCAATACTAGTTATGTAGGAGCCAGGTAATTTAAATGCATATATATTCATAATGCAAACTTAACTGACTATATTACGCCAATACACAATACACTGCACAAAGGGAAGCAACCTATAACCGTTAAAAATCAACTTATCTGAACTAATTATCCCCCTTAGATAACACAATTCACCCTGTCATGATTTGGCATTAACTAATGTACAATATTAAGAAGAAACTATCATCAATTTGAAAACTCATAGATGGGGTATCATAACATGTTCATGTTTTTAAAAATCTAATTTATATGGTTCTTATTTTTCGTTTTCGTCAAGAATCATTTTCAAATTAGTTTTGATCATAGTTATTTAAGTGCTTTCTCACAATTTCTTCTACTATAAAAGTTCTACTTTCACTGTTCAAGTGGTTGGAATACAGATTTGAACCGGATAGAAGGTGTAAGCAATGGCTCTTACTTTTCGTTTTCGGTAAGAACCATTCGGATGTTGCATCTGGATATATTTGTCATAATTGAAATATACAACAGCCTTGTTATTTTGACATTTAATTCAACATTAATTACGAGTAATAATTTAAAATGACAGATAGAAATGAACTTACTTACTCCTCGTTGATTGCATGATGTTTTGTTATCATGCAAACGCAATTTATATATTGAACAAAAAAAATCCATAAAAAATACGCATTTTGGAAGATTTTTGTTTTGTATTTTGGAAATGATTAAACCGTGTTCTTTAAAATAAGGAACGGAACGGCGAACTCGGCGATGGTTAAATTTGGACCAAAGTAAACCATTCAGTCCGTTCCGAACATTCCGTCAGTTATTGAACCCAATGGTGTGTTTCATCTCTGTTCATATATATGACTCGTGTATTTAGGAACGGTGTGCCACCGCATAAACCCTATCTCCTACAAATAAAAGCATCTTTAGTTTCCCGAAACCTCCAGTGAGTAGATGACGAACATTGTAGATCCAGACTGAACTGTGTGAATGCGCTGGCTTATCTGGATACACTATAGTCACAATGCATGTAACTCTTTCAGCGCCGAATTGTTTAAAGTAGACTCTTCCATGTTCAACATCGGGTGTATTCATTTCTCAATTTATGAAAGTTTTGGACTATTTTGGTAACTAAAAGGCAACCAATGCTGATTTCAGGTGAGACAGCTCGTTACAAGCTGACTCACCTGAATCTGCATTGTTTGCAAAAAGCTCAATATTACCTTTGGCGCTGAAAAGTTTTTTAAGATCTTTCTGAAGCATCGCTTATGTAGTCTATCAATTTAAACATATATATATATTTTTTGTAAATGTTCGTTTTCAATGATTTCATGAATCGTATAGATGTAAATACGAAAACTTGTTATATCATACATATTATTTTATGTAACGTTTTGTCATGATAGAGGTATAAATACATGTTGTTGTACAGTTATCATCGTTGTTTATAATTTCACACATCCATTCCCGATTATTATAGTCGGTTACATTTAACCATATATCCGATACAGACGATGTTTTACGTAACTGAAACATACGATTTGAAGTCATGAAGGGAAATAGATGTATGTTTCAAAATAATACATTTTCCCCATTTCAATCATGTTTTCAATATTGAGTTTATATCCTAATTTCAAGATGGTACATAGTGTTTCTATAATATGTTTTCAAAGCCGATTGGAAAGCATTGAGAAAGATGCAGTTTCAAATTACACGTGAACAGCTTTGCAAGAACAACCAACCTTGGAGCAGCTATGCATTTCAATTATGATCTCCTTTGTTCACCACGAGTGCGGGAGATCGCGGATTTGACTCCCGCCCGGGTCATAAAAAAAGGCATTAAAAATGGAAGTAATGGCTGCCCTCCTTGTCGCTTAGGGTTGCGGAGTTAGCAGTACGATTGACTGGCTGGTGTAAGGATGAATGGACCAGTAGTACTAGTAACTGATCCAGGAAACGACGTGATATAACTGGCAAAGTGTTGAAAGCGACGTTTAACACGAAACAATAACACCTTTGTTCACAAATGAGTCAGACACCTTTAAGAAAATAAACCTTTCGAGTAACAGTGTACATATAGATCAGACATGGATGCACATACATAAGCCGTAGTTTGCGAAAACCATTGTGACGGCATTTGTTTCCAGTTTCGAGTCCGATCAATCTGCGTATCCGCGAATCTTAAACAACATTTGCTAATCTCCTGGGTCATTGATTAGAAAAGCAAATGCATAAATTGACTTCAGTAGAGCAGTTTCCATTCGGACCTATTAGCATGAAGACATCTTCATATACACCTGTAAATCTTACCCCTAAGGTTGGTTTACACAGACAGATCCTCATATACTCCTGTAAATCTTACCCCTAGGGTTGGTTGACACAGACAGATCTTCATATACACCTGTTAATCTTACCACTAAGGTTGGTTTACACAGACAGATCTTCATATACACCTGTAAATCATACCCCTAGGGTTGGTTTACACAGACAGATCTTCATATACACCTGTAAATCTTACCCCTAGGGTTGGTTGACACAGACAGATCTTCATATACACCTGTAAATCTTACCCCTAGGGTTGGTTGACACAGACAGATCTTCATATACACCTGTAAATCTTACCACTAAGGTTAGTTTACACAGACAGATCTTCATATACACCTGTAAATCTTACCCCTAGGGTTGGTTTACACAGACAGATCTTCATATACACCTGTAAATCTTACCCCTAGGGTTGGTTTACACAGACATACCTTCATATACACCTGTACATCTTACCCCTAAGGTTGGTTTACACAGACAGATCTTCATATACACCTGTAAATATTAACTCTAAGGTTGGTTTACACAGACATACCTTCATATACACCTGTAAATATTAACTCTAAGGTTGGTTAAAACAGGCAGATCTTCATATACACATGTAAATCTTACCCCTAAGGTTGGTTTACAGAGACATATCTTCATATACACCTGTTCATCTTACCCCTTAGGTTGGTTTACGCAGACAGATCTTCATATACACCTGTACATCTTATCTCTAAGGTTGGTTTACACAGAGCACAGTTCATACACACCTGTAAATCTTACTGCTAATGTTGGTTTACACAGGCAGATCTCCATATACACCTGTAAATCTTACTGCTAATGTTGGTTTACACAGACAGATCTTCATATGCACCTGTAAATCTTAACACTAAGGTTGGTTTACACAGACAGATCTTCATATACACCTGTACATCTTAACACTAAGGTTGGTTTACACAGAGCACCGTTCATATACACCTGTAAATCCTACTGCTAATGTTGGTTTACACAGGCATATCTCCATAAACACCTGTACATTTTATCCCTAAGGTTGGTTTACACAGACAGATCTTCATATACACCTGTAAATCTTAACCCTAAGATTGGTTTACACAGACCACCGTTCATATACACCTGTAAATCCTACTGCTAATGTTGGTTTACACAGGCAGATCACCTGTTCATCTTACCCCTTAGGTTGGTTTACACAGAGCACTGTTCATATACACATGTAAATCTTACCCCTAATGTTGGTTTACACAGACAGATCTTCACATACACTTGTAATTATTAACTCTAAGGTTGGTTTACACAGACAGATCTTCATATGAACCTGAAAATTTAACAATAAGGTTGGTTTACACAGACAGATCTTCATATACACCTGTACATCTTAACACTTAGGTTGGTTTACACAGAGCACCGTTCATATACACCTGTAAATCCTACTGCTAATGTTGGTTTACACAGACAGATCTCCATATAAATCTGTTCATCTTACCCCTAAGGTTGGTTTACACAGACAGATCTTCATATACACCTGTAAATAGTAACACTAAGGCAGATCACTATTCATCTTACCCCTACGGTTGGTTTACAGAGACATATCTTCATATACACCTGTTCATCTTACCCCTTAGGTTGGTTTACACAGAGCACTGTTCATATACACCTGTAAATGTTACTGCTAATGTTGGTTTACACAGGCAGATCTCCATATACACCTGTTCATCTTACCCCTAAGGTTGGTTTACACAGACAGATCTTCATATACACCTGTAGATCTTATCTCTAAGGTTGGTTTACACAGAGCACAGTTCATATACACCTGTAAATCTTACTGCTAATGTTGGTTTACACAGACAGATCTCCATATACACCTGTTCATCTTACCCCTTAGGTTGGTTTACACAGACAGATCTTCATATACACCTGTAAATATTAACACTAAGGTTGGTTTACACAGAGCACAGTTCATATACACCTGTAAATCTTACCCCTAATGTTGGTTTACACAGACAGATCTTCACATACACTTGTAATTATTAACTCTAAGGTTGGTTTACACAGACATATCTTCATATACACCTGTAAATCTTATTTCTAAGGTTGGTTTACACAGAGCACAGTTCATATACACCTGTAAATCTTACTGCTATTGTTGGTTTACACAGACATATCTCCATATACACTTGTTCATCTTACCCCTAAGGTTGGTTTACACAGACAGATCTTCATATACACTTGTAAATATTAACACTAAGGTTGGTTTACACATAGCACAGTTCATATACACCTGTAAATCTTACCCCCAATGTTAGTTTACACAAACAGATCTTCACATACACTTGTAAATATTAACCCTAAGGTTGGTTTACACAGACAGATCTTCATATACACCCGTAAATCTTACCGCTAAGGTTGATTAACACATACAGATATTCATATACACCTGTAAATCTTACCGCTAAGGTTGATTTACACATACAGATATTCATATACACCTGTAAATCTTACCGCTAAGGTTGGTTTACACAGACAGATCTTCATATACACCTGTAAATCTTATTCCTAAGGTTGGTTTACACAGACAGATCTTCATATACTCCTGTAAATCTTACCCCTAAGGTTGGTTTACACAGACAGATCTTCATATACACCCGTAAATCTTACCGCTAAGGTTGATTAAAACATACAGATATTCATATACACCTGTAAATCTTACCGCTAAGGTTGGTTTACACAGACAGATCTTCATATACACCTGTAAATCTTATTCCTAAGGTTGGTTTACACAGACAGATATTCATATACACCTGTAAATCTTACCGCTAAGGTTGGTTTACACAGACAGATCTTCATATACACCTGTAAATCTTACCGCTAAGGTTGGTTTACACAGACAGATATTCATATACACCTGTAAATCTTACCGCTAAGGTTGGTTTACACAGACAGATATTCATATACACCTGTAAATCTTACCGCTAAGGTTGGTTTACACAGACAGATCATCAAATACACCTGTTAATCTAACTCTAAGGTTGGTTCATACAGAGCATCGTTCATATACACTTGTAAATCTTACCCCTTAGGTTTGCTTACACAGACAGATCTTTCTATACACTTGTAAATCTTACCCCTTAGGTTGGCTTACACAGCCAGATCTTTTTATACACTTGTCTTAACTCGAAGTTTGTTCGATCCCTACAACGGGTAAACCCGCCTACGACGAAAGTATGTCGACTGAGCTTGAACTTTAACTCTCAACTCCTGGATCAACAACCATCTCCATGTTAACAATTGAGCTATCGAGGCAAATAGTAAATGGCTTATTTATTCATACTTTTAATCTGCTGAGACTCAGTGCGTAGAGATGTGGGCAGTCAATCCAGGGGTTGAGAGTTCGAACCACAAGTCATTCCGACGTTCGACAAACTTAATGCGAAAGGCTTATTCGTCATTCGTTTTTCACCAATTGGCAAGAAGCCTATTTGGAAAAGGAGCCAGTGGGATTGTGTGGACTACTAATGTGACAACGCCAGAAAATACACGGGTGGGCGAACTGGGCGCCGCGACATGACTGAACACTGCGCTAAAACATCCACTCAATCAATCAACCGGTGATGCCGTTGAATTTGAGAATTTTCAATGAACCATTATTCCACAGAATTCCTGATATTATTAGTAGTAATACGTGAGTAGTTACTGATCGAGCGTAGATTGCACGAATTACGGGGCTGATATTGGTCTACATCCGTCGAAAATGATGATTATACTTGTGCAGTTCGTCAAAGAAAATGTAATTTAAATGTGTTTTCAGCAGGTAAAGGGTTAGTATCTAATACAAGATACAAGATATTTATTTCGCAATCTTGCTTATATGTCAAAACTTTGCATGAGGCAAGGGTTAGAAATTCTAACATTTATTAAATAATTATGTAGGAATGGTACAAGAAGTTGGCATTTATGGGCCATTTTCAATATAAACAGGGACATTAATAAATTTTATAAATTTGTCTGTCATGCCAACATAACAGCAAATTAATTGTTTACATTTACTTCATAGATTTAACCATTTAGTGTTTGTTTTGTATTTCATGAAACAAGGTGTATGTTTTTTATAATTCTAGTTATAACAATTCTACGTACACAGCCTGTTATTGAAAGGAGAAAGAAATCGACGCAACGGCGGACAACTTTAAATTCTTCAACATTTTCATAACGACATTTGCGAAAAACCGCCTGTGAGGAAAAAAAGTTCAATTAAAATCCAAATTTAGTTTTATTTACTTATAGACCTGCGTCAATGGACACATTATCAATCTAAATGAAGGTAAATTGATCCATTACTAGAAATACGATATTTATATAAGCAAAGAAATGGCAAGAAAATGGAAACATATTGGTTCGTGGCCTCGAGTTGACAGGTTTACCGTAGCTCCATGTGTAACCATTTGTACTCGTTTAGTTACCCATTCCCTCAATTAAATGAGATAATTTAATAATCTAACACCGATAATGAATACGATTTAACAGAGGTTTTATATTTGGTTAAAAAGTGGATTAATTTAAAAATTCCTCACTCTTTCTAGAAAGTTTCGTTATTACTCTTATTTTCTAATCTGCAGTCGCATATGTGATTACCAAAATATCTTTATGACAATTCAGCAATCGGGGACGCTTAAAACTATATTAAGACCAGCTGGTACGAAAAAGTTCAGATATGATTTTGATAACATGCATCTTAAAACAATTCTGCAAGCAGATCAAACAGACTTGAGCATGGAGGAAACGATTTGCCTACGTCAGAACAGAAATGAGTATACTTTACACGGATATCTTGACCCTTTGACTGGGGGAGCCTGTGTCACCGACCTATAGCCAGACCATCTGACGACCATCTGACGACCCTTTCAGTTGGCTGCTCAACTCTAAAAAGAATCCCTAAAATTGGCTATGGAGTCTTCCATATGCATAGTCCATTTAACAAATTCAGCATTGAACGGGTTAATGATTCCACTTGTCTTGAATTAAGTGTGTGGAATAAAGTTCTAGTTATGTTTAATCCATATATACTATTCTGTTCATCTGTTGAAACCATGTGATTGATTGCACGATCCTTGATTATATTTAGTTGTTGGACGTTTTATGCAGCACCTTTTACGATTTACTCAACCTAAAAGGTGATCGATGTTTGCCGTTTTAAGATTACATAAAGCTACAATTTACTTATTTATATTACATCGATTGGAATACAAGCTTTCAGCTTATATTAGTTACGCTCGATATCTGCTTCATGGAGACTTAACCAGAACATGCGCCGTTTGTGTGAAATAATCCAAAAGTCAGCATCACAGGACTCGAGCCAGGGACTTTTGGTGCGAGAGACCAACGCTCTACCTCTGCAACACTTTACTCCACTCAGTAAACTACGTAAATGTTAAACATAACCACAGATCATATCTCTTTTTAAAGACGATAGTTGGCAAGAGTAAGGCTATGAGCGCTTTGGGCATTGTGGGGGGGGGGGTCTAATGTTCCTGCGTACACTGAGTGATGTAGCACCGCAAGTTTTATAACAAATATAGCTTTAACAATGCCAAAGTGGAGCGTCAGTATTCCCCGCAAAATGCTAGTCGGGTCTCATATATTCCATTCGGAATCAACATATATATTTTTTAAATTTCATTATTCGCGTTAAAATATTTCTAAGTAGTTTTTAATTATTTGCTTTTAAGGTTTAAATTCGTGATATAGTTTCAGTAAATTAATGATTAGCGACCAATAAAGACAACATTGGACTACAAGGGCATCTAACTCATCTTTATTAGTGTTTTGATTTTACATTGTAAACTAAACATGATGTTTATTGGAGTCGGTTGTGTCGACTCTCTTTAACCATTTCCAACCTACCAGAAATATGCATTAATCGGCTTTGAAAACATATGAAATACTCAATGTCTCTAAAAATGAAATTATTATTGTTGCCTGGAGCTGAAAAGGTATAGCAAAAGGTAAAATTGCTCATTATTTCCCTTTTTGCCACAACATTTTCAAAAGGCGTCTACTGCAGATGCACCAATATGCGTCTTCAGGTACGAAACGGTTAAATATCGCCAGTACCGCTGACCATTGAACCCTCAATCGATTAACAAGTCGTACGAAGCCTCGTGAGACCGGAAGTGACGAAACCCCGACCATGCAAGAGTGCAATACGATCGCAATTCCGAACTTTTCAAAACCTCCACCTTTAATAGAATGTCGCACCTTATTAAGCCCAACTATACAAATCATTTTACAAAACAGCGATATATACCTTTATTGAATAAACAGTATTCAACTACTTGCCAATTTCCATTTAATTTAGATAAATGAGTTCAGTGTTACATCTGTTAAAATACCTTATGGCAGTCCTCATAAGTCCGTACATGGGAAAAGGTACAATATCTGACTCTGCATACTGCCAGGATAATCAAAATCTCCACTATTCACATATTCATGATATTACTTAGATATGCTTGTTATAAACCTCTGTCAATTATTGAAGATTCTAATAACACCTAGAAGATGTAAGGGTGAAAGAACATACACAGTTTAGAAATGCCATCTTGAAATTTTTCCGACGAACGGGCTGATATCAAATGAACCGTTCCACGAGAAAACCAACATTAAGGACTCTGCAAAATGTATCGACTTAGATAAGCCTCCGCAGTACACGCAGGCTAATCCGGGGCGACACATTCAGTATCAAGGGGAATAGTGGTAAAGCGTAATGATTCCTGAAACAGAAAATCCACAGGAGGCGAAAAGTGTCTGTCCGGGTTAGCCTGCGCGATATGCTTAGGCTGATCCGGGTCGATACTTTACTCCACAATGTTGGTTTTCTCGTGGGACGGGTCAAATGTTATAAAACCCTTTCAGGGGGTCCTTGTGACATGGTGCAATTATTAAGGTAAACATGTCAGTGCACTATTACGTAAACCTTGCATTTTGAAAATAGATAGAAATATGAAATATATTTAATTTTGGCATGGGTTTATTTATTCTAACACTTCGTACTTTCTACTAATACAATCTTCGGTTTATTACTTCGACGTGTTTTTTGTATTATCGTATAACGTTATAAATAAGAAACGAAGAATATTGTCAAGACACCATATCGTCCCCGAGATGGAAATAACTCATAGTAATATGATTGAAACATTAAGAATATAAAAAAATATCAATGAATCATGTCGAGTAAGAGTACGAATATATTATACCAGCGTGAAACGAGGTTGATATAATTACATATGAAAAAAGCAATATGGTGTCAAACCATTTGGATACATTTAGCCTTTTCATCATTTCAAAGTGAGTTGAGACACGAGAAAATGTGACAACGTGTTATTTGAACAAATGAAAGCGCTTATTGTTAGTTACTTATATGTGTGACTTCCGACAATTTAGTACCATCGCACCTTCAAAACGGGTTAAACACTCCACATTTTGATCTCGCAAATTTAAATCACCATGCAGTTAAAGCGGTACACATATTAGAGGGCGTAGCTCCCTGTAGGCTCTGTAAGTACGTGCCGACACATTTTTTCTCAAAATGCCCCAACATGTAGCTGCTGCGATAGACATCTGCGTAATGTATCGACCAGATCAGCCTGCGCTGTCCGCGCAGACTGATCCGGCCGACACATTCCGTCTTAGGGGGATAGATGAATAGAGTAGTGATTCCTGAAACAGAAAATCCACAGGAGGCGAAAAGTGTCTATCCGGGTAGGCCTGTGCGGCATGCTTAGGCTGATCCCGGTCGATACTTTACGCAGAGTCCACAATGTTAATTGTCTCACGAGACGGCCTACACATTGATTATTGCAAAGCTACGCCCCTGCATATAATCTGCTTTCTGTTGTATTGTAGAATTCCTATCAAATGAATTTTAGCTGCAAAGTTTGACTCATACTTACATATAAGGCGATTTGTGCTCCCATTCTCATGAATATTTAAAATAATATTGATAACAATGAGGCAAAAGAAGACATTGCTTATACCGAGTTTTCAACTCTATCCAATACTATCATATAAAGAGATGTACTTTTGGAATGTTTTCAAAGTCGTCTGTTCTAGATGTGTCGTTTGGGGGAAAAGTGTAAAAAGCGGACATTTCATAAAAATCATTCCCGCTAAAAAAGTGATTCAAGCATTAAAAAACATTCATCAGAGAGGAGAGGACGGAATCTTCTTCTATCCAAAGACTTAAACAAAAATGTTAATAAGGACTTCCCCCCGCTGGTGTCAGGATACATGGATCATTAACACTGATAATTTACCTGAGGAACGCCTAGATCTAACTGAAAAAGGGTTGAAAGCGACGTAAAACACCATACAAACAATCTTCTCCTACCCGAACAGTGTTGACCAATGTGAATATCAACATCGGGTATGACAGGAGACTGTCAGTATAAGTTCATGTTTGATCCCTGGTCGGGTCAAATGAAAGACGTAAGTAACGGGAATAATGGCGATTACATCTGGGCGCTTCAGTTACCAGTGTGACATGAAATATTAGAGACCTATGAGATTATGTAAGTTTCGTAGAAATGCGCATGTGCATGCACCACAGCCGGAATGTATGCACTGAAATTAACGACACAGAGTAACATTTGAGCAATTTCACTGGTAAAAAATCTTAAACTATAAGGGTAGGTGGATTAATGTCCTTCGTTATAATAGAAAATAGTTGCTATATTAGGGTGTATATTGTTATGGGTGTCAATAAATTACTACGCTCACACTGATTTAATATAACAAGATTGTTGTTACGGTACTATACCAGTAAGATGTCGTTATTAAACTAAAATAGTGTTTAAACCGACGTAAACAATCCGAGACAAACACGTATTGCAACTAATTTACGTCACTATTTACGTCTGCTTAACCAAAAGACTTAACCAAAACTCGCTCCCAGGTGCGTAGCTTTGCAATAATCAATGTGTAGGACGTCTCGTGAGAAAATCAACATTGTGGACTCTGCGTAAAGTATCGACCCGGATTATCCTAAGCATGCCACACAGGCCTACCCGGATGTACACTTTTCGCCTCCTGTGGATTTTCTGTTTGAGGTATAACTACTCTATACATCTATCCCCCTAAGACGGAATGTGTCGGCCGGATGAGTCTGCGTGGACAGCGCAGGCTGATCTGGTCGATACATTACGCAGATGTCTATCGCCGCATCTGCATTTTGGGGCATTTTGAGGAAAAATGTGTAGGCACGTGCCTAAAGGTAGCTACGCCCCTGGCTCCAAGGGTTTGACATGCTCTAATGGGATTTGACCCTGGGACCTGTGGATCATTCTAGATCCTGGTCACTATCTCCGCGAGGACACTTTAAACTGAATGTTGAAGTCAACCCCCAGGGAACTGCCAGTGTGGAGTATGGTCATTAAAGCTCAATGTTAGGGGCATGAATTAAAATCATTTGGTCAATACACATGCACACCATAAAGTAATTAACAGACATGGCTGGTGCGGAATATGAATTGGGTCGGCATTCGAGAATATGCATCGAAATAGTATTTCAATTTCATTTATGATAGGTAATTTTTAAATTTCTTGATTAACAAAACAAACATTTCAAAACGCCTGATAAAAAAACATCAAATCTTTAAACCGATTGAATTATAATTTCCACCGCCCCTCTGGGTAAAGAGTAAATAAAACGTCGTCGGCAAAAATAACAAATTAAATAAAGTTTAATCAGACGAAAAAGGTAATGATTATTTTTTGTCAACTTTACCACGGCAGGATAAACCGTATTTCCCGTGAATCCCTTTCCCCCAACCTTTATTATTGAACCGTCTCACGAGAAAACCAACATTGTGGACTCGTACAGCCTAAGCATGCCGTGCAGGCTAATCCGGCGGACAGACACTTTTCGCCTCCAGTGGATTTTCTGTTTAAGGAATCATTACTCTGAACTCTATCCCCCTGAGACGGAATGTGTCGGCCCGGATTAGCCTGCGCAGGCTGAACTTGGTCGATACATTACGCAGCGTCCATAATGTTAGTTTTCTCGTGGTACGGCTTATTCCTGTTTATACTTTCAATATTTTTAGCAGACCTGTAAAACACGCATCAAACGCTATAAAACCCTTTTGACTTGCAGGCAAATGGAGAAACTTTTATTAATTTAAAGCTTTTTAACATGTTTTGCTTAGAGATTTCTAAAGTCGTCTGCTGCATATCTGTTGTATGTGGGAAGGGGTCAATTCTTGCCTAGCTCAAGGAAAAACAACAACATGGTATTGGTGACCAGTATAGACTCAGACAAGCTTTATATAGAATCATAGAACTCTTAAACACAGAAATATTTCTTTATATGTAACATGGCATCATTTTGCCTCTTGGTGGCTTTTGAGAGAAAAAAACTCTGTTGACAAAGTGCATCCATTGTATGCGGCCTTTTACAGTCCCACTATGTTGATGCTTGTATGTATGTGGGTATATGTATATATATATATATATATATTTATGTATACATTTGCGTATACATTTGTGTATACATTTGTATATATTTTTGTATACATTTGTGTGTATATAAATTTGAATTAAACGTAATTAATTACTATTTTATCCCCATTATAGTTTTGTCTTAACTATTTCTTTATGTGTATTTGTGAATATCAACCATGAGTTGTTTGTGCTTAAGTTGATAATGAAATATCTGTTCTGTTTTGTATATCGATTTGTCTGAGAATAATGTCTGGAGAGTACAGATGCGATAATGCCATGACACACACGTTATGTTAACAAGTGGCGGTGGGAAAACTGTTATACCGTTTAAAACGGCGTTCACCACCAGCAAATTAATTAAAAACTAGTCTCCGGAAATAGCAACATTCGTTCTTGTGATGCCACGGCTATCAATTGAGTGCATACAGTATGAACCAGAATGGCGACTCCTCTTTCACGAGTAAATAGAAATCGTTACTGTAGCGCGTTCTGATTCAAATCATGTTATACCGTGAAACCGTAATCCGGGTTAAGCGTTCGAGTCCTTAACGGCCGCGTCTTCTTGTCGACAGATCTTAATCCTTTCCCATATACAAGCAATCTGCAGCAGGCGATTTTGAACATATTTTGTCAAGAAATGGAAAATCTCTATAATTGAATGGTTAATCAATGACTAAAAGTTGAAAACATTGTGGCAAAAGGAGAAATTGCTCATCATGAGTAATTTATTCTTTTGCCACGATGTTTTCAATTATCGTCTGCTTTAGAGGCGTCAGAAAGCGTCTGTATGAGGGAAAGGGTAAACGTCCGCGTCTTCTTGTCGGCAGGTCTTAATCCTTTTCAATATAGAACAAATCCGCAGCAGACGAATTATTTTAAAACATTAAGTAAAAAATATGAAAAAACTTCAATAGATGAAAATGTGATTATATCACAGACTTGAACACATTGTGGCAAAAGGGGGAAATTGCTCGTTTTTAGCAATTTCTCAATTTGTCTCAATGTTTCCAAAAATCGTCTGCTGCAGAGGCTACATAAAGCGTCTATATCACTTTAACTTATTTAATGAAATTTCACTAGCTGCATGTGAAAAGCAATGGAATCTACTAAAGATTTGTAACATAGTTAGAAAGAAGCCCCCTATTCTAAAGACGTTTCAATTTCACATAAATCAGTGACCAATTGAGGCGAAACAGGGTCTTAGTGCACCTATCGTTTCGTTCTCACATAAAGGTATGTAGCCAAGAAACTGGTTCGACTACACTTCCAGTTTTTGTCACATGGTATGTTTATGCTTCCAAGAGTGCAGGTGGACTGGCACACTTCCAGCTAATCGGCGTAAAACACCAAACAATCAACCAAGTATCTTTGTATCAACAATCAGATACAGCTGGTAAATACATGTAGTGATATGTCTCTGTGCTGGTAAATACATATATTGATATGTCTCTGTGCTGGTAAATACATGTAGTGATATGTCTCTGTGCTGGTAAATACATGTAGTGATATGTCTCTGTGCTGGTAAATACATATAGTGATATGTCTCTGTGCTGGTAAATACATGTAGTGATATGTTCTGTGCTGGTAAATACATATAGTGATATGTCTCTGTGCTGGTAAATACATGTAGTGATATGTCTCTGTGCTGGTAAATACATGTAGTGATATGTCTCTGTGCTGGTAAATACATGTAGTGATATGTCTCTGTGCTGGTAAATACATGTAGTGATATGTCTATGTGCTTTGTTTCAAAACATTTGACATATCTGTTGTATTTTGCGCCTAAAAGATCGGCGGAACCTTCTAAGAGAGGTTTATAGATGTTGTTTATTTAAATACATGTTGCATGAATAGACCGGTGATTTGTGAATACGTCCCTAGACTCCACCAAGGCGTTTATGACCCGAAACCATAAGCATTTCATTCAATTGAAATAACTAATCCTTTATGTATCGAGTTTTCGGTCCAAATGTCAGGGCTGTCCAAATAAAAGCCCCTGGACCCAGCTGGGTGCCGCATTTGACTTTTAGCACTAAAACGAGACCGGGTTACCGGGGTCATGCCTGCGTGGTTTGGATTTAAATGTTGTCACGAATAAATGCCCCCTAGAGCTATTGGTATTCGGTTTCGAGATAAACATAAGATTTTTGGATGCCCCTTTGATATTTGCCTGTTCAAAACTAGTGTTTTAACGTTCATAATCTTCTGATCAGTTGGTAACTTATTGACCGACCTTAAACGCAGCTAAGATTAGACTTAGCAAAGTCATACAAGTCTCACGAGGTTGAGCGACATATGCACGTGGCGTATCTAAAATTTATTTCATTTCAACTGCTGATAATTACTTTCTTTAAAGATCTTAAACTGTGAAATATAACCATGTTAAGATTATCCCATTGATGAATAAACGACGAAATTACATTTTACTTGGATAAGGATAGAATCAAAGTGGATACAGTTTGCATTTGGATGGTTATTGGAGTGTTCACATTCACGTTCATCATATTTACGAGAACTGTAAACAAACCGAACTCTACACTGAATCACTCGAGAGAGTCTTTTTATATGCAGAATTGAATATGTATTATTCTAATGTTTTACAATTATTTTTAAACATTCAACATTATAGGGACTATAGAGACCGTAACGTGGCTTAGACATCTCACTATAGTAGGTGTTCGCAAACTAGTTAACTCTGCACGGCGAGGGTAATCAAAATGTAATACATATATGTTTTATACCCGATAGACGTCATGGTTATTAACACC